>JAVLUZ010000656.1:0-172322 GCA_036768485.1 Mermis nigrescens | reverse complement strand
GTTGACCACACCTGGGCATGGGGGTTGGGGTAATGCCTCCATGAGGAACCGAAATAGCTAAAATATCCCCAATTCAATTTTTTTAAATTTTTTTTGTTGTTTTCGCAAGTTTTTGATGCCAATGGATAGTGCTTGAAGAGAAACGCCGAGAAATGGTGTTTTTCGCCACAAAATCATTTTTAAGGCCATTTTTTTGACCTTTGAAAAATCTTGCACCCCTCCCTAGAATTTTGTTGCTGTCCACCTATGGATTGTTGACTCGAAGAAGTTCAAGCTGACCCCAAAAACCGACCATGCTGCGCATTTCTGGTAGGTAACTGCCCTCCCTGTTTATACTACAGAAATCCATTGGAAAAATAAATGTAGGACGATACAGAGTGACATAAACGGTAAAGATAAAAAAATCACACCGTGGCAATCTCAATCGTTTATTTACCGTTAAGCCCTCGCTGTTTAAATATTCCGAAACAGCTGCAGTGCAAAACAAAGTAAAGCAAGCAAAAAGTGCTTACTAAAGATATCAGCAGTAATCGGCAGAAAAAGTAAAAACATGCTTGCGCATTTAGTTTGCTATCTTGTTCCTGCGTAAGTATCCGTCTTGTTATTCCTAATTTCCTTACATCGACTAAAAAATTTACATGCTGAAGTATGGAGCTCTTGAGAGAAGCGGCGTTAAAACGCATTTACCTGGATACCGCATCCTGTTGAACCTAGCGCCTCGGAACATTTCTATAGAGCAGGCACGTAGCTGCGGAAAGAGGGGACTAGTCCTCAAAAAGTTGGAAAGTACAAGCTTTTTACTAGGGTCCGCGGAAGGAAAAAATTGAAAATTGTTGAAGTATATTCTAATAGCAAAGAAAAATGCTCCGATGGAACAAAAAAGATGAATATACTTGGAATTGTGGATTATTAAGGATGTAAAAGGAGGGGACTAGGAAAAATCTACTCCAAAGTCGCAAAAATCTGCTAAAAATCAGGACTTTCTCTAAGCAACGCAAAAAATCGATGTATATTCTGCGGCCTCTAAAAAGAGTGTCTTTTTTAAATAATGTTCGAAGTTTCGAGATGGAGAGTGTACGAAATCTATCAAGGTCACTTTTTTAAATTGCTGGCACCTGATTGATAGAAAATTAAGAGGTATTGCATTTAAAGTTGTCTTATTTTGTTATGAGCATTATAGCAAGCAAAGCTGGGGCCGATTGATTAGTGCACACACTCGTTTCGGGCATGCTAGTGTATCTACATTTAGTCTGTTTCAAGTCAACTTACGCGTTTCCTACTGTTTTAAACCAACCATGTCTCCAATTGTCTTCGATGTTTGCTATTTCATTCAATTGGCTTAGAAAACTGTTAGAGTTTACTCAATATCATTTCCCATAGCTACTGCATAGCTAACGTGCTGCTTTTTCAATCATTTTTATGGTTAAACATTTATTTTAATCTGTTGGCCGCAGAATATGCATCGATTTTTAGCGTTGCTTAGAGAAAGTCTAATTTTTAGCAGATTTTGCGACTTTAGGTAGATTTTTCCTAGTCCCCTCCTTTTACATCCTTAATAATCCACAATTCCAAGTATATTCATCTTTTTTGTTCTATCGGAGCATTTTTCTTTGCTAGTACCCCACTTTTAATTAGTATGATTTGAGTACATCAGTCAGTAAACACATACAGTAACATGTCACAATAATGACAGCAGTCCAAGAACACGTAAATTAATACTGTTCTTAACATCAGCATAATCCTTTTCAAACAAGACAACCTTATATTATTTTTAACAGATCGAAGTTTTTCAGCATTAACTTTACGCAAATATCAAGTGTAGGCGAACACTAACGCTCAGATTTGAAGTAAAATAAATTTGTAGTATAAACTACATTTTAACAACAAATGATTAGTGCAAACTTCACACAACTACTAGGTGTAGAGAAAACTTACAGTCAGATTCTCAATTCTGATTTTACGTAGAACATTTTGAAAAAATTAAGCTTCCGCAAGGCTCTAGAACAAAAGTTAATATGCAGTGTAAACTTTACACAACCACAGAGTTTAAGGAAAATTTCAGTCGGATTCGTAATTCTGATATTACGATCAAAATTTATGAAAAAATTAAGTCTCCACAATGGCCCAAGGACAAATAAATATCAGATGTGTAAACGTAGACTCAAGCTACCTTCACTTCGCTTACTTAACCCGAATCTCAAGCTTATGCGCTCACACGGGGGTTCTCGCCCTTTTTAGGATGTCGATCACCAGCCGCGAGTCGTGGGGTAAGCCGCCCGGCCTATTTCAAGGTAGCCCGGCCCTCTACGCAAGCACCTAGTGAAACTTACTTACTTAACCCCTTTGAGATTAAGTACCTAATTAAAGTAAGTTCCCGGAAACCTAATTAAGGGCTCAAAAAGATTATTATTTAACTTGTTTTGGACCGAATTCTGGTGCTTGAAAATATTAAGGGTTCCTAAGTATAGTGTAGCACAAGGACAGAATTCAACAGCACGGAAATTCAACCGAACCCAGCATTGTTAATTGAATAATTAATTTTTAGAATATTTTTTGGACAGAAAAATTATGAAGCAATTAGAAAGCGACAGCATGGAGGATACATGCTGCCGACCGTCGTGTTACGCTAATCGGGTAAAATCAAACAATGTAATTAAACAAGGGCACAAAGCCCTGCCAAAGGCATACAACTGATGCACATTGGCACAAACCCGAATGATTAAAAACAAAGCGTACGGCGAAAAGAAGCGTGCACACTACGCAGGAAAACTAACAGACGAGTTCTGCAGCCAAGCAGATAAAAAGGCACGTACGGAGTCTGCTCACGTACGGCAACGGAAAGAAAAAAGATACGCTCAGCGCGGAAGCTGGCGGAGAGGCTCTCAGGCTCAAAAAATAATTGTAAAATGTAAAATCTTAAAGTGCCGTCAAAACTGCGCTCGCACGCAGTTTTGCTTACGGTAAAGGTATATACAAATGAAACAGACACAATTATGAGACACACACATATGATCTTTTAACACACGTAAGATATGATAACACACATACCAATTCGTACTCAAGTCGCATTAAGCCCGAGTGCCCATTTTCCTATCATTTTCCTATTCATCTGTTTCAAAAAAAACCCAAAACGATTTTTTTTCCCAACAAATTTTTTCAGTTCAAAGTTTACAAACATAACTTTGGCACATACAAACGTACTACAATCAAAGGGCTACAAACTGGCCCAAACCGAATTTATTTACACTCAATGGGGCGTTAGGTTTAGATTTTTAAAGTTTACAATGTGGTGGACAGTGAAAAATACGTGCTTGTGCATATTTTTGTTCGCCACTTTCTCTGTTCAGAAGTCGGGAGAGGTCGAATAGGATAAGAATAAAGTACTTTCTAAAATGGTGGCGAACAAAAATATGAAGTGAAGAAGTCGGGAGAGGTCGAATAGAATAAAATAAAGTTCTTTTTAAGGGTTTGAGTGTAAATAAATTCGGTTTGGGACAGTTTGTAGCTCTTTGATACTGGTACGTTTGTATGTGCAAAACTTATGTTCGTAAAATATTTGATATGAGTTACCAATTAAATACGAAAAAACCTGTCTTTTTCGCCCATTTTACACCTCAGATTTCGAACTTTACACCCCCATAAACAACTCAATATTACGTTTTTTTGAACGCGGTTTGCTTTGACGTGTAGCCCTTAAAAGTTACTTTATTTTCATTTCTTTAAATCATCTTAACTCATAACCGAAAAATTGGCAGAGAAATCATGGGCAAAATCTGTTTTTAACTCATCCACTAGAGTGTAAAGTTTAAACCCCTGGTACTGTGTATTGATTGTAGAAAAGTTTGAAGGTCAGATTCGTTATTCTGACCTCACAGAGAACATTTTTTTTAAAATTATCATCCACGACGCTCTGGGCGGAAAAATTTTTTCAGTGTAAAGTTTACACCTGCACTAATAACGCAATATTGATTGTAAAGAAACAAAATAAATTTTGACGTGTAGCGCTTAAGACGAGACAGGTTCTAAGGGTAGTTACCACGTTCTTTCTACTAAGTGGAGAATATGGCAGGGAAGAAATTTTTTTGTCTCAGACTCTTTACGATAAAACCGCCTCTAAATTCGAAAATATTACTTTTTAAGAAAAAATTAAAAAAAATTTTTCCCTAGATTTTATAACCGTCTACCTTTTGAAACCAATCAGACTGCATAAAATGTAAAACTGAGTTAGATATGCTCTTGCACATGAAAACAGTAAAAAACCGTCTAATTTACACTCCTGTGCAACAACCAATGAGTGTAAAGAAATTTTAAGACCAGATTCGTAATCTACTGATTAGGGAAAACATTTTTTAAAAAAATTCATTATCCACGACGCTATGGGCGGAAAAAATTTTTTCAGTGTAAAGTTTACACTTGCACTAATAACGCAATATTGATTGTAAAGAAACAAAATAAATTTTGACGTGTAGCGCTTAAGACGAGGCACATTTCAAAGGTAGTTATCACGTTCTGTCTACCGAGTGGAGAATATGACAGGGAAAAAAATATTTTTTTGTCCCAGACTCTTTACAGTAAACCGCCTCTAAATTCGAAAATATTACTTTTCAAAAAAAAAATTAAAAAAGTCTCCCCTAGATTTTTTAACCGTCTACCTTTTGAAACCAATCAGACTGCATAAAATGTAAAACTGAGTTAGATATGCTTGGCCACGTGAAAACTGTAAAAACCTTCTAGTTTACACTCCTGTGCAACAACTAATGAGTGTAAAGAAATTTTAAGACCAGATTCGTAACCTACTAATTAAGGAAAAGATTTTTGAAAAAATTGGCCCTCCGCAAATTATTTGAATTTTTGGTGTAAACTTTACGCACTCACGACGCGATCGGTATTGAGTGTAAACAAGAAAAAAAATGGGGCACTAAGTTTTTTTATTATCTACCTTCTAAAAAAACCGCACCTATCAGATATGTGCCATTATAGCTGTGAGGGGGGACATATGTTGGGGGTATCCAAGTATATTATAGATACAACGCGCTACCTATGATGATCACCAGAATAGATTTTAGCGCAGTTTGAGCTAATACATTCAGATTTTATTGTTTCTTCGTAACTTTGTCTTCCAAACAACTAAAGTTTGTGCAAAATGATGAATATGTCAATATTTTCTGGCGCTCTTTTATTTAGAATCATTTATTTTCTTGTATATACATAATATTGGAAAATCATTTCATCTCCATTTTACTTAACATACTCTTGAAGACAGTTGAAATCTATATAAATTTTAATTTTCTGAACGTGTTTCTTTTCTATTGTGTTGAGTTTTCTGTGGAACGCCCCAAAAACATCATTATCTTTGTCTATTTTGGATTCATTAAAAATAAGTTCAGCGAGTTTTGTGACAATTTGCCATCGCAGATGTGGGTTTCCCTGTACACAATTGATTAAAATGAATCGTATCCATCGCATTGGATTTCTAGTAGACTGGAAGTTCATTTTCTTGTTGCCATATGTCTAAAAGGGACATATGTAACGAAAGGAAAAAATATCGAGAATTACAAAAGAAAATACTATAGCCTGTTCCATTCTAAACGACCCATTTTAAATTTATGACTCATTGCTGTAGCGGAATGTCTTATAGGTTATAGTTCATTTCACTTGTGTGTATATATAACTTTGAGGTTTTTGAAAACATTTAAGGTGCCTACGAAAGTGCTTTAAACCGATAGTATAGTTGTGATATCATAGGAAGCGCCTAGCGCTACCTATAATATACTTGGCCACCTTTTTTTATATATTTATCACAGCGAGTGCGAATTTTATGCCCCCCCCCACAGCAACAACGGCACACACCTGGGAGGTGCGGTTTTTTTCAAACGATTGATTATTAAAAACTCGATGTACCATTTTTTCCTTACACTCAATACCAAGTAAGCAATGAGTGTGTAAAGTGTAAAGCGAAAAATCAAATGATTTGCAGAGGGCCAATTTTTTTTAATGTTGCCCCCGAGCCTTAGATTACGAAACTGACCTCAAAATTTCTTTCAATGATTGTTGCATAAAGATGTAAAGTATACAGGTTTTTTACTCTTTGCGTATTTCCAGCTTATCCAAGTCAATTTTGATTTCTGTGCAGTCCAATTGGATTTATAATGTAAAGGGTAACAAAATCTCGAGTTCAAATTTTTTCTCTTTTAACGCAATATTTCTTGATCTGTGATCGTTTTAGTCTAAAGGGTTCGAGTAGAAAAACGAAATTTAATCAGCTTCTCAGCTAAACAGGCGGATGATGCTAATTATGCTGAGAATGTGTCCTGACCATAGCGTTACAGATCCTATTTTATTTTGTATATATACACCCAATATTGCATTAATAGCATAAGTGCAAAATTTACACTGAAAAGCACTTTCATCGCCCAAAGCATTGGGTATCAAACAATTTTTGCAGGGCTAATTTAATTTTTAAAAACATTGCCCCTGAGTTGTAGATTACGAATGTGACATTGAAATTCCTCTACACATGGTTGTTGCACAAAAGTGTAAAGTTTACGTGTTTTTAACTTTTAACGTGTCCTAAAGCTTATCTAACTCAATTCTGGTTCATATGCAGTCTAACTGCTTTTATAGTGTTAAGGATTACAGTATCTCAGAAATTTAATTTTTTTCTTCCTGCGCAATATTTTTTCTAATCAGTGATCGTTCTAGTGTAAAGGGTTCCGAGACCGAAGAAGTAAATTTCTTCAGCTATTTCGCCGAGTAGGCGAAACATCTTAATTATGCTTTAAATGTTCGGTGACCTAAGCTTAACACATTTCACTTTATTTCTTTCTATGCACACAATATTGCGTCATTAGCGCACGTATAAATTTTACAATGAAAAGGTTTGTTTCACCCAGATCATTGTGGATGGTAAATTTAAAATAAATGATCTTTATAACGTTAGAATTGTGAAGCTGGCCTTTAAATTCCATTATAGCCAGTAATTACTGAATTGTTAAGATGATAAATTTCAATTATTATGCAAATGTTTACAAATGCCATTATCTAATTCCAAATTGCTTACAACTTGATTAATTTATCGTATTTCAACGCCTATTGGTGAATACTACAGTAGTAGGGGTATTATTAAAGCTTAGAATGGAAAGTATATTTACTATAGCTAATTAGAAAGAATAGAGTTTGTATTTCTGACAATCAAGTTAACGATTTCGTTGTGAAAATAGATTTTGAATCAAACCTGTTGTAGACAAAAGTTGGCAGCCATAATCTATAGGATATATTATATTTTGTTTATTGTCGAATTGTGAAGTGCTTCTGCTGCCCAGCGATTGATTGTCGACAATTTGAAGCTGAGTTGCAATTATGTAAGCAATTATCATAGTTGGCGCGTTAGCATGTACCTATAATATATTTGTGTACCCCCAACATATGTCCCCCGCTCACAGCTATAACGGCACATATCTGGGAGGTGCAGTTCTTTAATAAGGTAGATAATAAAAAACTTAGGACCCTTATTTTTTCTTGTTTACACTCAATACCGAGTTACTATTGAGTGTGCAAAGTTTACACCAAAAATTTAAATGATAAGCTGAGAGCTATTTTTTTTAAAATGATTTCTTTAATGAGTAGTTTACGAATCTGGTCTTAAAATTTCTTTTCACTCATTAGTTATTGCATACGAGTGTAAAGTAGACGGTTTTTTACTGTTTTCACGTGCAGAAGCATATATAACTCAGTTTTGCATTCTATGCAGTCTGATTGATTTCAAAAGGTAGACAGTTATAAAACCTAGAGGAGTGTTTTTTTATTTTTTGCGAAAAAAGTAATAAATTTGAATTTAGAGGCGGTTTATTGTAAAGAGTAAGGGACAAAAAAATGTTTTCCCTGCCGTATTCTCCATTAAGTAGACAGAATGTGGTAATTATCTTTAGAAAGTGCCTCTTCCTGAGCGCTACACGTCAGAATTTATTTTGTTCGTGTACAAGCCATATTGCGTTATTAGTGTAGGTGTCAACTTAACACTGAAAAAAATTTTTTCCACCCAGAACGTCGTGGATGATAAATTTAAAAAAAAATGTTTTCCGTAAGGTCAGAATAAAAAATCTGACCTTTAAACTTTTCTATGGCCATTGTTTGTTGAGGTGTGAAGAGGTGAACTTTAAACAATACATATATTTTCTAATGCCGACAGATAACTCTGTATTGCATATTGTTGATAAGATTATTCTTATTTCAGAGGTTTTTGACTCGTCTTTAATAAACAATTTTTTCATTATCATTAATGCACTATTCTTAAACTTCAGTAGAAAGATGAAATATTTTCAAAATAGTATAATCAAGCTAAAATCTTCGCTACGAGACTCAGTTAATGAGCATTGTGTTGATAGACAGGCACCTGATCAGTTGTTCCTAAATGTCGCCATAAAACCTGCAGCGTAATAAGTATAGGATGTTGTTTGAAAGTGGGAAAATGATTTCAGATTTTTATCTATTGTCCACAATACAGCGGAATAGTGTTGTAAAAGATAAGGATTTTTTGCAATATAAAAGATAGCGAAAAGTTGAAATTTTAAAATCTAGAAGATAAAGATAAAGATAAAAATCAACAATTAAGAAAGATAAAGATAAAGATAATTTGCAAGATAAAGGATCCAAGAAGATAAATGTAAAGATAAAGTGTAAATATGGTCGTCTGGACCCAGGAGAATGATATCTGTGAAGTGCAATAAACGACATTGGGTGATGCAAAGCAGCCAACTGAATGCTCTAACTTTTACGCCTGAGGTCAAAGAGGTGATAGGCACTAAGCACACAGAAATGTAGGTTCGCGGGTTCACCAACGGTATCTGACTGACCGACGTACTACTATTACTGGCGAAAAGCAAGTCACTTCTTTCTTTTCACAAGCATAAAAACCCTGCTCTGTGCGCCTGTACAAAGTACAGTCGCAACAGTTATTGATTTTTTCGAACTTCTATATTTATTCTTGGCTTAGACTTAGATAAACGTGGGTGCTAGTAGTTGTACTCTCGCTTAGATCGGTATCACTCCCGCTTCCTTAGGTCGATGTAAAGGCATTAGTTTGGGCCGCATGCCGTTGGGTTTAAACAATCGTTTTTTCTTTTCTAAACTTGAATGCGTCTACATATATTTCACGTCAAACCTGCATTTTGGATTACATGCTAACTTATGTACATACTTCATATTTTTTGCAAGATAAATTCCGATCAAAAAGATGAAGATAAAGACAAAGATAACCTGTGATTTATCCAAAAGATAAAGATAAAGGTAAAGATAAAATTAAAAAATCGTGAAGATAAAGATAAAGATATCTTTATCTTTATCTTTATCTTGATAAAAAGATGAAAATAAAGATATCTTTTACAACGTTACAGCGAAATCATGAGTGACTAAGTATGAAAATCCGCCGATATGTTGAGATCGTGGAAGCAGCTGACGTATCCGTTCTCGCATGTGGATTTAAAAAAGAATAATGGGTTCAAATCTTCTGAATACTGACTTTTAATTTTTTTATTTCTTTTGCAAAACCATGCACTTCATTTGACTTATTTATCCATTTAGGTTGAGTAATCCGCTAGCTCCTACATTTATCGTTTTGTAAAACTCCAAAAATATGTTTACTATTTTATTTCACGGTCAGTATTTGATCAAAGTTAGCGCGTTAGCACATACCTGTAATATACTTGGGTACCCCCAACACCTGTGCACCCCTACAACTATAACGGGACACATCTGGAAAGTGCAGTTTTTTGAAGGAAAGAAAATAAAAAATTCGCTGCCTGTCTTCTTTTGTTTTTCTCTACACTCAAAAACTGACTTTGTAAAGAAGGTGTAAAGTTTCGGCGTAACGTTATAAAATATAGCGAATTTAGGGGGTTGTTTTTCTCTTTTTTTTGAATTTTGCCTCAGTTCTCGAATAGGAGTGTAAAGAGTGCGAAAATCTGGGGTGAAAAGACACATTTTGGTCGGATTTTCGACTTATTTATGTCTGCCTACAACTCCGATTATGAGTTTTGAAAAATTTTTCGGACAGAAATGTACTACGGATCATAGGGCTACCTTGTGCTTACCAGCAAATTTTTCTACAACCAATACGCAATTTGTAAGAGGGGTTTAAACTTTACACTCCAGTGGATGAGCAAAAAGAAACAGATTTTGTCCAAGATTTCTCTACCAACTTTTTCGCTAATGAGTTGCGATAAATCGAATAAAATGAAAACAAAGCAACTTTTCGAGGCTATACGTCGAAGCAAGCCGCGTTCAAAAACGTAATATTGAGTTGTTTATGGGGTGTAAATTTCGAAATCTGAGGAGTAAAATTGGCGAAAAAACAGGTTCTTTTGTGTTTTGATTGAAAAATCATATCAAATATTTTTCGGAACATTAGTTTCGCACATACAAACGTACTACAATAAAAGGGCTACAAACTGGCTTAATCCGATTTAATTCAACACAATGGGGCGTTAGGTTAAGATTTTTAAAGTTTACAATGTGGTGGACAGTGGAAAGTTTGTGTTTGTCAATTTTTTTGTTTGCCATTTTCTCTGTACAGAAGTCGGGCGAGGTCGAAAAAGATAAAAATAAAGTACTTTATAAGGGGTACGCGTCACAGCGAATAGCTTTTTTTTACATCAATATTTAGCTTTTTGGGAGGTAAAAAGTCAAAAAATGGGAGAGTTAAGCGTGTTCTGTCTTGTTGTTTTCTGCCAAGTTCTGGGTTAATCTCAAGTTTAAAAATAAACCAGAAACCAAATATGATACGCCAGTTTCTTTGTACTCAACAGTGGTGTAAAGTGTTCGAACTGATATTTATTTGTCCTCTATTGTTGGAGACTTAATTTTTTCATAAATGTTGATCGTAATATCAGGGTAATATCAGAATTACAGATCCGACTGAAATTTTCTTCACACTCTGTGGTTGCGTAAAGTTTACACTGCATATTAAGTTTAGTTCTAAAGCATTGCGTGAGCTTAATTTCATTTCAAAATGTTCTACATAAAATCAGAATTGGGAATCTAACTGTTAGTTTTCGCTACACCTAGTAGTTGTGGAAAGTTTGCTCTATTCATTTGTTGTTAATATGTAGTTTATACTACAAATTTATTTTACTTCCAAATCTGAGCCTTAGTGTTCCTTACACTTGATATTTGCGTAAAGTTTATGCTGAAAGACTTTGATCTGTGTGAATAACGTAAGGTTGTCTTGTTTAAAACGGATAATGCTGATGTTAAGAACAGTATTGTTTTCCACGTTCATGGACTGCTGTCATTATTGTGGCATGTTACTGTATGTGTTTACTGAATGATGTATTCAAATCATGCTAATTAAAAGTAGGGTACTATTAAAGAAAAATGCCCGATGGAACAAAAAAGATGAATATACTTGGAATTGTGGATTATTAGGATGTAAAAGGAGGGACTAGGAAAAAAGCTAGCTAAAGTCGCAAAATCTACTAAAAATCACACTTCCTCTAAGCAACACAAAAAATCCAAGTATATTCTGTGACATCTAAAAAAGTGTCTGTTTACATTATTTTTAAAGTTTCAGAAAAGAGCGTATAAACGAAATCTATAATATTTACTTTATTTTAAATTGCTGGCAAGTAGCAACGCTGACTAGCTTCGTATCCGGAATGATAGAAAACTAAGTGGTATTGTATTTAAAGTTGTTTTATTTTGTTATAAGCATTATGACAAGCAAAGCAGGGGCCGACTGATTAGTGCACACAATCGTTACGGGCATGCTAGAGTTCCTACATTTAGTCTGTTTCAAGTCAACTTACGCGTTTCCTACTGTTTTAGACTAACAATTTCTTCAATTGTCTTGGATGTATTGATGTTTGCTAATTCATTCAATTGGCTTAGAAAGACTGTTAGTTTACTAAATATCATTTCCTCATAGCTACTGCATAGCAAGAGTGCTGTTTTTCAATCATTGTTATGGTTAAATCTTTCATTTTAATCTGTTGGCCGCAGAATGTACTTCAATTTTTTGCGTTGCTTGGACAAAGTGTGATTTTTAGCAGATTTTGCGACTTTAGGTAGGTTTTTCCTAGTGTCCTCCTTTTACATCCTGAATAATCCACAATTTCAAGTATATTCCTCTTTTTTGTTCTATCGGAGCTTTTTGATCATTTAAACGCCAATTTTGGCTGATATTTCTAAGAGGTTTCGCCCGTGTGTTCGCAAAGTAAAAGATTTTTCGCCGGAAGAAACTAAATCTAAATCAAACGCCTCTAATTGAAAAGCATCAATTGATCCCATGCAGTGGCGGATCTTGGATTTTTGACCAGAAACGGAACCCCGAATTTCCCTAATAGTTTCGAAAATAGTCCAAATACAATGCATTACATTCTGCGCCAAGTCTTTTTGCCGTCATAATGCAAAAAAACATTTTTCCCGAATTTTTGGAATTTTTCTATGAAGAAGCGCATTAGTGCTAAAATTGTGGACAAGGCGGCGAAAAATACGGGGATAGTTTTAGAATTTCGCTGAAATAACAAAAAATTGTTTTAGTTCTATGCTCGAGAAATCATCGCGAGAAGTGCAGGATCATTATTATGTACAAAACTACTATTCTGACGTAACAATAAGGGTTGCTGAAAACTGGTGTTTTTTCGCCATACCACCATTTTTAAGGCCAAGTTTTGACTTTTGAAAAGAGCTTGCATCCCCCTTCCCCCAAAACTCTAGCGCCGCCCACTTACGGCACGCACTGCCGTCCCCAGTTCGCCCTTCATTCAGCATATATATGAACTCTTATTAATGTGCAGCATAGCACACTTTGAATTTTTGAATCAAACAACGAGAAAATGATGATATATTCGATGAGCAAACATTAGGTATTTTTCAAGATATTAGTGTTAATGTTGATTGGCCTTTTCCATAGTCGATTTGACGCAAATGGCGCGACGTATTTGCATTTCTCCTTTGTTCAAGGGAAGAACAATTTCAAAGAAGCATTCGCCAAAGTCGCCGTCATTCTTAACTGCACATCCACGGTGATGCTGGTCATGGCCCTGTTTTGTTTGACATTTCATTATACTTCTTACCAAGTCAGGCACGCAGCTGGCCGTCCTATTTTGGGGGGACTAAGCCCAAAAAGGCCAAAAATAGCACAAAATAACGTTTAAAAAGTCCTGTTTGTCCGACGTTTCTGAATTTTTGGAGGGGGGTCCGAACCTCCCCCTCCATTCCCCAGAGATACATTCGTGCATGTACTTAGTATATTCTAGGGAAACATCGGTGGAAAAATAGGATAGTAGTCGAAAACAAAAAATGCTAATAGAACAATCTGCCTCACTTTCAGCTTTAGGTCATTATTTCCTTTGAAAAAAACGTGATGCGCGAAATTTTTTACGATTTTTCAATCATAAATGCGGTAGGAATGAGTTCCCAACCAAAGTCATTTGTCTGAGAAGCTAAGGCATATACAAGGCTTTTCATTTTTCAAGCCATTTTAGTCAGAAAAATTTGACACATTGCGCCACCGCTCAAATTTTCGAGGAGGTACTTATTTTTCTTTATTTATTTTTCATTGGTATTTATTTTTTCTGATTCAGGTGCTGTATAGAAATATAGATTAATCAACGCTCCGGTTCAATCGCATTTTCCGTAGATGTGAAAAATTGGTTGCATATATCGTTAAAGACGATTAAACCATAGTTGATCATCACCAAATTTCTGGGGGGAGCAAGAAGCTCAAAAAATTTTCTAAAAATGGTGGTATGGTCAAAAACCACCATTTTCCAACGTTTCTCATAGAGCACAATCCACTGGCATCAGAAAATTGAGAGAAAAAAATTACAAAAATTGAATTAAGAAGGTTACATTTTGGTTTCTAAGGGGTATTCGAACTTCTGGGAGTGCATATTCCAAGGCCCAACTCCCTACGCCCGCGTAAGGTTAGAACGCGGCATTAATATGCTTAATTTTAAATTAGAATTTCCTGTTGCCCTTTTAAAAATAAAAATTAATAATAGTAAATCATTATAATTTAAAGATGCAATTATGAAATAAGTTATAATAAAAAAGTCAAAAAATAGCATGCACATAACTTTGTAGCCCTTTCTTACAATGAATGAATGAACGCACGAGTTCTCATTAGGTTCAAAGAAGTAAATTTAATTTTATTGGATTGATCATTAATAGTCAAGCACGAAGTAAGTGCATGCCTAACGAAATCAATTGTAAGAACTTCTAAAAAAGGAGAGGTAATTAACTTTTGAAATTCTCATGACTGGAATATTCCTAAAACATTACGTTTATATGCACATACATGAGCAGCAAGAAAATTTTGGAGGGGGTGAAATCGCCAAAAATTGTCTAAGAAGTTACAAAAAAACAAAATTCTGGAGGGGGTCTACAGAAAGCTGCGTGTGGACATGTAGGCAAAGCTTATCACATAAAAAAGAATTGCCGAGATTTCATTAAGATGTATGTCTGAATTTCATTCAAGACTATGACAGCAGAGCCGATCAAATTCGATATTACCTCCTCTTTGCTTACCGTTTGACAGTTTTGCTGACCTACGAAAAATTTTATTTCGTAGATTGTTCCGGCTACCACTTGAGAGGTAGCTTCGGATATCTTTGTCAGCTTGTGCTGAACATTATTGGCTCCCGGACTTGCGGCCTCCTGTTCTTGCTTCATATCGATAGCCACCTGGACCAAATGCTCCAATCGTTCGTAACGAGCTCGATCATTCAGGTTGATCGTTTGTTTGCCTCCGGGTGTTCCCGCTTGAGCAGGCGTTATGTCCGGCAAAGCTCCGGGTCTCATCTGGCCCAGGAGAAGTGATTGACCTCGACTGAATATCAATACTATCAGAACGAAAGCGATATGAGCTATCATTTTGTGGCTGCGAAATTTTCTGGGAAAATAAGGCAATATAAAGGCGCGAAATGAATTAAATTGTAAAAATTATGCAAGATTGCATGAAATGAGGATTAACACTTCGTATACACTATTATAGTCTGTTTCACACAACTTATTTTAAAACTATCTCCGACAACAAGCTGACAGATTGCGATTATAGCATTGAGCTGATATACATGTAATTATCATAACCGCACGTGGGCGTGGGGAGTTGGGGGTATGCACACCTCCCAGAAGTTGAAATACGTTCCCCCCAAATATCAAAATACCCCCTCCCCCCAGAATTCAATATTTGAAATTTTTTGATTTTTAGCGATTTTTTGATGCCATTGGATAGTGCTCGATGAGAAACGTCGAAAAATAGTATTTTTTCGCCATACGACCATTTTTTAACCTTTGGAAATTTTTTACCCCATCCCCCATCAGAAATGTTCTCACCCCTCCCTTGAATTTCGTTGCTGCTCACCTATGATCATAACCCTCGGCCTATAGTCGATGAAAATTCTTAGAACTTTTGTACGAAATGTTAAACAGACTATAAGTCGTCGTTCTAGTCGATCAACGTTATTAGCATTCTTTTCTCTTTTCTGACCCTCTTTACTCTGTGTCTAGAACTTCGTTTAGCCTCCTTTTAGCTCCGTTGCATCGTTTTTAATGTATTACCTCTATGAGAAACTGTAAGAAATTAGCATTTTTTCGCATATCTGTCCTAGTCATGGAGACTTCTTTTTCCATAGAGGTAAGTATGTTTATAAATTGAAATAGTCTTTTTAGTTGTAGCCTTTCAAACAATGCTTCTCCCGAAAAATAACATGTAAATTGTACAGAAAGAGCACAAAAAATCGCACAAAATGAAACTAATAATCGCAAAGGTATGTAGAACTGGTGTGATACTTCTGCACAGACAAGTGCGACGTCTAAACGTGCACGTGAGGGTTTGGGGGTATAGTAGACCCGCCAAAGTTGAAAAAATTCAAATTCTCACGGGAAATCAGGGAAGGTGAAGGCCAAAAATGGATGAAAATTGAAAATTTTCTCTAAAATTACTTTGAATTGTTCAGAAACTGTGCAATAACGAATGCTGTTTTAGCCTTTATACCAGTTTCTGAGGTCATTTTGGCCCAAAAAGCAAAACTCGACCCCTCAGACCAGCACCGCCGCAGATCGTCCTTGCGTTTTGTGCATGGTGGTGACTTTCGACTGCATTGGCTCAAGGTGTTGACTCAAAAGACTCCAAGCTGACCCCAAAACCGACCTTGCTGTGCATTCAAGGTACGTAGGTACCTGCCCTCCCAATTTGTACTACAGAATTCATTGGAATAATAAATGTAGGACGATAAAGAATGATTAAGAAGGACATAAAAGGTACAGATCAAAAAAATTACACCGTGGCAATCCCAACCGTTTATTTACCGTTAAGCCCTCGCCGTTTCAATATTCCGAAACAGCTGCACGGCAAAACAAAGTAAAGCAAACAAAAAAGTGCTTACTAAAGATATCAGCAGTAGTCGACACAAAAAATAAAAACATGCTTGCGAGTTTACTTTGCTATCTTTTTGCTACGTAAGTATCCATGTTGTTATTCCCAATTTCCTTACATCGACTAAAAAATTTACATGCTGAAGTAAAGTTTTTAGAGGAGCGGCATTAAAACGCATTTACCTGGATACCGCATCCTGTTGAACCTAGCGCTCTCGGAACTTTTCTAGAGCAGACACGTGACGGAGGGGGCTAGTCCACACGTGGGCCTGGGTGGTTTGGATGGGGTATGCACCCCCAGAAACCATAATATACCTCCCAACAGAATTCAATTATGACTTTTTTTTTAGAATTCATTTTTGAAATTCTTTTTGATATCAATAAATAGTGCTCGATGAAAAACGTCAAAAATGGTGTTTTTTCGTCATACCACCATTTTTAAGGCCATTTTTCGATCTTTTGAAAAATCTTGCACCTCCCCCACAGTCCTCTTGCTGCCCACGTATGGGCGAGTCCCCCAAAATTTTGAAAGTACGAGTTTTTTACAAGGGTCCGCGGAAGGAAAAAATAAAAATTGTTGAAGCATATTCCATATGACCACCATCAGATTAGATTTTAGCGCACGTTTGAGCTAATAGATTCAGCCTATTATTGCTTTCTGCGTACCTTTGTCTTCCAAACAGCCCAAGCTTGTGCAAAATGGTGAATATGTTAATATTTTATGGCGCTCCTTTATTTATAATCTGTTTCATTTATTCGAGAGCTTTTTAGTCAATTTTTTCAAGGGCTACAGTGAGGCGAAACAAGACGAATTACTGTAATTCGGCAGATCAGCTCAGTGAGGGCGAGTGACTGGGATTCTTTCATTTTTAATGCACAAATCCGCCCATATAAATTTATTTTAAGCATATAATCAGTGCTAGAACATACTAAAGTGAGTGCGCTAAATAAAAAGCTATCGGCTTGAGTCGAACCCGGGTTGCTGCGACGACAAGCAGACGTTTTACCACTGAGCTATGCGGGCAGGCCCGTAGCCAGCGGGCTGCGAGTGGTGCGGCCGCACACCCACCTAAGGGTCATGTATTTGTCAAACTGATCAATAGTGCACTGTTTATACTAAAGATTTCAGACACATTGTTGCAATAACTTATTACTGTGCCTTATATTCTCATAGCCAGACTTTTTCTTTTGCATGAATAAAAGGTTATTTTTTATAGTACTTGCTTAGCAGCCAGGTATCATGCTCAATAAGCTTTTATGATCTTGAAATCGCCAATTAATCTACTTTTGCGTGTCTAATACCTTATAGATTCTGTCTGTGTGTTCATGAGAGACTTGAAATTTTTCAGTAAAAAAGAATCGTTGTAAGTGTACTAGCATAAGCATGAAATGTCGAAACGAATGTTACATTTCGGTTTTGGTAGGCTATTATCATCATCCTCATTATTTCTTGCGGTCGCACTCCACATATAGGCGTGGGGGCTGGGGGGTATGCACCCCCTAGAAGTTGAAATACCCCCCCCCGCAGAAATCAAAATACCCCCCAGAAAATTTTTTTTGCTTTTTTAGCAATCTTTTGATGCTATTGGATATTGCTCAATGAGAAACGTCGAAAAATAGTGTTTTTTTCGCCATACAACCACTTTTAAGACCATTTTTTGACCTTTAAAAATTTTTTTCAATCCCTCCAGAAATTCCCCCCAGAATTTTGGTGCTGTCCACCTATGGTCGCACCCCCCCCTCCCTCAAAAAATCCTGGCCTCGGGCCTGTGCGGGAGTTCACGGCGTTTCTTAACATTTTAGTCTATTGTGTTTAAAGTATCAACTTAGGATAAGCTGAATGCGCGATTTTTATCTGTAAGTTGATTGATTTGCTGGAAGACGAGAATAAATTGTCGCAAAAATGTTATTGAAAACCCTATCTTTCCTACGCAGCTACAGTGAGATCTAGCGACCTATTAGTAAATACGAAAGAAGGGGTTACTGTAGCCTCCAAAAAACGTATACTAGAAGAAGCTCTCGAATAAATGAAACAGACTATAGAATCATTTATTTTCTTGAATATACATAATATTGGAAAATCATTTTTGTCTCCATTACACAACATGGTACTTTTGAAGACAATTGAAATCTAGATAGATTCAAATTTTTCAAAAATGTTTATTCTCCATTGTGTAGAGCTCGCTGTGAAACGCCCCAAAAACAACACTATCTTTGTCTATTTTGGATTCAGTAAAAATAAGTTCAGTGACTTTTGTGACAATTTGCCATCATAGATGTGGGTTTCCCTGTACACAATTAATTGAAATGACCGCATTCATCACAATTGATTTCTATTAGAATGGAAGTTCATTTTGTTGTTTCCAAATGTCTAAAGAGACATATGTATGTAACGAAACGAACAATATCATATCGAAAATAACAAAAGAAAAGTCTATAGCCTGTATAGCCTGTTCCATTCTAAACGGCCCATTTTAGCTTTATGACTTATTGTAACTGAGGTAGTTACACGATACGAACTATCTTCGGATCGATATCCGTTTATCGTATTGACCGATACTGTATTCACGAACTTTTACTGTGATGTCGCCGAAATTCGAAACATCTCAATGTATCATAGCCACGTTTAGCCCTATCGTACGACTGGAACCCCATAATCACTCAAGCATCCGTCTGCGGGATGAGTTAGCTTGGGTTATGCCTACCGACTCGAATTTTATCCTATATTCTTATCTCTAAAACTTGGGAGCACTTTACCGGCACTAAGGTCAAGAATGCGTTAAGATCAGTCAGTTGACATTTGTCTTAACAATGTAAAGTACACCCTGTCTACAAGTTATCTTAATTGATCTTTGTTGTATCTAAACTCTTACCTATTACTGTCACCTTATTGTCCTCGTTATATACTTTCGTATTATTGCATTTCATCGCTCTTGACTTTTTGGCTAGTTGCTGTCCAGAGTCGTTATTTTTGCTCACACTGTATTCAGAGTTGAATTTCTCTTGCGTTAGAGCTGTATTTTGTTTTATTCGCTATTAAGTTAGTTGGCGATTTTACGTTATCGATATTAGGTCGTTTTCTTTTTGTTTGTTGATTTTTGGCTCGTAGTCGAGAGTCGCCTTTTATTAGTAAATTTGGCATTGTTTGCCCAGAGATAACAATTATTGAGGGTAAATAGAGACTGGGCCCCGATCACGTCGTATTTTTATTCTGTCAGTCATAAAAGGTAAATATTTTGTTATTGTATTCTGTTGTCATTTCGAAAATCCTCTTATTTACTTTTACCCAACCTTGGTCAGAAATATGATTTAATTTTTATTAATGATGGATGACTGTCCAGCTTAGAGCTTGCTAGTGTTGGAATCATTGGTGCTATTAGGGACCAAAACCCATCTGTAACAGCTTTTAACTCGAAAACAAGTTAAATGGACAACTTGAGATTCGTGGGGTTTGAGATAGGTAAACTGACCTCGCGTGCATTCCGGGGTTAGGGAGGTACTCACTGTTAAGCTGTATGGCGTAGCTGCCGAGACCCTCCATGAAAGTGCGGTCAGCAATATTAGGACTGAGGTGGTCGAGGCTGTAGGATCTGAGGGTCGTAGGGTTGGGAGCCGAACTTTGTGCTTAAGCAACCTGACCAGAGTGCTGAGCATAGCGTAAGTACCTAGTAAGTAACTCCCAAAGGTAAATACATACCTAGGTGTTTCTGTGTTGATTACGTAGAATAGAACGCCTTTTTATTTATATTATTACCATAGCGGAATATCTTATAGGTTATAGTTCATTTCACTTATGTACATATATAAGTGAGGTTTTACAAAAAATTCAAGATACAGTCAAGAACACAACTAACGATACACATTTGGTTGGAGCGCATCTGGTTGCCAACCATTTTTTAGGTCTGGGCGCAACCGGCTAGACATCTGTTCACACCCGGTTGCCAGGCAACTGGTTGGGTTGGCACATTGCTCAACGAAATTCTTCTTTTTATCATCCACCAACCGGGTGTGGAAAGTTGTGTTACATGGAAAAACGCAACCGGGTGCCCATCTGGTTGGCAACCGAACAACCGGTGGAAGAGTTGCGGGTTGTGGTGTGGTCATTAGTTGTGTTCGGTACTGTACCTACAAAAGTGCTTTAAACCAACAGTATAATTGTGATATTCTACAATACATATGTATATTGAGTTATGGTGAGACAGATGCTTGCTATTGCTAAAACGCATTACTGCATCAAAAGTTTGAACTACTTTTGTAGCCTGATTCGAGCGGATTAAATTCAAAAGAAAACTGCAATAAAACAGTAGGTTATTGTGACACTTTGTTAGATGTGCCACGTTTTGAGCGTTAAACATGAATAAGAAGAGTTCAAAGCAGCCAGCTAGTACAAGAGCATACTGATGAAGCCGTCTGTGCGCAGTGAAAAAGTAATACAGTATTGTAAATGGTGTATCTACACATGTTCCGTAATCTCTAAGCAGAACGCTTTTTACCGCTTTGACATTGGACCAATATTTGCCAAGTTACAATTTGACGCTCTAGCTGAAAAGAGGCAAATTTTCGCTGTCGGACTGTGACTACAACCATAAGAAGCGCGGTGGCGACCTAGCCATTCCGCTCTGATTGATCACACTAGCAAAGTCACGTATGTACTTTGAGGTGCGCAATGTGAGCTAGCCTGCAGTTTCATTCAATATTCCCTTTTTCTATTATATCAAAAACATAGGCGACATGACCGCTATTCCGGTAATAAGCCTGTGTTGAGATCGGAAAAAATCGATATTGTATTTAGATGCCGTCCATCTAAAGTTTTATTGGTTCAACTTTTAAGTCACGCCTATTCTTAATTCCACTGTCATAAGCATTTTTCTTGTCTCGAGAATATTTGTTATGTTATACTAGTGGTTTGGTGTCGTCGCTTTGTTGTACAGTTAGCTATGGTGTTTTTTCACAATTGTCGTTTTTGTTTTATTATTTTCTGTGCACATAAATTCAGCAATTAGCCTACCTAGAGATAACATATATCGCAGGTAGAGCGAGTGTGGTTTGGACGGCTTCATAATTATTATTTTGATTACTAAAATCAGGTAAATGTTTTAGATTATTTTCTTTTATCAAAAATTCAATCACTTAATTTCCAAACCAAAAATCATACAAATTATTTTATAATTTTTATGTGAGATGACTGGCTCTTTGTTGTTCTTGTTTTCAATGTCAAGTGTGCTACTAGGAACCAAAAACAAGTTATTTTTCTTTTCGCGCTAATTACCATTTTGGTCCAAAATAGGTCAACTGACATGGTGCAAAATTCCGCTTTTGGAACATTTTTTGCTGGTTTAGTATCAGGTGGTTCATCTTCCTCAGACTCAGATGCTTCCGATTCGAGGTTAGCGACATTTGCAATGGGTTTACATTCGAGTTTATAACGTCGCTCATCAAAATCGTATTTTAGGTGACGCAATAGTAAATCAGCAGCAGAGTTTTACGCGCCTGGAATGTATACTCGTATTTTTGTAATTTTAGACCCCATTGTTGTAAAGACTTGAAGGATATTTTACAGTTATGAGCCATGTGAGTGCCCGATGATCTGTTTCAATGATCCAATGAGCTATGGAGCTAGCTAGCCCCAGTGCTAAAGAAAGGAAGTTATGTAGCTCCAGGGCTAACTTTTATTTAAGTGAAAGCCATATGCAAGTGTAAGAAACGAGGTTTATAAAACGCAAACGTTTTGCTCTTATAGTATTGCTAGGACGCATCACTGTTTTTGTTGTAAGTTTAACTGACAGTGAAATTGCATATTACGGAGCCTCAGCAATTGACAAAAAACTTTGCTATCTATGTACTATGTTTTTAAAGAAAATGTCTTCTAGTCTGTTCCATCCTAAACGGTCTATGTATTTTATCTAAAGTCCTAATACTGTAAGTTATAGAGGTCGTTTTGTGGGTCATGGCACGCTAGTCGAACATCCCTATGTGGGGTAGCAAGCATCTCCGCCATAGGAAACGACATATAAACGTACTTAAGTACCTGGCTGCACTTAGCACTGGAGCGAATAAAATTAGCGCCGGAAACCACAAGCTGTAGCCACTTGCATAATTTTTCTTTGATATGGACTATGATCCATTGTCACAAGTTAATAATGGCTAAGCTTGGAACACGCATTGATGTCAACTCATCCGCCTGACACATTTCAAGGCCAAATTTTAACAACTTTCCCAAGTATGGCTGATATCTGTGTACTGCTGACTCAGTCCTTGAATATGTCCAATTTTGCCATTTGTTTCACAGTACACAATGTGTATGCAAGCAACGTTTTTGCAAATGTGTACAGCAGCGGTCGCCGCTTAAATATTTGGTCCCATTGTGCATTGCATTGCGACTAATGATTGATATATCTGAAGCATTTCGTGAGTGCAAAATCGTGTACAATTTGACATTCAGTCGCAAACTTATTCTTGCAATGCTTAATGTCAAGCAGGCAAACACACTGTTATAATTTATGGATCAGCGATTCTGCATGTTTGCCACTCTCTATGGCAACCCAGCCATCGCCTGGCAAATGCGTAAGCAAATTCTTTACATGATGTTAGCCATATAAGCTTTTCCCGAATTCACAGAATTGGCTGAACAAATCAATGCTGCGATTTGCAAGACATGCGAAGGAAATGCCTTGCTTCTTCCCAGGTACTGTCAGGTCCCCTCCCGGTTTGCTCGTTGTTTTGTCCGATGTCTGTCGCGTTGATCAAAATCTCCATTTGGAACGTTTGTGCTCCTTTTACGAAGCCATTCCTGTTTTACGAGCAAGTCGCCAAGATCGGAAAAATTATGAACATTTGTAACAAAGTTATCAGGCCAACCAAAGGAAGAAACAAGGTTGTGAAAGCTAGAGGATGGCCTCCCAACCTATGTTGGAGTCTTCACGGCAATCACAGCCCAAAACCGGGACTTTCACACGTTTCACGACCCAGGCAACCTCAAACGCAGAAGCTGACCATGGCAATGTCGTGTTCAGCTTCAGTTCAGCGCCCACAAACCATATAGGTGGGCAGCACCAAAATTCTGGGGGGGGGCGGCGGTTAAAAAATTTCTGGGGATGGGTGGAAAAATTTTCAAAGGTTGAAAAATGGTCTCAAAAGTGGTTGTATGGCAAAAACACCATTTTTTGACGTTTCTCATCAAGCACTATCCAATGGCATCAAAAAATTGCTAAAAAAGCAAAACAAATTTCGAAAACGGAATTCTAGGGGGAGGTATTTTAATTTCTGGGGAAAAAGTATTTCAACTTCTGGGGGATGCATACCCGCCAAACCCTACCCCACATGTGCTGCAAACCCATTATGTATCACGCTCTACGCCGCCGCTACTGCTGCCGCGTTAAAATGATGGTTTCTGGCCAACCGCCTACACAGCCGCATCAGTCGCGCATTTATTACGGTTTTGGCCAACCATCGCCCAAAGCCATGTCATATGATGAACATCATCATGTACAAGAGCGTTTGCAACTGCAATTTGATTCATCCAGCCACAATCGTTTGTCATCTTGCCATGATGAGGATTACCATGACTCTAGCAATTTGTCGCATCATTGTTCAAATTGTTTGTCATGATTTTACCCGACGACTAAACCCGCTTATAATCAACTTTGCCACTGATTTATTTTGGCTATGAACTGAACTCTGCAAATGTCGCCGGAATAGCCAGCAGCTTACCCGTTTGTTGCCTTAATTGTTTTGTGCCTTATCTTAAATCTTCCTCGGCAGCATTTTGCTCATTACTTCTTACCGTTATATCATTTTGTGTGACTTAATTTCGTCTTTTAATCTTATTGATTTTCTTTGCTCATATATTTTCTGTCTTATCCTGAAGCTTTTATCGTAAAAGTCTACTTAATTCATCGTTTTATGTTTTTTTCTGTTCTCAACACTACTTAACAGAGGCTCAGTCATGGTTTCAGCCACTATACTTTTCACTCAAAAATTCTTCTCACCCCCCCCTCCGAATGTGCAGGGAGTGGGATAGGATAATTGATGATCGAATTCGAGATCTCAATTCTACGAGCTGCTGACAGTTTTATCACTTTTCCAACTCAATTTAAAAAATTCGTCACCCTGTTCCGAATTTTTTTCACGGAAAGGGGAGCGGTGTAGATGGTGTATCTACACAATAACATATATCGCAGGTAGAGCGAGTGTGGTTTAGACGGCTTCATAATTATTATTTGGATTACTAAAATTAGTTGAATGTTTTAGATTATTTTCTTTTATCAAAAATTCAATCACTTAATTTCCAAACCAAAAATCATACAAATTATTTTATAATTTTTATGTGAGATGACCTGGCCGACCAAGAGCTCTTTCTTGTTGTTGTTTTCAATGTCCAGTGTGCTACTAGGAACCAAAAACGAGTTATTTTTCTTTTCGCGCTAATTACTATTTTGGTCCAAAATAGGTCAACTGACATAGGGCAAAATTCCGGGGTTACTTAATTACTACTGCGTTAGGTACCAAGGGCGTAGCTAGCTGCCATTAGGGCCGTAAGTCTTGAGGGTCGTTTGGTTGAGTCTGGAGTTTCGCCCTAGCAGCCTGACCACCGCTAAGTGTAGCCAGGTACTTGAGTAGGCCCCGTAGGTAGGTACGCTATATGTCGTTTCCTATGGCGGAGATGCTTGCTACCCCACATAGGCATGTTCGACTAGCGTGCCATGACCACACCTGGGCGTAGGGGTTTGGGGGGTATGCACACCCTAGAAACCAAAATACCCCCCCAGAAATCAAAATACCCCCCCAGAATTCAATTTTTGAAAATGTTGTTCGTTTTTTTTCGCAATTTTTTGATGCCAATGGATAGTGCTTGATGAGAAACGTCGAAAAATGGTGTTTTTATCGCCATACCACCATTTTTAAGGCCATTTTTTGACCTTCAAAAATCTTGCACCCCCAGAATTTTCTTGCTGCCCACGTATGGCCATGACCCACGAAACGACCTCTATAACTTACAGTATTAAGACTTTAGATAAAATACATAGACCGTTTAAAATGGAGCAGACTAGGCGACATTTTTTTAAACAGTACATAGATAGCAAAGTTCTTTGTTAATTGCTGAGGCTCCGTAATATGCAATTTCACTGTCAGTTAAACTTACAACAAAAACGGTGATGCGTCCTAGCAATACTATAAGAGCAAAACGTTTGCGTTTTATAAACCTCGTTTCTTACACTTGCATATGGCTTTCACTCGAATAAAAGTTAGCCCTGGAGCTACATAATCTTCCTTTAGCACTGGGGCTAGCTAGCTCCAGTGCTATGTATCTTTCATTCAGTAACGAGGGCTTACTTACAGGATTGCCAAGTTGGGGGTTCCTCCCCCGCTTAGGGATTTTTGAGGCCGTAGAGGCATTTTTTAGCGATTGGGTTTTTTTGACGCCTATGCTTACCCACTGGTTGGCGTTTTTCTTAAGCAGTATGAGTTAACGGTGGCCAGCTATCCCCCGGGCTAAGTTAGCCCAAGGGATAGCTGGCCACTGGGCTAGTCAGCCCCTTCATTCCGATACCGGCCTCTGCTGTCCACCGTAAAACTATAGTCTGTTTCAGATAACGTCGTGCATAAATTTTAAGAAGTTTCATCGACAGTAAGCCCAGGGTCACAATAATTATATATATATATATATATATATATATATATATATATATATATATATATATATATATATATATATATATATATATATATATATATATATATATATATATCAATGCTATAACCACAATCTATCACCTCCTTGTCGGAAATGGTTTTAAAATTTAAGCACGAAGTTATGTGAAACAGACTATTAATAACAATTGGTCGTTTTGTATTTGTAAACTGGCTCAAGTTGACTTTAGCAATTAGAAAAATCTATGTCAGAAAAATGCCTTCAAGACAGTCCTATATTTTGTGACTACTTACATACCTGTGGTCTATTTCGAAATTCTTGTCCTTTTTTACAGTATGGTAAGTCGAAAGTATTAACAATTCAGCAAATTAGCAGAGAGCACTTTCTTAGTACCCGCCTCTCGCATAAACTGATTCGCTAATTATACATTAGGCAAAGTTACTTCGCCATAGCCTTCCCCAAGTGGTCTAGCCGTAATGAACACACCTGGGCGTGGGGAGATGGGGGGTATGCAACTAGTGTTGTAAGAGGTATCTTTATCTTTTTGGCACTTGACGATTTTTTAATCTTTATCTTTTGGAAAAATCACAGGCTATCTTGATCCTTATCTTAATCTTTTTGATAGGAATTTATCTTGCAAAAATGATAAAGTATGTACATACATAAGTTAGCATGTAATTCAAAGTGCAGGTTTGACGTGAAATACATTTAGACGCATTCAAGTGTTATTGTAATACAAGAAAAGAAAAAAAAACGATTGTTTAAACCCTATAGCGTGCGACCACACGTGGGCATGGGGGGGTTGGGGGAGGGGTATGCACCCCCCAGAAGTTGAAATACCCCGCCCGAGAAATTACAAATATCTCCTAGAATTCAAATTTTGCTTTTTTCGCGAACTTTTGATGCCATTGGATAGTGCTCGATGAGAAACGTCGGAAAATGGTGTTTTTTCGCCATACAACCACTTTTAAGACCATTTGTTGACCTTTGAAAATTTTTTCACCCCCCCAGAATTTTGGTGCTGCCCACCTATGCGTGCGACCCAAACTAATGCCTTTACGACCTAAGTAAGCGGGAGTGATACCGATCTAAGCGGGAGTACTACTACTAGCACCCACGTCAATCTAAGTCCAAGCCTAGGAAACATGGAAAAATCGAAAAAAATCAATAACTGTTGCGACTATACTTTGTACAGGCACACAGAGCACTGTTTTGATTCTTGTGAAAAGAAAGAAGTAACTTCCTGTCTGCCAGTAGTAGTAGTAGTAGTAGTTTGATAAAATCAATAACTGTTGCGGAAACATGGAGAAGTTTGAAGTAGTAGTAGTATACATGGGTCAGTCAGATACCGCGGGTAAACCCCCAAACCTATATTCAAGTGTGCCAAATGCCCATCACCTCTTTGATCTCAGGAGTAAAAATAAGGGCATTCAGTTGGCTGCTTTACATCACCCACTCTCGTTTATTGCACTTCACAAACATCATTCTCCTGAGTCCAGGCGACCATATTTACATATGTACACTGTATCTTTACTCTTTTTGGTTCCTTTATCTTGCAAATTATCTTTATCTTTCTTAATTTTTCATCTTTATCTTCATCTTCTAGATTTTGAAATTTCAACTTTATCTTTTTATCTTGCGAAAAATCCTTATCTTTTACAACACTATACGCAACACCCGAGAAACCAACATACTCCGCATAATAAGATTTTTGAGTTTTTTTCGCAATTTTTTGATGCCAAGTGCTCGATGAGAAACGTTGAATAATGGTGTCTTCCGCCATACCACCATTTTTAAGGCAACTTTTTGACCTTTGAAAAATCTTGCACCCCCAAAATTTTGGTGCCGTCCACCTATGATTACCACTCACTTTACAGCGCGAAATACGGAGTTCGATTCTGCGCGTGCATACATAAGTATTTTTTACGATAGGCTGCCGGTCAAGCTCTCCAGCTCTTAAGAGACAGACTAACCCAGAGTGCCCAAACTCGAGGTTTAAGGGCCAAGTAAGGTGCAATAGGCTATAGCCAATCGGATGAAGGGCCTCACGCCGATTGGCTGAATTTTCACTGCCCTCGAATCACCTTACCGTAGAGAGAGTCTCAAGCATTTCGAAACCGACTATATTTGATTTCAGATTTCGTTGTAGAATATTGCTGAATGTTAAAACAGGAAACGTTCAAATGTTCGGCAACTGTCTAAGAGATAAGGTGTAAGTTTGCAATACATCGAAAATGCTTAACTGTTTCGATTGCAATGCAATTATGATTTTTGTCGACCAAAAAAGGCTAGAAAACGGACCTGAAACGGGAAGCGCCGAAAATATTGAGATTTTTCGATGAAAAAGCAAATGTTCAATGTTTACTTTCCACAAATCTGTTTTTCTGTAAAAGAGGAGCAGCCCTAATGCATTTTTTGTCATTAACTCAAGCCGAATGATTTTCATGATAGCCACTCATTATCAGCGTCTAAAGTTATACTTGGTTAGAAAGATTTAAAAATACACAATAGTCATCAATCCAAGTACGTTCACTTAACAGTACACCTGATTAAACGTTTAACACACAAAACGGACTCCGGTTGACCAATTATATCCAAATAAAACAATCTAAATGTTAATTGTGAACCAATACAAAATAGCAGGCAGACGCTACACATGGACGTTTGATCCGGGATATGGCCATACACAGGCAGCAGGCTAATTCTGTGGGGGTCAAATCAGGTAAAACTACCAAAGCATCAGAAATTCAATCCTAGGGGTTTATTAATTTTAGCGGGAGGAGGTTCATATTCTCTTGCGAAGGAAGTGTACCCCGCCAAACCCCCACCCACGTGTGGATGTGACCATAGGTGGGCAACAGCCAAATGCTCAGGTCCGATGGGACCAAATTGCCAAAAATAGTACGAAAATCGACTTTTTTAAATAGGGATCCGGTCCGCTGGACTCTCTGGAGGTCCAGATCCTCCACGCCTATGTGCATATACGACCAGAGAACTCAAATTTCAGGTAAAGTACTTATCAGAAAACTGCATATTCACTATATTCACTATATCGTGTTCCTAGAATTTTTAGCTGATCTTTGTCTGAAATGTGCCAATTTTCGGCCCTTCGCGCCATATACTGATTATTCGGTCACATTTTGTTCAGTTCAGCACGATTCTTTCCATATATTTCTTCGAAATTTTTGGCGTCTCTATGTTCTAAAATGAAAGAGAATCAGAAAAAACAAAAAGGTGTTTTCGACGCATTTTCATCGTTTTTTGGCTCAGAAAACGGCAGTTAAACATTTTTCTTCTGATTTCAGCTCCATAGAATTATCAAGCTGTACATGCAGATTTATCATTGCACTCACTCAACCAGAAATAATCCCAAACCCCAAAACATAAATTCGAAACCGTGAATTTGTGATGTGCTCTAACAATCTGAGAAACCTGCAATGGAAACTAAATTTTCGAAAGACAAACAAGCATAAGAAATTAGAAGAAAGTGGATTAATCAGTTTACAAATGCCCGAATTATTGAGAAAACTTCCAATTATCTGAGCTCATACAATCCAATAATGTGACGGTTCACTCCCTTAGCAGCACCATATTTATGAAGTTTTTCAGGTTAAGATAGCAGAGGACATCACACCCGGGCAAGGGGTTCAACCAGGTATCAACGGTAGGCCGTTAAAGATCAACGGTCAAGGCTGCAAGTATCAACAGAGATTTAACTTAAAAAATCAAAGACAAATGCAAAATAGATTCAAAATATATTGAAGCACAAGAACTGGAAGTAAATAAAATAAAACAATGCATATCAATGAACCAACTAGCCGATCCATATCAATCAATACCAAATAATCAGCCAACCATCTGACCAACCAAAACAATTAGCTATCTAAACAAACAACCAACTAAACAACTAGCCAGCCAACCTACCAACCAACTAACCAAGCAGCTAACCAACCAATCAACGATGCAACCAACTAAACAACCGTAGACCATTGAAAAATTTATGGATAAGCATAAGACACACGCATTCAAAAAATTATAGCTGTATCCACTTAGTGAATGCTATTATCAAAACCGATTATGCTCACCCCTTACTTCGACTGATAAAACAAAGATACATAATGCACTTAGAAATTCAGTATTTATTTGAAAATGGTGTGGTAAATTTTCACAACAAAACAACCCTTTTTGAAACTGGCAACCAACCAAGAATTTTTCGCTCCCGGTATCAACGGGAAGACACAGGCCATTGACCAGGTATGGAGGACATTCCAAGATACGAAAATTGGCCCCTTGCAATATGTAATGCCTTTACACAATACATGTCCAGCATAGAATTTTGGGTCAGCTCAAAGAAATTTAACGAAGTGCCTTTTGATAAGAAAAAACATTTAAAAAATAAACGGATGACATTGAAAAAATACAGTTGTATAGCGCAATGTGCCGGAAATCTGACGCTTTCGAGCAAAACTTACTTGAAATCGCATAGAATGGCTAAAGTAGCGAACTTTCTACGATTTCTTCAGAAAAACGACAATTCAAAGGGGAGTTTAGAGGTTCTAAATGAGCAAACGTCCGAAAAATCACAAAAATGCAGAAAACTCAATTCTGGGGCTCTACCGCAATCTACGAGGTTATTTTGGAACCTCGAGGGGTGTCAAGCAGATATGCACGTGGGGACTTTAAGGGGCCCTGACTCCTCCTCAGAATAGAAAATGGAAAATTTTCTAGGACAAAATTAGGCGAAATCAAGGCCTAAAACGGATAAAAACTGGAAATTTTCTTCAAAAGTGATTCAAATCGATCGGAAACTGCGTAATAACGTAGTTTTAACGATATTTTAGCGCAAACCATTTTTTGAGATAATTTCGGCCCCAGATAAGCTCAATTTTGGACCCCCCGACCGGCTGACCTCCCGAATCGGCCGTGCCGTTCACCTATGGTTTTAGCCAAAGAAAACTTCGATCCACATATGCTTTACACTAGCTTAAATCTAACGAGGTTTGTAACTTTCTACGCCCAAAATGATCATAAACTGACCGTTATGCGGGGAACGAAACTTTGCGTTTGTTATCAGGCTAATAGAAAGTGGGAATAAAAAACGACAGTAAAAATCCTTGACTGGGATTAGGGTCCTGTAAGTGAACAAATCAGTGACCCCAAAATTTAGGATCAAATCAATCTCATCAACCGCCCACGCGAAGCAATAAAACAAAACGCAATTCTGGAGATGCACGGGAAAACATTACACATTAATATCGAAAATTGTACGAATAATTAGAAATGTAGTCTTTACACAGCACGTCATCTCGACAAAATACACGGCGCGAAGCAAGTTTGTTTTACAATGAGGACACAGAAAATCAGTATTTGACTGCAGCAGACATGCGCAGTACGGGAATTCTGGAAGGGGAGGGGGAGCAGGACTAGAAAATTTTGCTTTGATCACAAAAATGGTAAATCGGGTTAAAAATGATTTGTAGGCGCTTCTCACGATGCACTTTCTTTCTAAAACGTAAAAACATAAAACAATTTCGAAAAAATTCGAATAAGCTGAGCAAACAAAATACAGCCAATATGGCGCGAAGCACGACAACTTGAAATTTTATCTAGAGCATAAAACAGCCCTATTTCTATTCATTTTTTTGAAAATCGTGAATTACGGGTACACAAAATCAATTATATTTTTCAGGTACCTTTCGACTCTAGGTGGAGTCCCGCCTAAATCCAGAACTTCCAAGCCTACATACGTGGTAAAATCATGCACACACATGTATTTACACTACAGCAGCATTGTTTGCTAGGAGAAGTGCAATTAATAACTTATTAATTAGCTGTCAGTACAAAAAATACTAAAGGATTGTTAGGGCGAATTTCTCTAAAAACTTCGATTTTCTTCGGATAGGATCCAGATAATTTTTATTTTGCCTCGATCATAGGTGGGCAGCTCCAAAATTCAGGAACGTGAAGGGCAAGATTTTTTAAAGATTAAAAATGGTCTCAAAAATGTAGGTGGTATGGCAAGAAAACATCATTTTCAACGTTTCTCATCGAGTACTCATCCATTGGCATCAAAAAATTGCGAAAAAAACAAAAAATTTAAAAAAAATTGAATTTGGGGGGGGGTCCGCTTTTTGAGGGGGTATTCGAACTTCTGGGGGTTGCATACCCCAACCCCAACGTCCAAGTGTGACTGCCAGTACAAAAAATACTGAAGAATTGTTAGGACGAATTTCTCAACGACTTCAAAATTTTTTTCAGATAAATCCAGATAATTTTTATAAACTTCGATCTTAAATCGAACATTGTAACAGAAATAGTGCGCAGATGCAAGGAAAAGATGGATGGATGGAACCACACTCATACGTAGAGATCTGGAATCTTTTACAAAATCCAAAGATCACCAGAATAAATTTTCAGAATGCTCCCGCCACTATCGCGATTTTTTGACGACCGGTCAACATGTAGAAAAAATGACCGTTTTTCACCCCAAATCAATCCCATAGCACTTCTCCGACCTTCTGAAACACATAAACGCCCATTGTGGAGTTGCCCATCAGCATGAATGGAATGATATTTTGGAAATACCATTATGTATTATTATTTATATCAATCGAATTAGCTCACAAAAAAATTCAGCGTAAAAATGTTACGCGAAAAGACACGACTCACTTATTTTAGTTTACACTAAAGCTTGAGCTTTTTAATATAGAAGCGCTTTCGAACTAAATGGAAAACTAAAAATAAACTAAACTAAATTCTTTAGATTAAGCTTTTAAACTTTCAATTTTTTGAACACTACTCATATGTTTCGTTGCGAAAAAAGCGACAGATTTTGAAATGATTGTGTAAAAAGAAATAGAAAAACGAGGGAGCGAAAAAATAAGTTATTTTCAGTTTAAACTACAAACTATTAGTTTAAATGTAATTGTCCGTTATGTAATTCTTCCAGGCGTGTAAAACAGCCGCCTTTTAAAATAAAAATATAACGAGAATCTTGGCTAATCAAGCTCGCACTGACTTTACACTCAAATGAAGGTAAGTAAAAAGTTGTCTTTCAACAAATGAACACCTTTATGGACGGACTGCTTTCCAGGCACGTACACCAATTTTGGCGGGGTCCGAGTCCAAAAAGGCCAAAGATAGCACAAAATGACGTTTAAAAAGCCCCATTTTTCCTGTTTTTTCTGGAATTTTAGGAGGTCCGGACTATAAATTCCTGAGGGGGGGGGGGGTGCAAGATTTTCCAAAGGAAAAAAAGGCCTTAAAATGTAGGGCGTTAAGAACACAATTTTTCGACGTCTCATCATCTCATCCCCATTGGCATCAAAAAATTGCGAAAAAAAACGAAAAAAATTTTCAAAAATTGAATTCTGGGGGTATTTTGATTTCTTGGGAGGGGGGATATTTTAATTTGGGAGGGCATACCTAAACTCCCCCACGCCCAGGTGTGGTCCGACCCATACGGGCAGCAAGAAAATTCTGGGGGGGTGCAAGATTTTTTTGAAGGTCGAAAAATGGCCTTAAAAATGGTGGTATGGCGATAAAAACACCATTTTTCGACGCTTCTCATCAAGCACTATCCATTGGCATCAAAAAATTGCGAAAAACGAAAAAATTTTCAAAAATTGAATTCTGGGGTATTTTGTTTCTGGGGGGGGGTCCAGAATCCCCCCCCCACGCCCATGTGTGGTCCGACCCTCATTCCCCAGCTACATGCCTGACTGCTACATACCATTTGCTCCTTCTTATTCGAGCCAAAAAATAATCCGACAAAGGCCTATAAACTTCATTCAGTTACGAATGATACTGTATAATAAGAAAGGCGCTATTTATACTGTAGAACATGGTAAATAAGACAGTATCTGTTTAACGATGCCAGAAAACGCAGTCTAAGACGGAACAAAATATCAATTGTACAGAGACGCGATTCGCTCTAGGCAAAATACACAACGAACTGCATCGCTACAGTACGCTCAGGCTACAGTAAGCCAGATTAAATCGCATCATTCCGACGGGTTCTTACAAAAATAATGTTACAAAACGGAGAGGGAGGTCGCTTTCGCCGACAATGCGAGACATTAACGATTTGTACGGTAACAAAATTGTCGAAATTGTACGTTAGTGAATTAAAAAAAGCAAGATTAGACGGATAAGGATGTAACGGATGCTTCGATTGGTTTAAAGTCCGAAGTCGCGGCATCCAAATTATGACAACCGTTATCACTATTGGACAAAGTAGGTTCCCTCAAGTATACTGTATTATCATCAGGCTCATCTTTTACGTCGCAGTCAAATCTTACTACACCGCCTGACCAATGACGCAAAAATTCGATGTAAAACTAACTAAAGAACGTCTTTTTCCGCGAATGTAACAGGATTGTAGGTTTTTCTAGATTTAAAATTTGCACAACTCATTACCGGCAGTTATATCATCGGACATTTTTTATTTTTTGTTTTGTTTTATTCTTTTTATTTTTCCGCATATGTTTACTTTTTTATATATCGATTTTTTAACTATTATTCAATAAACATTTTTTATATTTTCTATGCTACAATTAAAATATCACGGCGCATGTGAATATTTCAATTGAAGGCTATAAACATTTTGCTCAATTTGTCAATTTTTCGAGCGACAATTGAATAAATTAGATTTTTACACAATAAACAAAAAACAAGTCTATTGCCACCCGAAAACATTAAACTTGTCTTATTATTCTTGACTTGTGCTTAAAATTCTTCAATGTATCAAAAGAGTATATTTCAATACGAAGTCGGCTTTTGCATTTAATCATCCCAAAAATTAGGCTAAAACTTTCTTTCGATTTAGCACTACTTTTATCAATCGAAATAGAATATTAAGTTACCAATTGATTTTAGTGTTATCTTTCGCATGTTTTCCTTCGAAGGATACTTCGTAGCAGGCAGTTCAAATGCAATTATAATGGAGAAGCAAAAAATGTAAGATCAGCATTAATAACAAAAGCAATTTATAAAATTTACAAATGTGCAATTAAAACAAAACGAAATGATCAAAAAGGTAAGATAATTCTTGCATTGGAATAACAATGAATCGTAATTATTTCCTTCAAACCATCCTTACTTTTACAAAAGATCGAGACTACTCGTGTTGTGCGTGGCGATGGCTGAAACAAAAACAAAGAGATAGTTCCGAAAGCATAATTTGGTTGATTTAGGAAGCTGTAATGATATTTGCGTATTTTGCTTGCTTACATACTACTTTGCTGTCTCCTAGAAAAACTAGTATTGTAAAACAAGTATCATTACGGAATACAGCTGTCACATTTATTCTACGTACAAGAAGCGGTAGGCTGCCGTAATGAGCCGTGATTAACCAAGAAAATTTACGGTAAAAACGATTAGGAATTAAAAACACAATTTAAACAGCTTATTTCGACTCAGCAATGTAAACAAAAGACTAAAAATACGATAAAAGTGTAAAAAACCAAACAAACAACATCCACATTTGTAAAAATAGCAGAAAAAAAGCAGGTCAAGTTGCAACTTTAAAGGCAAACAAATTCACAATTACTTTACATAAAGTCATATGTTGTGTAAACAGAAGAGCAAATTCCAAATTTGATTATATTGACACGGAATTATATGGAACTATTTAAACTAAGGCTTACGGTATTAAATTAACATCTAAATATAGAAAAGTGTGTTTTTGATTCAAAGATTAGGTTTTAATATCAATCTAATAAACTATTACACAAATTCAAGTTTAAGCTCAAAATTTAACTTTAGCAACAATAGAATTCTAATTAGAACCACATAACCAATTCGAAACTTTAGCATGTTTCGGGAAGAATTAATGAATATTGAAGGTGGAGCAGGCACATAGCTGGCCGTCCATATTTTGAGGGGACCAACACCAATTTTAGACTAAGCCCAAAAAGGCCAAAACTAGCACAAAATAACGTTTAAAAAGTCCCCTTTTCCGATTTTTCTGTATTGGGGGGGATCCGAACAACCCATAAGGTACAATTGCCCTTCCATTTCTGGACAGAAAAAGTCAAAAGCACCCGAAGGCCAAACACGGTTTTTGCCTAAATCGGCGACTTCTTGAAAGATTCAGCCCATGGAGGATAATGTGGCCGACATTCAAATTTTGGCTAGGATCCCCATCCTTCCTGTTAGATAAGTGGTTAAAATAAAAAACTTTTTGAAGATTCTTAAGAAATTATAATTTAAACACGTTCGACCACATTTGACCCGCTTATTCATTTTATGTCGTTTCATGCATTTTATTACTAATTATCATACATGATTTGGGGGGATTTCACCTCCCGAAGAAAAATTTTCAACCCCCAGAATTAGCGACTTTTTTAAAGTTTCCAAAAATTTTCTAAAATTTGTAGAAAAGACGCTTTTTTGAGTGTTTAAGCTGTCTATTTGCTCAAGAGTGCCAAATTTCAGCTTCGCGCCATTATAATCATGTTTTGACTATATTTGTTCAACCGACCTTTTGATTATATTCGAAATTTTTCGTGTGTTTATGCTCTGAAAGACAGAGAATAGCCAGAAATGCTAAAAACATTGTTTCTGTTTGTTTTTTTAATTATTTTTTTTATTTTTTTATTTTTCCATTATTTTTCTCTATTTAGTTACTTTTCACATTTTTTGCGTTTCCTCACTCGTATCGGAGTCGCGAGATTTCGAACTATCGTTCAGCTTAGCCCGCTTTGATGCGATTTCGCTATCATTGGTCGATTCAAAAGAATGACGATCATGATCCGATTCAAGTTTAACGCTCGTCGCGGAGGTAATTTGACTTTGAGGATCGGGTGAAGGGTTCTTTGTCGGATTTGGGTTTCAGGTCGACCAACGAGGACAACGCCTGTGCGTTAGAGAGAGCGTAAAGAAACAAACCAACAAAAGATCTTAAATGAATATTTCAAAATATTTAGAAAAAATATTTATAAAAAATATAAAAAGATATAAAATTTCCATCGGAATTGCTTATTTAAATTTTCTCGATCATTATAAAATTAACTAGCCGAAATTCAGAGCCATCGCCGAAAATCATACACAAAACGAAGGACGACAATCCTTAACTAGTAGCAATAGGATAAAAATGTAATCATAAAAACCAATAATACTGTAATAATATCAATCACACATGCACACTTGTGGGGAGGGTTGGGGTAGGGGGCTATCTAACCTACCGCACTTACAGGCATACCCTCAGGCCGTTTATGCTGGCGATCATAGCTGTTAGATGAGCTTTCGTCAAAGAATTTGACATGTTTTCTCCTACTAGATGATTCAGATAGAGGAGCAGATTCATTTTGCAAATGTGCAGATTCATTATTAATGCCAGATAAATTTATGTCAACTGCTTGCATTTCAATATTAGAAGAATGCAAAATAGGATTATTAGGTGGTATTTCCACATTTATGGGATTAGGTACATAGTTTTTTGGTAAAATTTCGCCTTGAGGTGGAAAATACTGCAGCGGTGGTGGATACAGTTGCTGCTGCGAGTTCACAGTAGAAGGATTAGGTACGAAAGAAGGCGCATTACAATTTAAGGGCAGCGAAGGCCGAGATCGCGACGTCTGCGAAATCAGTACCGACGGCTGCGAAATCGTAGATATGTTATCCGAAAAACCCGAGTTTTGCACCGGTTGCAAACCCGTGTTTACAGGATTCTGTGACAAATTAGATATCTCAGGCGCGCGATTCGTACAATTTTGAATGATATTTTCAGGAACAGTTTCCGAAGGTGAGCGTGAATTTGACGCTCTGTTGCCAGTAGACAACAGCGAAGATGCCCGATGCGTACTTTGCGCATGATTTGCACTTTGCGCATTAAATTCAGAAAAATTTGCGCTATCGATTGAGTGGTTAACGCGCTCAGATGAATTATTCTCTATGCGATTCAACACTGGTTGGGGTTTAAGCATAGTGCTTAGCTCCAGACGCAGTTTACGCATTTCATCCGCATTTTCCTTTTTATCTTGGTCAATGCGCGTAGAAAGGTCCGAAAATTGCAAATGAATAGCTTGTAGCGCTTTCAAAATAAGATCATTAGTCACATTAGCATTAGCACGCTCTTTGTCGGCATTTATGCTGTGACTATGAATACTTTCTACGTCAGAATCGGGATTTTCGCGCTCCGAACTGGTTTCAGGGTTATTTGCCGTATTAATGGTAGTCGTATTATCAATCATTGTATGATTTGATGAATTATTGATATTAGGGTCCGATCTAATTATCGAAGTTTGATTAATGCGAGATCGCATGATACTTAATGACAGTTCATCTTCGGACTGTGTATTATTCGCGGCATTTAGTGACGCGGGTAATTTATCATTATTCGCCTTACTAGTTACGTCTCTCGTAATTTTGTCATTACTCGCAGAATTACATGCGCTATTAGAGTCAACAGGCGTGGTAGGTAATTGGCGAGCTGAAGTAGGTGGCGTAGGTTTTTTCAATTTAGCGGGCGGTGTCCGCAAAACCTTTCCTGCCATTTTTAGGTATCAAGAATGTCGAAAAATGTGACCTCGGGTAAGATAAATTTCAGTACGTCGAAATTTAGCCCAAAATAAATGTTTCAAATTTGGCCTTTGTCGATGCGAAAAACAGGTTTTTCCACGTAAATAGTACTTCCTTACGTGAAGTAAGATATACCTGACGTGAAATGATCAAAAACAGGTAGGACTAAGCCTAAAGCGCAAGAAAGTGTACGTGGTTCGAAAAACAGGTAGGTAAGCACCTAAATGACGGAATTTCGTCGTCAGGAGAGAAAAATGATAAATCGTCGCCTGTGGGCCAACGTTTATAGAAAAATGCGAGCATGAGAGCTGCCTTCGTCGATGAAGGTTCGACGGAAATAGAAGAATAATGATGGCTTTACCACGATACACAAAATCTTTACCACGGATGCTTACTTAAATTGCGCACTGCCACGATCGCGGTCGATACAACAACAAAGGTGAACTAAATGTTACACATTTTCAGATGGCCAAAATGATAATTTTTGGATCGAAAAATAATTTAACGATGATTGATCAGCTCGGCTGTAGCTAGCAGCCTAAAGGAGGGACTATCCAATGTAAATGTAGAGCCGCCCTATGTCTTCAAAGAATCGGCATAGGACGGATACATTACCTTCAAGATTTACCTAGGTACGTAGGTACTTAAGTCTACGCTTAGTGCTGGCCCCGATCGCGCGGCTCTGGATGGCTTTCGATCTTTGGACCCTTAGAGACCTTACGGCTTCGATCCCCTCAGCCCTAATATTGCTGGCTGCTTCTTGTCGGGTGATCTCAGCAGCTACGCCCTAAGACCTAAGGCTACCTACCTAGTCTCGGTATTTGCCGCGGAGGTCAGTTGACCTATCTCAAGCTCAAGTTGTTTATTTAACTTATTTTCAATCAGTGCCTGATCCGAAATGTTTTTGGTTCCTAATATGAGTAGCACGCTGAACAATGAAAACAACAACAATGAGCTCTATGCTGATCAATCATCCCTAAAGATTAAATAATATTATGATCAATTTTTGGCTTAAGAAATAAATTATGATTTCCAAGTAAAATAAAATATCATACGAAATTTACCTATCAGTCCACTCAGATGGGGAGAAATCCTCGACGTGGAGATGGCCGACCTAAGCCTCGGTATATCCAAAAACCACTGGGTAGGTTTTTCTATATTTTATTCCGAACGAAGAATTCACGGCCTGGATGCCGGACAACAACCATAAAGCAAAAAGAAAACGAAAATGTACAGACTATACAATCGTACAACTGGCCAACAAAAAAACCAACAGCCAGACAAAACTACAACGTTAAGTACACTGGCCTCAAGGACCATTACAGTAAATTAAACAAAGATCAATTTAACGTAATACTGAATCACTTTTATCTCAGATCGAAAGTTATCGATTACACAAGCGGTATGCATGAAACAATTACTATTATCATACACTTAATTCTATGCTACCGGACAAGTATCTTATTGTTTTTTATTATTGAAAATTTGGGGAAATAATGGGAAGACCGAAGGCATAGCCCACAGTGCACTATCATAGATAGCTACTAGTATTGGCTATGTTATGGCTATCGCGAACTGCTAAGGCAAGTTCGCCTACCGTGTAACTCTCGCAGTTACAAGTATATGATAATAGTAATTGTTTCATGCGTACCGCTCGTATTAGCTTAGAATATTTGATCTGAGATAAAAGTATTCCAGTATTATGCTATTTTGACGTTTGTTTCTTTTACTGTAATGGTCCCATGAGGCCATCGTAGTTAGTCTTGTAGGCAGTCGTACGCTTGTACAGTGGAGTACGTTTCTTTTTCTTCTGCGTTATTTTGTTGTCCGGCAGCTAGGCCGTGTAATTATTGTTCGAAATATATTAGAAAAACCTACCCAGGGGTTTCGGATATACCGAGGGTAAGGTCGGAGCTTCCCAACGTCGAGGATTTCGGGACTCTGTGTGAACGGATAGGTAAATTCCTTATGATTGCTTATTTCGTTCAAAAGTCTTAATTCTTTTCTCAAACCTAAAATTGATCAAAAATATTATTTAATCTTTAATGATGATTGATCAGTCTAGAGCTCGTTGGTGTTGTTTTCAAATTTCATTGTGCTACATACATTAGGAACCAAAAACCTTTCTGATCAAGCCTAACCCAGAAAATAAGTCAAATAATCAACTTGAGCTTTGAGATTGGTCAACTGACCTCCGCGGCAATTCCGAGAACTAGGTAGGTAGCCTTAGGACGTAGCTGCTGAGATCACCCGACGAGAAGCGGTCAGCAATATTAGGACCGAGGGGATCGAAGCCGTAAGGTCTGTAAGGGTCCAAAGACCGAAGGCTAAGGGATCGGGACCAGCGCTAAGAGCAGATCTAAGTTCCTACGTACCTAAGTAAGTCTCGAAGGCAAATACACCCGTCCTGTTGATTCTTAGTAGACATAGGGCGGTCATGTATTTACACAATTAACGATTGAAGAATTGTCAGCCTTACCTACATATCACAATGTTTTAAAATAATAAACTTTACTACTTTTGTATTGCAGTGCACAGCAAACCCATTTTTATTAAACCGAACCGGATATTACGTAACAAAAGAGTCAAGCAATAGGTTTAACGTTTTATCGCCTAAAAACGAAGAAAAACGCAAGTTCACTAGCTGGCATTGTTTCAAGAGGACTGCTTTTTCGTTGAATTCTCGCCTTCCTTTTTCGCTTTCTCATCACCCTGAACATTTACATCGACAATGCAAATGGCTATATTAGCACAAGTCGAATCAGAATTAATGGAAATATTGAAAATATAAATATAAACAATACATAATGTATAAACAAAAGATAAAAGCACGTAGAAAAATGTCGGGAAAATGCAGTTTCTACTAGCTTGCCTAGCAACCGAGAATCACTTTATCATTCATCTCGTCTTACTTAGCATGTCATATGACATGCTGATTGCAGGCACAAATGCACAATCGCGGACCCGTTATTCAATTTCAAAAGCGCATTATAACCATAGTAAGATACGGCAACCCAAACTGATATTTTCGTTTGCATTAGTGACAGCAAAGCGGCTCGGAAGCACATGTGGGCGTGGGGGGTTTGGGGGGTATGCACCCCCAGAAGTTGAAATACCCCCCCTAGAATTCAAATTTTGAAATTTTTTGTGTGCTTTTTAGCGATTTTTTGATGCCATTGGATAGTGCTCGATGAGAAACGTCGAAAAATGGTGTTTTTTCGCCATACGACCACTTTAAGACCATTTTTGACCTTTGAAAATTTTTTCACCCCCCCCCCAGAATTTCGGTGCTGCCCACCTATGCTCGGAAGTCAAAATATTCTCAGTTCTGTTAAGCAGCCAAAATAATTTAATCTGCATTAGGGATGGCACTAGCAACGGCACCGGTGCCAAGGTATCTAGCACCGGCCAGTACCAGAGTGGCACCTGTGCTAATTAGTAAATGCGAATTATAAGTGTTTCTTCAATGATTTATTTTTTATTCATCTATTATATTTCTGAGATAAATAAATTAAAACATTAATACTCGTTATGCTCAACTAATGCTGATAAATCTTTCTCGTAGACTTTGGTTCATCATTGCAGGGACTCATAAATATCCATAAATCAAAGCAGGAATTTGGCTACTTGGCATAATAGAAATTATCTAGTGATTTCTGAAAACAAAATTCTAGATTGATTTGTTATGAACACTAAAGTGAACATTGTGATTTGTGAACAGCTGAAATTAATAAAACACTGCTGCGTATGCAAGCAAATTTCCATATTGAAAGGGATTAGCGGCATGTGGTGATTCCCGAAGAGTGGCCACTGACGCTGTTCCCAGAAAAATGCGGCTGATCACAATTTTCTATTTTCCGAAAAAGCTTTGAAAATAAGCAGTTTCATGTGATTTTATTGATTTTATACCTCAAGGTATCAGTTTTTAGGCGCTTAGCACCAAAAAGTCATTGGCAAATATTAAGGGATGTATCTTACGTGGATCTGGCTGCATCAGTGTCACACACGCCACCTTTTAAAAAATTTTCATACACAAAAGATAACCTTATGTTGGCACGGCACCGGCAACGGCGAAAAAGTGGCACCGGTGCACCTCTAATCTGCATAACACAAAATTCCTATAAATGCGCCCTATGGATGCATTACTCGATCCTATTGCACTTACCCAATTATCATTTCGGTACACATAGATTTTTGACTAAAGCAAATGAACAGAAAGCGGTAGTAGCCGTTCCGACTCAAATTTTTCGATCGACTGTCGCTAAAGGAATATAAGTTCAAACCGTTTAGCCTTACAATCATAGGTCCCCAAATTTCTGGGGGTGCAAGACTTTTTCAAAGGTCAAGAAATGACCTTAAAAATGGTGGTACGGCGAGAAAAACACCATTTTTCAACGTTCTCATCGAGCACTATCCATTGGAATCAAAATTTGCGAAAAAACAAAAAACTTCAAAAATTGAATTCTGGGGGGTATTTTAGTTTCTGGGGGTATTTCGGTTTCTCGGGGGAGTGCATACCCCCAAACCCCCACGCCCAGGTGTGCTTACAATGTTTATAACGTGCTGTAGAAAGTACAGGTCCGTGATAATGCATTTATGCCCTGATTGCAGACCAAGATGGACATAATGTGCACATGTAGGTAGCTAATGCGGAAGCAATTAATGCCACTAACCAAGTGAAGATGCGCAGCACGAACCAAGGAGAATTCAGTGGGTGAACATATATTTGCAGTTATTAACAACATAAAATGGCTCTGATTTTGAAAGACTGGCCGGCTAAAAACAGAGTATTTTTAATCGTAGAGCGGCTGAAAGCGCACGATTTTTGCGAGCTTAGACGTTAGGTTGATTAATTATCGATTTTCCCAAAGGGAAAAAGCAAAAATAAACAAAAACCCGAAAACATCACGTTTTTGGCCAAAATTCTAGTGGAATAATGTCAAATGTATGGAAAAGTAGGGAGGTGATCATAGATGGGCGTGGGTGGGGCGGGTGTAAGCCTCTTAGAATCCGATAGACCTACCGAAAATCGATAGATCCCCAGAATTAAATTTTCGGCATGTTTTTTGCGATCTTTCCGACTTTTGCTCCATATTTCAGACACCCAAGGATTCGGTCGCTGCCCATTTATGGATTGGATCCCGTGATTCTCCTGCAAACGAGCGTACTATGTAGATATTCTAACTAAAACGAATCAAAGCTTTTTAAAATATGAGTACAAGATCAGAATGGCAGAGAAAAGGGAACAAATTATGTTTCATTAATTGTGGGATAGGGTTCAGTTTAATGCTATTTCAACTGAAAATTATTATTAAATTTTTTTGATTATTAAATCCAGAAATATTACTTACAATGTACAACAAATTCCTAATGGCGAACAAAATCTGCAGAAAAACTGAAAAAGGTTTAAAAAAAGCGAATTTCCGACCAAGAATAGAAAATTTTGAACACGTAGAGATGCCAATATCTTCTGTCCCGACGTAAATCTTTTCAAAAAAATAGGATGGACAGTGATAAACAATTTTTTGGATAAAAGCATCAAGTCAACAAGTCAATCGGTGAAAACTCCTCGAACGAAGGAAAACACTTGAGCATTAAAAACGCTTTAAAAAATTACACGGACCGTTTGTCCGCCAGACGGGTCGGGCGCAGGAACTGAAGTCGACGCCGCTGACTTTGCCGTCGACGTTGTCGACGACGACGTCGGCGCCGACGTCGCCGCCGCCTCGTCGGACGCCAAGCAAATGCGCAGTGCGTATTCCATTTGTTCCTCTTCGGTCATGGCTTCCCAGTCGACGGTCGGTTGAACAGCGGAGCCGGCACCGGCTCCTGACGTCGTCGTGGAAGGAGAAGCTTGCATAGGCTCCTGGACGCCTGAGTCGGCACCAGCACACGTATGTATGTAAAAACGACGTTGAAGTGGCGTGTAGCACATTAGTCTCATACAACTTAACTCATTATCTTCAGGGAGTCTAGGCATATGTGTAACAACGGGGAATGGGGAATCCTCCACCCAAAGTTAGTTGACCCCTATCCCTTCAAACCCAGGAAATCTTTGACCCCCCCCCGATTTTTGGAAAAAATTGTAATTTTTAGCCGTTTTTATAGCTCGTCTAGTCAAAAATTGGAGGTCATTCTCCTAAAAACGAGCGGAGACCCCACCCAAAATTTCAAAATTTCGAGGATCTGCCATTCCTAGATGGAATAATGCATGTAACAGGAGAGTTTGGGGCATACTCTACCTCAAATCTGGGCAATAGGTGCAACCAGGTGCAACTCGGTACCAGCTAGAGCAGGTCCGGTACCAGCCAGAGGGTCTGCCAGTTGCACCTGATGATATGAGCAGGGAAATTTCATGTGCAACGCACAATAATGCTGGAGTTAGTGGTTGGTAATAAAACTAAATCAAATAATATGAAAATACTGTCAAATGGTTAAATGAGCTATTTATGTAGCCTAATGCACTCTCATAGAACCATTACTCAAAATCTAGTGTACAATTTTAAACAAGCTTTTATGGCCAACAGCTTTTACGACTAAGCAACCAACCAAAAAAATTGGGCTTGGGTACCAGCTGGGGCAATGGGCATTGCCCAGCTATGCTCTACCCTAAGCTTTAAAAAACTGATAGCTATACAATCGTATTGGCCGAATATACATATATATATATATATATATATATATATATATATATATATATATATATATATATATATATATATATATATATATATATATATATATATATATATATATATATAGCGTTTTCGGACTCTGAAAACTAGATATTTAGTCTTTTTTGCACTCAGAAGCATACCTTGTGAGTTCATAAATGCTATATGGTTGTGTTTCTGAGTTTCAAAAGAATTTTTAGCTATTTTTCCGACCTCAACAAAGGCTAAATACCTACTTTAGTCCAAAAAGATACGAAGCTATTAGGGAAGTGCCGATACCGCCTTTTAGAAAATGACCGATTCCGATTCTTTAAATTTAAGAAACGCCAATTCCGATCCGGATGCCGATTCTGCAAAACTCATAATTGTCGATTCCGATTCTAAAATAATAGGAATCAGCCAATACCGATATCGATTCCGGTGCAAAAGATACTTATATTCTGTACTGACCGTTTAAGTGCGTGCGCACTACACTAAATATAGTAAAGTACGCACGCTTTTTGCGCAACTAACATTACATATCTAGGATCAGATTCAGTATTTTCCAAAAAATCGAAAATTTTGGAAATTCTATGCGAAAAATATGCTATCAAAATGTTATCAATTATCGTTCGTGAACGATAATACGGCGAAAAGTATCGATAAAATTATAAAACGCAGGCTGAAAGATGGACAAAGATGATAAAATTTGTTATTCATTTGCTGTTTTGAAGCACATACGAGTATATGTGCATGCAATTCATTAAGAGTCAAAATAACTAAGGAATTTTTGATTTAAAGAAGTGATAAAATCGCTGTTTTTTCTCCAGATATCCGTATAAAAGTCACAAGACTTTCGTTGTATATAAGACGGCATGTCTGACGCAGAGGTAGGTATGGCTTATAGGTGCCAAAAAGACCAATAAATGCTAGCAATAAGTTAGATATGTACATATGGCGCGAAGATCCAGAAATATTTAAGAGATTGCATTCAATAATAGCGGAAGATCGTAGGAAGATAATGCATTCTTTATTTCACTAATAATCTCTGTTGGGTCAACGGGAAATAGGCCGCCCCCGGCCCCTTCCGCTGAGTAAACCTGAAAATTTTACCAACTTATCTACGCCTGCTATCCTCACTTTGCTGCTGTTTGTAGCATACAAATAAATTTATCAATGAGTCTCTTTATCAATATTTGCGTCCCACCTTGATGAAACAGACACAAAATTAGGTTTTTTGACTGATAAAAGCAGAATTCCTCTCTCAAAATGCTTTTGCTTTCAGCTACATAGCTGGCCGTCCTAATTTGGAGGGGACCGACAACAATTTTGGGGGGACTAAGCCCAAATAGGCCAAAAATAGCACAAAATAAAGTTTAAAAAGTCCTGTTTTTTCCGATTTTTTTGAATTTGGGGAGGGGGTTCGGACCTCCCATTTTCCCCCAGAGCTACATGCCTGTTCGCTTTCAACAACATTTCTAAAATAATAAAGAATGGAATCGATCGTGACTAGAGCTGCACGCGGGTACCCGAACGGGTACCCGGGTAGAAAATAGTTTTACTACCCGGGTACCCGACGGGTACCCGAATCCCCTAACATAAAATGGAAAATTAGCACTGCAGTTATGCAATATGTGCTAAGAATCGAATTAGAAACCTAGAAACGTATTGCTTCTAGTGCGATTGAATCACAATGTAAATGTGATATGATATAATCAACCGTATATTGTTAAATAAGCGAGTCTGTTAATATTTCCTATTGTCACAGTATATCGCACATACGGTTTACGCAAATTCCATCATTCAGGTCTTTAGTTAAATTATTTTATTTGTGCCGAATTCTTCTTATTCTCTATTGTAAACAAATTTAAACAAGAATTTATCTGCTAACGACGCTTTTTTCTAATGCATTTACTTCTGTGACCATTATATAAATTTAGACTGCAACTTTTATTCACATCGTGCGCGCAACTGTTTTAGTTAGACCTGATTCAAAGCCTATCGATGTTCCAAATGCAGTCAGCCATAGGCGTAGCCCCCAAAATTTTCAAGAAATATTGTTGATTTTTTTGTTGGACTAATGTGTGTCCAGAAAATTGAGTTCAAAAAGACAAAAACGTCAAAATTTTCCGCGCCAAGTCATTATTATTTATTGCTATATAGATCCAATGAATTTAAAAGCTTGAATCAGCTGAAATAATCCAAAACTTCGCATCACTTTAGTTATTTAATGCACTATTAGTTCATTGAATGAAACTGCACATGCTCGTTGAACATAATAGTAAAAGTGCGAAAATGTTTGCGTACCATCTCTGCTTTGTTTATCTTTGTTTACAAGGACGCATAATTCTATTTTAAATGAAAGGAAAGGCCAAATTTTCTTGTGTTTTTGCGCATTTTCTGTTTTCTGAACTATTTAATAAGAAGGCCACAAATGGGCCTGAAAACGGTAAGAACAAAATTCTCATTGATACATCTTTCAATGACTTATTGGTTGCGACCCGTTGCTGCTCTCACTTAGCAAAGGTCGAAAAACGCAATTTTAAGTTTTTTTGGGCTTAATCCAGAACCGAGATTTTGCCGATTTACGAAAATTTTAACGTTACTAATAAATTATAGTGCTTTTTTACAAAATTTTCCGGGGTTCTGCCCCGGACCCCGTTGGGGGCGCTTGAGCGCGCCACCCCAGACCCCCAGCCGTACTATCTCGTTTTACACGTGCAAAGAGATATTTAGGAGGACCATAGCTTCCCAAGGTCGAAAGTTTAGAGGGGGTGAAATCCCAAAATTTGAGACCACTAAATTTAGATTTCTAGCCTTTTTTGCAGGTCAAATATGCAAAACGCTTAAAACATCTTATATAGCATGTTTTAATGTGAAAAACTGCATTTTTAACTACTTTTTGTCCCATTTTGACTACTTTCGTCACTCTTGTAAGTAAAAAATATAAGAATTCATCGAAAATTTCGACTTTTCAGATTATTTTAACTTCATTTTAGGTATTTTATGGGTAAATAAAAAAGTAACGTATATACTAGTCGGCGCGAAGCGCCGAAAAATTTTTGACATCTGCGCTGCTTTTGTACCCAAAAATCATTGCAGAAAACGTTTGATAGCTCAAAATCGTCTGACAGTGATTCAAGTATCGAACCCTGAGGTGGGGGTGATGCCCCCTCACCCCCCCCTATGGGAATGTGTGAGGGGACAGAAAAGGTAAAAGGATTGGGAATTTTTAAAAATTTCTGGCGCTTCGCGCCGCAATTAGTTTATCTTTTCTGTATGATTAAAGCGGTATAAATTGAGTTGAAAGAGTAAAAACGTCAAAATTTTCCTGCGCATAGCACCGCCGATGATTGTCTTTCTTTTTGTAAAGCTCCAGCATTGCGTTTAAAAGCCTGGATCAGTCAAAATATCTTCATACTAAGTTAATAATTCGTAGTTTTCCTGTTCTGCTCTGTCAGACTATTAGTATTCAGCATTCATATATCTATACAACATGTTAAGGGCGGTAAAAAATGACTGAATTTCTTGGTGCTTTGCGCCACTTATGATTTATGAACTGTTTGTCAATAAAAAGGCCGTAAATTCTACATGAAAACGGTAAAAATTTCGAAAATTTTTGGCGCTTCGCGCCGTTGGTTCCTCACAATCAGTGCGCCATAGAATACCGTTAAGAAAAAACTGTGGAAGAATGCGAAAAAAGCGAGAGCGATTAGTGATTTAAATTGAAAGTAATGCTAAATTGCTAAAACCATGTTTGAACTTGGAATGAAAATAAAATCTTGAACTTAACCAGCTTTATTAGTATGCTCTATAAGCAAGTGAAGTATCGTTTTTATCCTTTTTAAATTGGTATGTAATCATGCAATGTTAATTGTTAATCTTCAACCCCAACCCCGACCCCGACCCCGACCGGGGGTGAAGATCTGACCCTGTACGATCACTGCTGTCAACCGAAAATAAACAATGTTCACTGCATTCTCTTTTATCTAAGGTCCTACCCGGGTATACCCGGGTACCCGAGTACCCGAATTACCCGGGTACCCGGGTAATGAAATAGCCGGGTACCCGGGTAGTAAAATTTGCAAAGTGTGCAGCTCTAATCGTGACATCGGAAACTGATCTATTTCTAGCCGATTCCGATTCTCGATAAATCAAAAATGGCAATTCCGATTCCTTACTTCTCTAATCACCGATTCCGATTCCATTCCATGAAAAATGACCGATTCTAGCCGATTCCGATTAATCGAAACATCCCCATTGGCTATGTTTATGAGTTCAAGAACGCTATATATTTGCCAAAAATGCTCGAAAATGATTGATTTGAAGCGATGCCATCCGTTTTTTTCACAAAACATTTGAGCTATCTCCAAATTGTTGATATTCTCATCTCCATAAAAGTTAGACCTTGCGCTCCTATGGTGCGGGATCTCCTCCATTTTTGGCAAAAACTTGCGGCGGACTTCCTCACAAAAATTTGAGATATTACGTATGCACAAGCCCGGACGTATTGACACATTACCACACATGCAAGGATCCCCAAAGCCAGAAAATTTTTGACACCCTTCCCCGATTTTCGGAAAAAAAGAATTTTTCGGCCATTTTGGGCCAAACAGTTGAGGTCATTTATCCCCCCCCCAAATGGCCGGGGAAACCGACCCAAAATTTCAAGCCATTATATACATGTACGTATAATACCTTATTCTGAACATGCGGGTAAGAAAGTAGAAAACGAAAACTGACCAGCAGCACCGGTGGCCGACTGTTGCTGTCGCGCTTGCTGCTCTTCCCGCAGACGTTGTTCCTCGAGGCTGACTCTTAAAGCCATGGCCAACTCCGGATCCTCGTTAGGATCGACGCCAAAGTCAAATCCGCCTTGGGCGCCCAACGTCACGGCCGGCGATTCGCCATCGTCGCCGCGGACAACCGGACTCTGCAACAGAGCCTCTTGCAGGTTGCTACCGGGCGGCACTACGACCAAATGCGAGCTGGAAGAGGAAAATTTTGATTCCCGATCAAAGAGAAAAAAGCACACGTCTGAAAGGGGGATGGAATTATACCTAGGCGTGGGGGTTTAGGGGGTATGCTTCCCCCAGGAACAAAAATACCCCACAGAATTCAATTTTTGAAATTTTTTTGTTTTCTTCGCAATTTTTTGATGCCAATGGATAGTGCTCGATGAGAAACATTGAAAAATGGTATTTTTTCGCCATACCACCATTTTTAAGACCATTTTTTGACCTTTGAAAAATTTTGCACCCCCGAACTTTGATGGCGCCCACCTATAATGGGAATCTCGCACCGAAAGCTGGTCGTCCCCATACACAGGAGTCAGAAATTTTTGACCCCCCCCTCGATTTTATGGCGAAATTTAGCGTTTGTGGCCGTTTCGGGTGTTTTTTTGTAATTAAAGTTTTCTAGACGGTAAGTACGCACTAAAAGCGCTCAACAATATAACAGGAAAACTGGTCGGAGTACACTCGCACATAATTCTGTTTTTATATTTACTCATTTAGTGCGCAGAACGTAGTGCGAATTGGTTATCTGAGAAAACAGCGCATTGACAGAGCTAGTTAAGGCCGCTAGAAAAACCGGTCAAGAATAAAAAAATCATGCTGTCATAGGACACGGATTCTGTAGAATCGAATTACTAATTTCACTCTTTTTTGAACAAATGTCCGATTTCTTTTTAATTCCTTTTTGAACAAACTAATAGTGGAATTCTACTGTTAAAAGCGCAAAAAAAAGTCCTCCGAGTTAAACTTTACGTTATATAGAAGTTAGATTGAAACTTGTAGCGACGCACTAGCTGGCACTGGGCCCGTATCCAAGATTCCAAGATTTCTCTAAGGAGATGACGATATCTCACTTGTTGGAGGCTGCAAAACTGAATCGCATTTTTTTGACATATTATGCAAACTCTATCCGATGAGACAGACATGTATGTAACGACTCGAAATTTCAGGTGGGGGGGGGGGGTTCCCGGTAAATTTTGGGGGAGTTAGTAAATGATCTCCAATTTTTAGCCAAAAACTGCCAGAAAACGCCTAAAAAACGGCCAAAAAATGGCCTAAAAATTCGATTTATTTTAGAAATGGGTGGGGTCTAAAATTTTCTGGCTTATAGAGATCATAAAGCATTTTCAATCTTATTAAGTATAAATGATAGTTGCAAGGTTCGAAGCGCTAGAATTTTAAACGTTTCAAAAACTCACTCATCTTATTTTTAAATCATGCTTATGTATATAAATCACCGTTGATTTTCACAAACAAAATTATTGTTTGATTCCAATTGCTGCATGGTTTTAAAATAAAAAAGTGTACCTCTCAGGATGTACCCTGAAGAAAACAGCAAATAATTTTTGCGGCCACGCATCAGAGAGACAATTTTATAGAAATTTAGATTTGAAAGTTTTCTCATAGAAACGCCTATATGTATTTCCAGCATTATCTTACCTAATATCTACCATTGAAAAAAAATTTACCAGCCGGCTAATGAGAGCGACCGTTCCAACCCTGCTCCCTCTAAATACAACACTTGTAACATTGGCAAATGACAAAAGCTAGATCAGTCACTGGCCTGCTGACCTAGTAGAAAAAAATATGCACGTGATATAATTTTACTGCAATGATTTGGATACTTGCACACATGCCCAGCATGAGAAAATTTCCGGGGAAGGGGGCATACACGCACATAGGGGTTGAGGGGGTATTACCAGTGATCGACCGGGTACCCGGGCCCGGACCGGGCCCGGCCGGTCAGATCAGGCCCGGGCCCGGCTGAAAAGCACCGGGCCCGGGCCTAATTAAAACAAAGTTTTTGGTTTTTGAAATTTACGATGTTATTACGAAATCACAACGTTAGCAACATATGAATGTGAAAATCGATTAAACCATTCAGTCCAAGCTCCATGCATGCTATATTTTCCTAAACGTATCATTTTATGTCATATCCTTTCTCCCAAAGCTCATTCATACAGAGCATTAATTATTAAATATATTAACATTATACTTATTACTTCAAACATTTTGATGTTTATTGTAATGCTAACGACGACACAGCTGCAACGCGACTTGTCTATTGATTGTGAAAATACAGTGTGAGTCACCATACACGCTTCATGATCTATATCGTCCTTTCCTCTGTCTACGTTGTGATTCTTATCAGCATATTTTCCGCAGTTTTCACATAACTCACCATCTCCTTTGCTCTCATACGTTTTCTGCTTCATATGCGCATATTCTTCCAAAATCAGTGAAGGCGCTACTCTGCAACTGTACGCATACAGTTAAGCACGACTATTTGTAGGCAATAATATCCCTTGAGTGCTCCATCTTAAATACTTGCTCAATAATTTCAACGTGCACCGTTTTCATGTCAAAACGTTCTTAAAAGTTGACAAATATTCTTTGATCCCATTAATGAAATTTTATTTTTAGGCCAACTTTATTTTACTACTATAGCTGAAATTTCACGAATGTCTTCTCCGATTTGGTTATTCTTTGATTTAAAAACAAGCGACCGTTCGACAGCTGTCTGTAAAAAGTGCAAAACTTCAATTTCCCGTGGTTCTGGACCAATCGCTTCAAAATGGGGCAATGGCTCTGTAATCCGGCATCTTAAATCAGCCCATGCTGAATTGTTTCAAGAGTACGAAAAGCTTATGAAAGAAAAAAACCAATGCTCAGCAGCAAAGGCTAAAGAAACGGCAGCGATTTTGAATGAAGACGAGCCAAAAGTAATTAGTGCGAATGATCCATCTCAAATTAAGATCCAAGATGCGTTTCAGAATCGTATGAAATACGACGCGAAATCGATTGAACAGGTTAAGCTTAACCACAAAATCTTCGATTGGCTTATGGATCGCGCCTTGCCTTATACAACCGTTAGCGAGAAAAGTTTTATAGAAATGATGAAACAGGCGAATCCACGGTGCAACATACCATCGGAGAAGTATTTTCGCACACTTATGATGCCGGATGTGTATGATCGCGTGAAAAGCAAAATAATGGAAATTATAGAGCAAGATATTACGTGCTTTAGTGCAACTACTGACATGTGGACCAGCCAGTCCATGCATGCTTATGTTAGCCTCACGGTTCACTTTGTCACAAATGATTGGGAAAGAAAAACGATCGTCTTGGGTTGCTTCCCATACAGCAAAGAATCGCATAGTGCTGTTGATATCGCGAACTTTTTGAACGAGTTACTTATACAGTGGAATCTAACAAAAAAGTTACACGTAGTAGTCAGAGATAACGATATAAAGCTTGTCAAAGCTTTAAGCACGAATAGTTGGCCTCACGTCGGCTGCTTCTTGCATACCTTGCAGCTTGTGGTTTCAAAATGCGTTTTGTCACAAAGAGCAGTCATGAACGCGATTTCAAAATGCCAGACGTTAGTTAAAAAGTGCAAATCGAGCTCTACTGCCAAACTGTGCCTCGAACGGCACCAAGAAAATAATAATCTTGCCAAACACACGCTTATTTTATCGAACGACACTCGCTGGAATAGTACTTATGATATGCTTGATCGAGTTCTGGTAGGTACTGCTGACAGACCTCGGCTTGAGGGGTTTTTGGGGGTAACCTACCAGAAGGCAAAATACCTAACATGAAAATGGAAATACTCAACAATATCCATGAATTTTTATATTTTTTGCTTTTTCACAATTTTTAGATTATTTTTCGCCATTTTCTGTAGAAAAGTTCTAATTGCAAAGAAATATTATGACTTTTTAAAATAAACGTCTTTAAAGACATAATACTGCATCTTAAACCCGAGTTTTTAATCTTTTTCCTTTATATTGAACTTTTAATTTCTAAGACGAGCGAATGAGCGCTAGAGTTCATTTGCGCGGCTAGTCTTTTAATCTTACTATGCAAAAAGTCGTCTGATTTTAAATTCTTTTTCACTTCATTCTAATTATTTGACATCACGATTTAATATGAAAATTGTCATAAATTTAAAGTTTATTGATAATTTGTCTTATTCTTGATTTTTTAATTTAAGTTTAACGTAATCCTACCCACTAATTTAATCCGGCTTGTGTGATTCTTAATCTAATTAACAACAAATACCGAATTTTGTGAGTAGATCTAATGTTTAAATCAAGGAAATAGACACAAAAAATTAAGCACATGCGATTTTCACGTCACCGAATTCAAACCAACTCATAACGGAGCTTGTAATTTGCAAAACTTATTTCAACATACTCGTTGTACCAAAGCTAAAAAAATTACTTCATCGCTGAAAAATTTAATATTTTTATTTAACTATTATTATTAGAATAAGTTGAACTTTGTATCGCAAACGGAATCAAACCATAATCTGTCTATTTAAAGGAGCAAAAGCGCGCCATACGAGATTGCTTCGACGATGCAGCCTACGATGTACAAGCAGTAATTTTGGACAACGATTGTCGAATTATACAAAGCGTAACTTATTTTGAATATTTTGTTTTAAATGTATGCATTGGTTCACAAGGTGCTGGGTTCAGCACAGTATTAAAACAAAATTCTTAAGCTTTAGCTATAAATCAGTTATGAAAGATTATCGAAAGGATATTTTGAAATTTCTGTTTAGAATTTGGTGTGGATTTCCAAAAACGCCCTGTGAACGTGCAAAATGTTTTTTAAGTTTGGTAATTTACTAAAACCATTCAAAGATGCGACGATATATGCACAAAGTGAGAATAGCTGCATTTCAGAGGTCATTCCGCATTTGCTGTACGAACAGATTTCCTTAATATTATTAAATAAATTATGCAGATCTTAATATCTTTATATCGCAGAAAAATAAAGCGCAATCTATCCTCGGCAGATGCCACTTTTTGTGGCTCAACTAGCGACGAAATTGAATCGTTGCTTAATCGTTATTTTTATGGCGAAGATGAGAGACAGCATTTTAGGAACGTTGAAGAAGAAAAATATTTTGCGCTCGCTACACTGGTTGATCCCCGTTTCAAATTAAGCGTAAATAAAATAGTGTCTCACTCATTTTCTATAAATCACTAACATTAATTTAATTAAAATAAGCTTATTAATTGATGCATATCATTAAGAAGATAAAAGAAACAAAAACACTTACTTACGTTAGTTATTATTGTGAAAGTCTGATGATGCAGCTAAAAAGAAATAAAATCGACGAAATTCATGATACAATGAGAAACAAAAATGAGAATTAGTAGTTAAATAAGATATTAAATAATAAGAATAATTATTACAAAATATCATTATTGGATGTTATTATACATTATTCATTTATTATCACTTCATATTAAATTAAGTAAAATAATGAATAAGCAGTTTAAATTTCTTAAATATTTCGATATGATTTATGAATGATGTGTTTAGCATGATTTAAAGACGAGTTCGTAGTTAATAGCATTTCGAGTTGCATAAGTTGTGAATTTAAAATTCATTTTCCAGCATTTCTCTATAAAGCGCAATGGACTCGTAGCAAAGCAAATGCTAATCGAAGAAGTCAAACAAGTTGTTAAGAAATCGAGTGATTCCGGCGAAATTATCAAATCGAAAAGGGCGAAAATTAGGTGAAATATAATTTAATTTTCTTAATAAAATAATGTATAATGTAATAATGTAAATAATGTACAGTTGCATTGAGTTAACTTTGTATTTCATTTTTATTTTAAAAAAATAGAATTTGCCATAGGGTAGGATCAAAAGAGCAATAAGTGAATGGGTAGAAAAATTCTTTAATCTTTATGATAGAAATGTTATAAAACTTTCTTTATGACAGTATTTCGCCAAATAAGTAAATTCCGATTTAAGCAATGACGCGGAGTGTTACTGGTCATCTGATGATAATTCTGAGGAAGATGCAGCTGCTTGCAGTTCAACTGAGATTGATAATTCTTTTACCGAAGCAGAGCGCCAGGTTACGACTTATTTGCACGAGCCTTTGTTAGAGAAGCTCAGCGATCCATTTGCTTTTTACAAAGCGAACGGCTATAAATATCCAGCAATTGCTGCAGTAAGTTCCATTAATGAATATTAATCATTTATAAATTAATACAGTCGAACTCGGATAATGCAAATCCCCTACGGAACAAATCAAGGCTAGAAATGTGCATTTATTTTTGCTTGTGTGCAAGTAACTGTACATTAAGCGTGAACATTTGCGAACTGAAAAATATGCTACGGTTTTTCGGCAAGTGAGCATTATTCTGAATAATTCCTTATCCAAGGTTTGCATTATCCACGTTTGAGCGTAAGTTATTTAACTATTTATAAAAATTCATTCATTACTAGAATAAAATCTGACGAAATATTTAAACTTGTATAGCATAACAAAATAACGTAGCCGTTTTTACCTAAAAATGGATTAATACAAATATCCGAGCATAATGTAATAGGCAAGCATCAGCTCAATTGTATGTTTTCTAAAAAGTGCTAATAACAAAAAGAAGATGAGTACGATATTGATCTCAGTGTAGCAAGCAACTCAATTTCAGCTTGCTAAAAGATATCTAAGCGCACCATGTGGCAACAGTTCAAGCGAACGCGAATTTAGCGCAGCAGGTGATATAGCGAACGACGAAAGGAACCGCCTTTTGCCAGAAAATGTGGATAAGTTGATATTTTTGAAATATAATCTGAAGGCTATTGGATCCGGTTCATTTGGTCTTAAGTCATAGTTATTAAGCTCGCAGATTAATGAATAAAGCTTCCTGACGTTGGTGTGACTTAAATACTCATACGGAAGTCAAAACTTCATATTTAAATACATTAAGCGTAAACTTACATACTCTATATAGACATTCCATAGAATGTACCATATAGCGTGCAGGCCCGGGCCCGGGCCCGGTTTTTTTCGGGCCCGGTCGATCACTGGGTATTACCTCCCGCTGAAAGGTCAGCCAGACAGGTACTAACGTTTTTTGCATTATTTTTGAGGTCTAAAGCAGTAAAAATGTCAATTTTTTGGCGTTTCGCACCGGATTAGTGCCATTATGTACTTTTTACTCAGAAAGCGCCACAATTGAACAATTTATGTATTTTTTAGCGTTAAAAGTAAAATGGACTAGAAATGCTTTAAAAATGTGATATTACCACGAAAATACGTTTTGTAGGCTATTTTGACCATTCTGGTCGTTTAAGCAACAAAAAAATCGATAAGGTTAAATTTACTGTTTTGGATTTCTGAGATTTATACCCCTCGTGCCGACCTTGAGCTTAGCCCCCTATTTAGAAATGTGAAAAAATTTTCAAATTCAACAAAATTCAGTCAAAAATAATTGCTTGACTCGAAACACCGAAAAAATGGCACATCTGTACTGAAAAAACGCTAGAATGATTAAACCAGGACGATTTCTACGAGATTTTTAGAAAAATCGCAAATTCTGGCGGTATGAAAATATTTTTGTTGAAGGCAAAAACCCTTCAAGATCATGTATAGTCACTTGCGTATTAAAATTATTCGACATAAGGCTATATAAGGCATATATTGCCGCAGTTTTAATAACACAATGATCCCACTTGTACCCAGTTTTTTTTTGTATTCGGCAAAGATTTTTCCCGATGTACAAAAACTTTTCTGGACCGTCTTTGTACATGTACAGAAATTTTTGGGAAGACAAAAATTGCAAAAAAGATTTGAAATTCGCAGAAATTTTCGGGTTTCGCGCCAAAATGAGTAATCGTGTGTTCTAGATATCTTTATAATGTCAGAAATTGCATTTCGAAAGGAAAAATGTCAAATTTTCCGGCGCTTCGCGCCGTTTTAAGACGATTATTAGTGATTTTTACCTTTAGAAATCCAAAAATTAGCTAAAAGACACTACCAAAAGTCGAACAACTCTGTTTTTACAACACTAAAATCGCTACTGTACCATATCTTAGAACCCAAAAATTTGTGTGTACAAAATGTGTAAAGACTATTGCGGACCATCTTTGTACATGTACAAACGGACCTTGTACAACAAAAAACACTGGATCCCACTTGTACCTAGCTGACTGGTCTTTTCCATTCAACGTTTCGATGAATATCTTCAACTTTTCACCATTCGAATCGACTTCGCCGAACGAAACTACATCAACGTACACTTTTTCTTTCTTGAATTTCTTCGCTAATTCTATCAGCTGTGCAAATAAACGAAAACAAATTGAAAAGCTAAAAAACGGCAATATAACAAGAAAGATTACCTTCTCAGCATTATCTTCGATTGGGCTTCCAATGAAAATGATAATCCTAGTCTTGTGATTGCGATTCTGGCGATGCTTTAGCGCGAGCTAATGAAGGAATAAGATATTTGGACTCAAAATCTTAAAGGCGCGCTATTTCGTTAACTAGAAAGATAGCGTACGCATGTGTACTATACATGATTTTTGGGAAGAAGGAAGAGTTGGATAAAGGGGGTTTTCACCCCACCAGAAAAACTTTCTCATCAAACCCTTCCCCAAAATTCGCGATTTTTCGAAGGTTTCCGAAAATTTCCAAAAATTCGTAGAAAATTTATTTTTGAGTATTTTTACAAATCTAGTCAAATTTCTCGTAATTCGCGCCACATACTACTCATGTTTTGATCATATTTTGTTCAATTTTTCATGTTTTCATATGCTGTATAAAGATAGAGCATAGTCAGAAACGACGAAAAACGATATTTTTGACGCGTACTCGCCATTTATTGGTCCAAAACAGACACTTTAAACTTGCACCCCCCTCCCGCATAATTCCCATGCTGTGCATGTCAGATGTGTACCTACATATACTTTTTTCATAGAAAAAAAGGGAAGAAATTAGGTGGATTTCATGGGATCAAAATTTTTTTTGAAGTGCCTGTTTGGGTTCAAAAAAAGACGGACAGGCATTAAAAACACCATTTTGGGCGTTTCTGACGACGCTCCTTCTTCCTAGATGATGACATAATTTTTTCTGTAAACATTCAACAAAATTTAGTAGAAAAAAGGCACTTTTGAACTACAAGATATCTAAAACATTTGAAACGGGACGTTTTATACGATTTCTCTGAGAAAAAGTAAAAATCTGAATGTAAAAAATTTTTTGTGAGGATAAAAACACCCCCAAATCTCAAAAATCATGCATGATCCTGAGACGAATAACGTCTATACCAGATTGACCAAACAAGGTCAAAAGCTAAATTTTGTTATTTCCAGATTAAAGATGGACATGTGAACAATAAAGCGTTGGGCAGAGTAATCCACGGCACTGCAAGTTAAAACTAGACCAAATGCCATTAAACGATATTCAAAACAATTCAACTGTTTTTATAAAAAATCTCCTAGTACGCTAGCTGCAATAATCGTGAGGTTAACCGCAAAAAGGCTAGCCACCAGTGGCGGATCTGGGATTCTCCTAAGAAGGAGAGCGGTAATCCAAATTTTCCGAAAATAGGTCCACAGATTTGCCCTTCAGGTGCGAAATATGTTTTTAGGCGTTTTGTGTCATCTACTTTTATTTAAAATCGTTTTTGGCGCTACATTTTTTTCGAAAATTCTGAAATTTTCGACAATTCTACTCGAAAAAGTCGAAAGTCACTGAATTTCTTCGATTTTAGCGAACATCTGGCAACGGGAAAATTTGTAAAATTTACGATGAGAAACGTTCAGAAGTTTGAATTACTGCTCAATTTCCCGTATTTGTAGCATCTGACGCGGAACTACGAAAAATCTTAAAAGTTTAGTTCGAAAATAGAATAAAACTATGCTGGAAAAGCTATCTCTGCTCTTGAAAAACCTATTCCTCGACCGAAACTATGGCTTCCAGACCGCTAAGAAAGTAAATAAACGTCAATAATAAGTTTTACCGGCGCATAGTACCGGAAAAATTCAGGAAATTATGATCACAGACGGTTGAAAATGATTGCAAATTACATATCCATCATTTATCTCGCCAATTATTTTGGGCCAACGGGGAGGAGGCGGCCGCCCCTGCCCCTCAAATCCGCCTGTATTAGCCGAAGTTTTTATCTTGTGCATCTATGATAAAGGAAGCTGCTATATACATATTTTTTCAGCAATTTTCATCAAGATCAAGACATAGATATGAAATAATTATTTGCAGCGCAAAAATAAAGAAGTGCTTAATTTAGCTTTTTACATACGAGTACATATATGGTCATGATTTTCGAGTTGCAATCATACGTGGGCAGCAAGAAAATTCTGGGGGGGGTGCAAGATTTTTTTGAAGGTCGAAAAATGGCCTTAAAAATGGTGGTATGGCGATAAAAACACCATTTTTCGACGTTTCTCATCAAGCACTATCCATTGGCATCAAAAAATTGCGAAAAAAACGAAAAAAAATTTTCAAAAATTGAATTCTGGGGGGGGGTATTTTGATTTCTGGGGGGGTATTTTGGTTTCTGGGGGTGCATACCCCCCAAACCCCCACGCCCAGGTGTGGTTGCAATATCAGCATCATCATCATCCTGCGCATACGAATGAAAAGTAAAAATGTATCTACCAGCTACATACAGGTATAAGTGTATTACATGCACAGTTCCCCAAAACTGCGAACAGCGTAGAGGCCCGCAGGTGCAGTACGTGCGCACTTATAATAAATAATATATTAGTTTATGTTGTCTTGTCGGGTTTGTCTTTTAAAGCTAAATTGTTTTGAGGGTCTGCCATAATTGGTATGCATACAAAAAAGGGCACCTACGCAGTAGTCCCTATGCCGTAATTAATGAAAACCAAATTAGCTTTTTCTACTCTGCTTTCTAGCTTTTTGTGTTGTTTGTGAAACGTGATATGCTTAAATGGTTCACTTATTACTTCGTTACTTACTCTCGGAATTCGGCGACGTAGCCAATTGGTGAACGCATTGCGCTGTAGAGCGAGAGGTCTGAGGGTCCAAACCCGGCAAACTAATGTTTAAAAAACCGAAAAAATTCGGTAGGGCCCAAAGTGATCAAGTACTCAAGTACCGTTACTTGAACTGTGCACGTACTGCACCTGCGGGCCTGTGCATTGTTCACACTTCTTATAGACTGTGCACGTAATACACTAATACCCTATATACATACCTGCGCAGTTTTCATCGAATCAATAAATTCACAAAAGCCATCTAATTCGATCTGGTGTAACTTCGACATTAATTTCGCACTATCATTAGTTAGACCAACGCGATACTTTTGGGCACTAGAAAATCATAAATTTTCTAACACTTTAGAGCTTATCAAAATCAGTAAGAAGAATTCATCCTTACGTCCTCAGAAATTTCATTTCTGGCATCCCAGGGCCGGTTTCTGAATGAAGGGGCTAACTTTAGCCCAGGGGCCAGCTAGCCCCGAGGCTAAGTTAGCCCTGGGGCTAACCTAGCCCCCGTTTTTGAATGAAAGTTAGCCCTGGGGCTAGCTGGCCCCTTGGCTAAAAAAATCAGCCCCAGGGCTAACTTTTATTTGATTGAAAACCATAGTTACCTATCGGTGACTGTAAGGAACGAGGTTTATGAAACGCATAGGTTTCGCTCTTTCTCACTGAACTGCAAGATGCATCACCGTTTTTTCTCCATAACTTTGACCGACATTGAAATTGCGTTTTTGGTCTACGGAGCCTCAGCAGCTTAACACAGAACTTAGCTATCTACCATATTTTTAAACATGTCCTACGTCGTCTTTGTAATAATTTTCGATATTATTCCTTCCTTTTGTTTTTTAAACATTTGGCCATAGCAAAAATGAAATTCCAGTCCAATAGGAATTCAGTGTGACGGAGTTCGTCAGTCTATTCAATTAAGTACCCTTACCAATGAGAAATATTATCTTAGCACGGTAAAATGTCACAAATCTCACTGAATGTATTTTTCTGAATTTGAACTTCGTACCTAAAAATTCATCATAAACTTCGAAATTGCGGTAAAAGGCATCGATAAACTAAGCCGAGAATCACGTTGTAAGACCTCTAATATTAGAGAAATACCGCACAATTAGTAAGATAAACCTAGTCAACACCAGGGCCTGATTTTAGGGGCGGGGCTAACTTTCAATATTTAGGCTCGAAGAAGTTAGCCCCCTCGTTGAGAAACACGGGCTAAAAATCAACAGATATTTAGCCCAGAGACTAAATGAAAAAGTGCTAATTTTTGACACTTAGCCCCGAGCTAGCTAGCCCCTTCATTCAGAAACTAGGGCTAGAATAGCTAGCCCTATATTTTCATACTTAGCCCCAGGGCTATCTTAGCCCTGTCATTCAGAAACCAGCCCCAGCATACCCTAGTAGTGATTGAAAATTTTCTGCTATTTTTGCGGAGTTGCAAATAAAAAATTTCAACCCAGATAACTCAAGCGATTCTATAAAATGAGCTTATGGACTCTTTTGCACATTAAGGCAGTTACATTAAATTTTTCCTAGTTTTATTTAAGCTTTATTTAACATTTTAGATGTTTATTTTTCAATACATTCAATTGTCATAAAGAAAGCTGGATGCAACAACGTGAGCATTAAAGACGGGAAGAGCGACCGCCGGCCATCTTAAGAGGGCAACCAGCATTCTTAATCTAAATTAAAAACACCGCACAATGTCAAAAAGGTTAAATAAGAAATTTTCGTCCAACTTCGAAATAGGTGCCTACCATACATGACCTGATGGAGGTTCGAGGAGTTTTTACCCTCCCAGAAATTTTTTACCCTCCCCTAGAATTCGCGATTTTACAAAAGTTTAAGAAATTTCTTGAAAATTCGTAACAAAGGCCCTTTTTTCAGCATTTTTCGCTATCTATTTGCTAAAAAAAGTCAAATTTGCGCCATATACTCATGTTTTGATTAATAATTTATCCAATATTTTCGACTTTTCCATTTTTTTCGAAATTTTTTGTTTTTATGCTTTAGAAAAGATACAACATCGTCAGAACACCGAAAAACGATGTTTTTGACGCGTATATATACAACTTGGCCCAAAACGGCACTTTAAATTTTCACCCATCCTCAGAATTCCCATGCTGTGCATGTCTGGTACCTATAGGTGAAAAATTGAGAATTCGGAGTGATAGAGACGGAAAGTGTCACCACGTCTTGAACAGTGCAAACCATACGTGCGCAGTAGGCCGGTCGAGGGATCAGCTGGTCTGAAGGATCAGCCCAGCCAGAGAATTTGTTTTGAGTCAAAATCGTTCCACAAACCCGTAGTAGTGCCTAAAATAGTCTCAAAACTCTGCCAATTCCCAGTTTCTGATAATTTTGGACACTGTTTTTTTTTTGAACGAGACAAAGATTTTGAGGCTCGTTCAAAGATTTTCGGAGCCATCTTTGTACAATGTACAAAGACTTTTTGGGGCAAAGTAATAGTAATTTTAACGTTTTTTGGAGTATTTTTTTAGCAAAATTTCTGAAAATTTTCGGCGCTTCGCGCCGAGTATCATAATTGCATTCTATTTAGCTCCAAGCGCGGGCATTTAACACTCCAAAATCTATCTGTAAACATCTTTGTACAGATTGAAGCATCTTTTACATCTATTTACACTATTTTATAAAGATTTTATGCAGAAAAAAAACTAATAAACAACTTTGCACTGTTTTCTGCCGTTTGAAGATAAATTGACTCTTTTATCTTTGCGTTGCATTAAATTCATAAGCAAATTGGTGTCTATTATGAGATTCAGTCAGCACATTGCAACCGCTTATTATTTATAATTGTGTAACAGTAACACAAGTCATTTTAACTTTCTGAGTCGAATTTTATGCGTAATTTCAACCTAAGACTCAAGAAAATTTTGGCGTTTTGGGCCAAACTAATATAATCAGCTAAATTTAGGACAAAGTTACACCTTTTGCGAAGCGTGCGGGTCACGGATAACAATCTAGTAGTATGTAAAAATGTGTACATTCAATTGCAGATCTATACGTTATATGTACAAAAAAATTTTCGCTCGTACAAAGACTTTTCCGGAGATCTTTGTAGATGTACAAAGAGGCTCGTACAAAAAAAACCAGTGATTTTGGAACATTTTTGCGGAAAATTTTAATTTTCATCACATTTTGACCTTCACGTTGCTTTATCTTCCCCAGAAAATTACTAATTTTTCCTTTCTAGGGATCTAGAAAACCCAGGTACGTGGCTGGCCGTCCTATTTTGGGGGGACCAAAACCAATTTTTGGGGGGAGCTGAGCCCAAAAAGGCCAAAAATAGCACAAAATAACGTTTAAAAAATCCTATTTTCCGATTTTTCTGAATTTTGGGGGATCCGAACCCCCCAGTCCCCTCAGAAATACGTGCCTGAGAAAACCACCTTCCTCACATCCATTTCTGGTCCAAACTACAGTGATCTAACTTTGGATGCTGTGACGTCACCTGGCGCACAACATCGACTATTTCGCAGAAGCTTCAGATAGACCGTTTCAAATAAATTTGAACATACTTTTAAAAATTCATTCACGATTATTGCATTACAATGAGTTAATCCATCTGTAAACTGTCGGCTTAGTAGCAGTAAGAATTCTCTAAAATAATGCTTATGTCTGCTTGAAACCGGACTAAAATGCATAAAGAAAAAATGTCTAAAAAAATGTAGGTACCTAAAATAATTACACGCTAACTAAAAATTTACTTGTAAGCAACACCAGGTGCAGCGAGAAATTTTGAGCTTAACGTTGAAAACCTTATCCAGCTTTCAAACATAGTTAGTCAATTTACTGCCAAAAAATATTATTTTTTCTGAAAAAAATTTCACTATCATTCAGTCTTCACAAACGTTCAGTAATCCACATAAAATTATGCTAAGAAATAATTAATTTATTTATGCATTATATATTGAATTTAACCTTATTTTTATGTCAAAAATGACACTTCAAGAGGCTGAAAATAGGTCCGAATGGCACTTTTAGTGGTAAGAAGTGCATTTCATGTTCACCATTTACTGTACGATCGTTACTGAATTTCACCCTCCCACTGATCATGCCGACCATACCCAACTATATTACGTTTAATGTCACATGCTTGATATTTTGAAAGGATTAAATCCGGCGACTCCCTTCATTGTCATCCCTTCAACGGTATAATATAAGACAAAGATGCACCCATAGTTACCGAATTCTGTTGAAGTTCAAGAAAATTCTCTCATGCTTCAAGTGTGTCTAGATATCCCGATTGATTTTGTAAAAGATGACGATCAAAAGTCAATAATTAATCTAAAGGAATCTTTCGGTGAACATTCGTCGATTTATGTATTAGCACACTTACCAGACATACACAGCATGCGAATTCGAAGAAAGGGAAAACTTTAAAATGCCTTTTTGGACTTAAAAAGGTGAATACGCGTCTAAAACATCGATCTGTGATGTTTCTTACGACACTCTACCGTTCTAGAGCACAAAAACTAGAGCTGTGCCGGGGCCGCCTTTTTTGCCGGGGCCGGGGCCAGGGCCCTAGGCCCCGGTGCCGGGGCCGGGGCCGGGGCCGAGGGCCTGGCCGGGGCCAATGATAGCGTGCTTTACCATGCTCATAATACGACCCTGCCCTACCCCTTACATGTGCCTATGCATATATTCTTGCTTGTAGATATGCACGTCAAGCGTTAATATTTGTTGGGATTACAAGATATAACAGAACATGGGCATCGGGGGATCTAGACCCCCCAAAATTCACATTCTTCCCCCCCAAAAATCCGCTAGACCCCCCAGAAATTGATTTTCAGAATTTTTTCTGTTTTTCTGCGATTTTTGACTAACTTGGATGCGTTTTTCAATGTGCTTTACTTTGCACTTTTTTAGGCTTATTATTCTATTTGTTCTGACAGACGTAGCTGTCTGCTACCAAGCAAGCTGGAAATGCTCGTCTATATGAATTGCAATTTAAAATATGTCAATTTTGATTATTAACTAGAAATTCGCACCAATCTGACATAGTGAAATAAAGATTTGAATTAGCAAGATCTGTGGTTTGCTTGAAATTGAGTTTGAAGGTAAATCTACCCAGAACATTATCAATTTTCTACATTATAATTAGGGATGCACCGGGGCCGCCTTTTTGACCGGGGCCGGGGCCGGGCCCGGGCCCCGGCGCCGGTACCAGAGACTGGGACCAACCGGGGCCAACTATTTTTGCGATATCCCAGATATACCATGTATAAATATGTATTAGGCAAAATGTTACTTATGCAAAACAGCGTCTGGGCAAGTCCATGACATCCGTTCCACATGTATTTCCGAGTTCAATTAATCATCATAGCTTATATAGGCCAAATTTTTTCCTGTCATTTAAAAAATTTGGCCCAATTCATGTAGCTTGCATCATTACCAGCCGAATTGCTCATGTTTTAGATCAGACAAATTAAAAATAGCTCAAACAAGGATAGAAATTTCGCGTGCATAATTTATTATTTTAAATGTATAGTGTCGTTTTCATGTTATTGTGTGTTCTTATAAGTGTTACGCCTTGTAGCATACTATTATTTCGGTTAAACGGCATCAGATTACATGAAACGATTTTAGACTTGCACGCATTTTTACTAATAAGTCCTTACAATCTAGCCAATGATATGCACAAGCGATTATGCACGATTTACCCTCAAAATATCGCCAGAATCCGAACAAAAAACGTTGAGATAATTCTCAATTATAGGCTGAAATTTGCGTATTTTGGCCCCGGCCGGGGCCGGCCTGGCCCCGGCCCGGGGCCGGGGCCTGGCCCCGGTGCATCCCTAATTATAATCAACTCTAACATTGGCCCCGGCCCCGGTGCCGGGGCCAGCCTGGCCCCGGTCCGGGGCCGGGGCCTGGCCCCGGCACAGCTCTAACAAAAACATAAAAAAAGTTTCGAAAAAACCTAAAACAGCCGAGGAATTTGACAAATACATATAGTGGATACGTGAGTATGGCGCGAAGCGCTGAATATTTGACACTTTTTGCGCAAAAAGATAGCTGAAACGCTCAAAAAAGCACCTTTTACTACGAACTTTCCGGAAAATTTTGACAACTTTTAAAAAATCGCGAATTTTGGGGGGATTGAAAATTTTTTGTGGAAGGAGGGGATTGAAAATTGAGGGGGGGATGAAAACCCCCAAGATCATGTATAACAGTTACTCACTAGTAAGCAACTCTTGAGGGATAAAGAACAACTCTATCCGAACACTTTATGGCAAGGCTGGATAGTCACTTCCATCAAAATTTGGTCTCCGGCCGGACACTTTACGACCTAATCCCGCTTTAGGTGATGAATTCTCCGTCTACAGATGGGCAAGGTACGAGTGGCTTACATAAGGCGAGGTTATTCAGTGAATAGCGTCCTAATCATATGTAGGTACACAGCATGGACGGTCTGTGGATCAACTAGAGAGCTTTTCCTAGCAAAAACGGCCTTAGAAATGCATATCAACTTTAAAATACCGTAAACATCGCAAAATCGGCAGATTTTGATCGATTTCATGTGCTTTTGAAGAAATTGTTTTATACGTCTTTGATCTGGATTTTACCTTATTTTCTTGGAAAATTTCCGCTCAACTTTTAATGGGTAAAATCAGACATGTAAGAGGGGGATGGGAAGTTCCCCATCCAGAGTTGGCCGTCTTCCCGATTTTTGGAAAAACTTGCAATTTTAAGCCCTTTTTAGGTGTTTTTTGGCCAAAAGTTGGAGGTCTTCCTCCCTCCCCCTTAAAATGGCTAGGAACCCCTCTCCCAAAATTTTGAGCCATTGCATGATTAGTAAAATGCAGTAAGGTACTAAAAGTATTTACCAGCTACTTAATTATGCAACGGTAATTATTTAAGGTTAAATGTTAATTTTATAAATTTTCACGTCATACGCCAGTTAATAAATCGTATAGTAAATTTGCTTTAGTATACAAAGCTTAGGTTATTTATTGGCGGAATTTAGAAAAATTACGGCGCCATAGTCAACAAGGCCACACAATTTTCTGGATTTGAGCGTAATTTGCACTGGACTAATAAATTCGCGGCATCTTGTTCCGCCTGCATACGCGTCGGAATAAAATCGCCATTGCGCATATACTCGCCATTATCGATACTGCAAACAAACATAGAGATACGAATAACTTATATGATATTCTTCGCAGAAGCAGATTATTCTTATCGGTACCGCTTTAATACAATGACAAAAGGAATATAAACATGACGAATGTTTTATCCTTGCCTTTTATTGTAGAATAAATAGTGTTGTAATAACAATTCATGCTTTTATTCTGCATAATGTAACATAGCGTGCAATAAATATCAGTAATCCACGTGTGCATTATCCGAGATTCGCGTGCTCGCTATACGAGGTATGCATTAAGAGTGTGCACTTGCACACTGATTTGTATGCGACGATATTGTCAGCCGTATGCATTACGCATTATCCGAATTTGCATAAACCGGGGAAAAACGCTGTTTTTTGCCGGGACGTGTCATAGGTGCACAACATAGTTTCCAAAGGTCGAAAGTGAAAGTTCAGGGGGGTGAAATTCCAAAATTTGAGACCAATAGCTCTAGTCTCTCATGCAAGTAATATATGAAAAATGGTTTACACATCCTATATAAAATGTTTCAATGAGGAAAACTGCATTTTTTAATACTTTTTATCCAATTCTGACTCGTTTCGTCAGTTTCGTAAGTAACAAAATATTCATCGAAAATTTTGACTTTTCAGATCATTTTAACTTCATTCTTGGCATTTTGTAGGTAAGCAGAACAGAAATGTACAGTGCGCCGAAATAATTTTCAACATCTATGCTACTTTCGTCTCCAAAAATGATGCAGAAAATGTTTGACAATTCAAAATCGTCTGACAGTGACTCTTGAGTCTTGGAACCTGAGGTAGAGGTAATACCCCCTTCACTCCTCTATAGCCTTGTGTGGTGCACAAGGTCAGGGTCGGCAGGGAGGGGAGTAAAATCTTAGAAATCCAAAACAGTAAATTTAACGTTCAAATAGTCAAAATAGCCTACAAAACGTCTTCGCGTAACAATTTCGCATCTTAAAAGCATTTTTAGACCATTTTGATTGCATTATATCACTTTTAACACCTAAGGTACAGAAATTTATCAATTTTTGGCGGTTTTTAGGTAAAAAGTACATAAAAGTAAAAATTTGCTTCAGAGAAAATAAGTCAATGTAAATATTCTTCCATCATGAAGCAAATTGCAAAAATAAAGAAAAGTTGACATGGCACCGTAAAACAATATTGCTATATATGAAGGCAAAACTATTGTAAGAATCAGACGCTCAAATCTCAGAAACATGTTCTCTATATTAGGTGAGGTGTGTAGGTCTGTATGTGTATGTAAGGCTTACCAAATGACTGTGCTTTCGAGGACCATAACTGATTAGAAAAGTTGTCGAGTGCAACAGCAAAAAGTAGATTTATTCAAATAACACCTAAAACGAATGGCAAATTATTTAAAGATAATACGATGACAAGAAACACATAAGGCAGATCTTGTTATGGTTTGCAAAGCAAAAACCATTTTTTCAGCAGTCTTTTCAGCTATTCGCGTGCTCAACGAACCAAGTGAGAAACCTTAATTTTTATCGAAATGATCACTCAAGAAATGGCGATTATGGTGCCATGCAATAACCAAATTCGCAAAACAGAAAAACGACTAAAAAAACTATTAGATTCGATACTCAGATACTTAAGCATAAAATAGGGCGCGAAAATTTTTTTTGGTAGAAAGCATCTATTACTTATTGTAGATTTGGCTGAAAATGTCCGTTTTCGGCTATTCTGCAGTAAAAAAGCGATGAAGAACCTAAGGCGGTCTTCCTGTTGACATTAACTTTCTTGTACACATTCAATATACTGAGTACGAATATGAAAATAATTCTGCAAAACCTATGTTGCTGATTAAAGCATATGCTAATTTATGCAAGATTTTTAAGCTTACACACAGGTAGCTAAATTGCAGAATATGGGTTCTGTCAGAAATAAGTAAAAATGGATTTAGAAAATTTGTATTCTTTACAAAACGTACAGAAAAGACGCAAACAATTTCATGAAAATTCAGGCAATATTGAGAGAGCTACAAAGCATTAAGTTCACATGCAACAATGCTTAAAAAGAAACAATTTTGTGATTTATCAAGTGAGTTTTCTCGCTTTTTTTCTTAGGCTTAGGCTAAGTTTTAGATAAAATATAATTCTACGCTGTTCAGATCGGTACTACTCCAGCTTAAATCGACCTATAGCTGCTTAAGTCGCGTTTATAGGGTTTTGAACAAAAATTTGCACGAATTCTCAAATATTAAATTTGAAAAATTCTGAGCAAAGCAATAATAATAGGTGTTCGTCATTAGCACATCAAATATAACACACACTACTTCGATCTAAATGTCGTCAGAAACCTCCAATTTGTTGATTTCATAAATATCATACCTAAATCCATCTGTTTAACCCATCAAAAATACGGATTTTGCAGTAAGATTCATAATATTTACGTGAAGTTAAAAATTTTTATTCGAATTTGTTTTCCAAGCTTTCTTTTTATCTTTTCTGATTGTTTTGTGAAAAATCCGAACTTCCTACGCCCATTTTTACTTATTTCTGGTGGAGCCAATATTTTGCAATTTTATTCCCCAAGCCACTGTTTGTCTTGTCTAACCAAAACATCTTTTGAACCTCGAAACATTTAATTAAGCCTAGCCTTAGGATAATAAGGTAAAGAGCGTGAATCAAAAGTTGAAACTGTCCATACCTATTTCCGAAAATTCAATTTTGCACCTAATTCTTTAACTCCACTATTGAATTGATTTTGATTTCATCCATTTTTCACGTTTTTTAAAAGTATACATATTTTTAATGGAATTTTTTATTTTTATTTGATTTATTTTTCTATTTTTTCATGTTTTATTTTTATCGGCAGATCTGATTCCAATTACGCAATACCTATAGCTCAGTATCCAGAGGGATAGGGGGCACGAGCCCCATTCGAAATGAATTTAAAAACAGATTTCCCTCTACTCCCCATGGCTTTTTAAACAGAACAGCTGCAGAAATTTAAGGCGCTTCGCGCCCAGTTTCAGAAATTAGTAATTACAATCCGTTTAGTCCCTAATGCGCGTTTAAAACACTCCATATTCTACTTTTATAAAACCTAAAGCATATTTTACATTTATGTCGTCTGTTTTTTACAGGTTTCTTTAGGTTATACGCAGGGAATGAATTCCATTAAGAAGTGAAAAAGACAGAACAGATATCAATGATAGGGTAAATAATTTTGGTGATAAAATTCGACTATTTTAAGGATGATTTTAGAACAAACTTAGTCTGATTTTATGAAGATTTTCAAGTTAAGAATTACGATGCAAATAATATTAAACTGTGTCCGACCTTATTTGCAGTCTAGGCCGCTGGTTTTGACTGCAAATGATATAACACTGTATCCGATATTATTTGCAGTCTAGTCCGCTGTTTTTTGACTGCAAATAATAATATATTGTGTGCTACATTATTTGCAGTTGACTGCGAATAATTACTGCCGCAATTGCTGTCGCCACAAATTGACAGAAGGTTAGCACGTAAATGGTTTATTAACAACTCGTTAACTTCTTAAAATATTGGGTCCTTGGTGTATAGGATAATGCGTCTGTCTATACCACGAGAGGTCTCAGGTTCATTCCCTGCTGAAAGAAACTTTATAGGAATTTGTTTCCTCGGCAATATTTGGGTTTCTACTCGTGCTCCTGATGGTTAGCTACCAAAAATCGCTGTTCAATAAAGTTTTGAAAAATCATAAACAACGAAATTATTCCTCTATATTTATTGCAATTATAGAAAATTTACAATAAAAAATGTTCGAACACTCATTTTGGGTCTCGCCATTTCATTTAGGATGGACTTAATGAAAAAACACCGGTTTTCAACGTGATCGCTCAATTTTGGGCAGGGTTGGCATGGGCATGAGTGGGTTTTTAAGTTTTTGGTGAGTTTTTGAGGTTCTAAAAAATCTTGGGTTTTTGGGGTTTTTGGTATTCTGAGATGCATGTGTATTTGTATATATTGCATAAAAAACTGGTTTTGATTCATCAAACGATACTACTAATTTTGAAAAAGGTTACTTAGTCTAAATTTAAAATTTTCACCAAAATAGCCTTTGATTCATTGATTTTTTTCATATATTCATTCATTGGTTCTTACTCTTTTTAGAATCAGCTTCTCCCTATCTTCTCTTCTGATAATCCACTAGTCTTCTTAAGAGATTAAAAGTCAGGTTATGTGTATATAAAAGAATACATATTTTTGACTTATCTGATTCAAGATTGTTGATTAAGATTACGAATTTAAGATTAGTATACTAGATATTATTAGATTACGTATACCTGTTAATAAATTTAGCACGCATGTGATATGGGTTGAGAGGGGGTCAACTCCATGCTAAACCAACTGCTGAGGAAGCATTTGCATACTATAGATCTGAATAAATTATACAATTAATGCACATTAAGTAATTGTTTGCATGAAAACCTCACTCAAATGTTAATTGTATAGCCTAAAAACTATGTAGTTTAGTTGTACCTTTTTAATAACAATTTATACATGGCACCCCATCCAGTAGTCTGACCTTTTGTACATAAACAACATAAGTACATATCCATTATTGTAAGTTTCATGTATAGTGTAATTTTCCAATGTTTGATATCTAGCTTTTATACTTATTATATAGGTATTTACGTCGGCAGTTTCAACGGCCTGATGATTGTGATGATAGGGATATGTGATCACTAATCATCACAGCGACCATCGAATAAAGCTTTGTTTTGAACTTGTCCTATTTTTACATTGGGTCCTTTATACCTATGTCACAAACTAAGCCAAGTCAAGGTTTATAAGTGTATACAGACAACTCTGTGTGTGTATCAAGAAAAAACCCACCAAAAACCCCCAAAAATCCAAAATTTTCAAATCTGGGTTTTTGCCAGCCCTGATTTTGGGACGTTTTTTAGACTTCCAAAAATGTGGACCAGAATTTGAAATGTGGCAAAAAAAAATTTTGGGTATGGTTGACATTGTGAACAGAGTCGTAGCCAGGATTTTCGCCATGGGGGAATGCCTATAAAAAATTGTTTCATCTAAAAAACCCATAAAAACGGGCGGGGGCCGTTAAATAACCTGTTTTTTGGGCTTTTCACATTGTCCTGCACTTTTAGAGCAATAGAAAAATTAATTTTTCGAAGAAATTTTCTAACGTTTTTAACGAAAAAATGCTTATAATGCGCGCGAAGCGCTTATTTTTTACTTTTCCTGCAACAAAACGATAGAAACTGCCAAAAGATAGAAGAAATCGGCGCGAAGCGCTGAATTTTTAATTTTACGTCGCAGAACAGCATCATGCAACCATATTGCTCAAATCTTGAACATATTAAAATTTTCCCCAGGGGAATTCCCCCTTCCCCCAGGCTACGCCAGTAATTGTGAACCAAATCGCTAGGGAAAAACAGTGACCGGTTACAGTCTATTACCGTTTTGAAAAAAAAAATTTTTGTTTTTTTCAAAACTATTACCTAGTGCACAGTCGCTTCTACAGTCTATTACCGCATATGATTTTACTGTCACAGTATAAAAGTTTTAATGGCAAATTAATTTTATTTACGGAAACCAAATTACTTTATCTTCGGAAATGACTAGGCGTTTTTTATCTCGCGCAAAGAATTTTCTGTGGGAATCGACTATTACTTTTGACTGCATCTCAAATTACAACAGGCTCGAAATATGTTTATTTTGCTTCTATAAACAAAGTTATATATAAATATGTATTCTTCTAAACCTCGTGCGTCATTAATATAAATATTACATTTTCGTTTAATCGATGTATATATGTATGTAAACTACTACAATAGCGCTTTAAACTGACGCTGATATGTACACGACAAACTATGCGAAGCTTTGACGTGCAAAACTTAATTTCTATGGCGTTTGTGAGCATACTGTACAATCATTACAGCAATCATCAAAGTGTAGGTATTACGGCACCTACTTTACCTTATTTCATATACCTATGTAGTAGTGCGATATTTTTTATAGGTCACCTACATAATGGACCTTCGGCGTGTAAAGTGTAGAAAAATAAGTTTCGGTAGCCATGCATCAACTTAAAAAATCACGTGTTTTGAATGTGTATGGATACAAGCATTTGAAAAGCTTAAACCAGAAGAGGGAGTTAGAAAAATCGGGGCTACATGCGCTCTTCTCAAACGAAAATGCAACCTGTCTCAAAATCCTAATAGCATGATAAATATAGATGAATGGAACAATTTATTTTTCATTTGTTTTCACGACAATACAGGACATTAATTTATGTATCCACTTGTAACTGCGAGAGTTACACGGTGCGAACTCGTTCCATTAGTTCGCACAGGCCGTCCGACAACAGCTTGGTACTGTATCGGTTAACATAGCCATTTGCGAGTTGACATCTGCGGATGGTGAGCTCGTGGCTATTGTACTTGTACGGCCATTGCGCACCTTAGTGCGCCTATTCCGACCATCCGGTCTTTTGTTTCCACTTTGGCGATCCAGCCATATTTTCAGATCACGATAGTACGACATGCGGAGGCATTCCGACCACGCAGTGTCATTTGGTTGGACTCTTGTCGCTACGTGTTGCGAGGGATACGAAGATGCGACTTTTACTGTGGAACCCCTACAAGTCCCCTATCAATTTTTACAATTAAAACATAGGCGACATGACCGCTATTCACGTTGAGCCTGTGCAGAGACCCGAAAAATCTATGTGCAAGAAGCACACAATTTTTGTTATAAAAACATTATATAATCTTTTTCTTCATATATTACTGTAGGCCATTCCCCCTACGATTATTAGTTTAGTTTGGTGGCAGAGTTGCCTTTTCGATTTCTGGCGTGTCGTTTCCGACTGTATCAGCGCCCTAGCCTGTAAATTGTTTTGATTTGGTAAAAGCACGAAAATTAACTGTCTAGAGGTGCATTATACCGCAGGCAGTTAGGAATTGGGAAAAGGCCGGCCTCGACTTTATTTCTTGCCGGATTTCGTTGGGTAAAACCTTTTATTTATCATTTCGTGCAAAATTCATAATTCCTCTTTCGAACCAAAAATCTATAAAAATTATTACATAATTTTTATAGTGGATGACAGCCCGGAGTAGAGCTCTTTGTTGTTGTGTTTTAAGTACAGAGTGCTATTGGAACCGGAATTTATAAGTAGTTTCGCCATAGGTAATCTGGTGCGAAACCTTTTCAATTCTTTTCGCGAAAAATTATTCTTTTGGTCTAAAAGGGTCCAAGGACCTAGGGCGAATACCGGGGTTATCTAATTACTCCTGGTTAGGATCTGCGGTCGGCATCTCCGTCCCATAATCTCCATAAGTACCGGACCAATTACGTCCGTGGAGATTTTAGGTAGTAGGTATTTAGGGTCATTTTGGAAGAGTGCAGGTTTTTACCGCAGCTTCTTGACCAGCGCTAGCTGTAGCATAGGTACTTAGGTAAGCCCCGAAGGTACTTACTGGGGTTCGTTGCTTTGGTAGTTGTTGTGTGTTGGGTATCTTCCCCGACGGCGTGCTGTCGGTTTAGTTATCCGTACATACTTCAAGTACTTAATCAGCCAACTCGTTTGCGCACGCTAAGACAACTCCAAGGTGACAACGCCCCTAAGTTACATTGGAGTTTCCCCCTTAAGGTTGCTCGCGACAACCGATCCGGTGTCTGTCATCATTTAAATTAATACATAATATTTTCTTTACCCAAAAATATTTATTTCGGCATTCTAAAAATGTGTATTGTTTTGCCCGTATATTTTTATCGTATCGTCCGCGCCGCGGCAGTGCGCAAATAAGTTAAGCGTTCGTGGCAAAGAAATTGTGTATTTGTGGTAAAGTCGCTGGTATTTTTTCTATATACCTAATCGACTAAGCGATATATTTTCGCCATTCGCCACGCTCATAAATCCTTTTTCGCCTCTTTTTTGTACTCGTTGCTATTTTGGCATATAGAGGTACGTTTTTGGAAAAACCCATACCTAGAGGGGTCCAATTCGAAAAAATTTTTTCAGATTTTAAGATAGCCGATTTTTGGAGAAAAATTTTTCTTTTACCTAACGTTCATATTTCAAACGTTCCATTTTTATAATGGGTGGTAAGAAAATTCTACGCACTCCTCCAGCTAAAAAGGTGCCGCCACAATCCCGTCCTGTGCGCCAATTACAAACTGATCAAACCAGTTCTTCGGCGAATGATAATAATACGTTACCCCCTTCGGTAAATAATAACTCTGTTATCCCTTCTGATAATGAGTCTACTACCGGCAGTGTGCATTCCGGAACCGGTAATTCTGCTGATACACAAGGTGAAGTAAATTCTGACGCAACGATCGTTAATAATGATCATAACTTGCGCGCGAATGATGACAATAACCAGACGGAAAACGAAGCCGTTTTACCTGGTCGAACTTTTGATGTGGAAAGTAATGCATCTGAAAAGCAAAATGAGGATGAAACTCGTCCTAATTCGTCAAATTCTGATCGAATTCTTTCGACTATTCTTGAGAGTATTCAAAAAATGAATTTTCAGCACGCGCAAGAAATGCGCCAAGTGTGTGACGAAATTAATAATTTAAGGCTTACGGCTACGTTTTCTGCTCGCCCTGAGGCTAATCAGTCTTTGCGAGTACATAACAACAAAAACGTGATTAATTATGTACCTATCAAATTACCAAAACGGCGTGTCGAACAGACGGTAAATAACGAAACCGAGTTTGATAATTCATCACCTGTCATTCGGCCTCCAATTAGTAATCCTAAGCCTAAGGTTATACTCGCGTCCGAAAGGACATCTGTGCCTATCTTACCCATGAGTGATCGTACGCCTGTTGATTTTAGATCGTCGCGTATGCGTGAGCAGCATGTGCAAAACCCTCTTCTTGCGGATAATTTACCTAATTCTGCGCATCCTTTGCAGCACGCGTTTAATCAGCAAAGTGTTGAAAACGCGCCTACTTTTTCAGAATTTTTGCAGCGGCCTTTAAATCAGCTAGCGCCCGAATTTGTGCCTAATGCTGTAAATAATACGCAACATCCTTCTTTAAATCCGCCGCCTTTGCATTATTTTCCTCCTAACGCGGAAAGCGCGCCCATGCAGCACGCGTCGCATCTGAGGAGCGATAATTTTTCAGCGCAGGGTAATTTAGCAAATCCTAACGACGAATCCATGCCTATCAGGGACAATATAGTCGCGCCGCCAACCAGTCAGCGTCGCGTCACATTTTCAGATGAGGACACTAGCTCTTCGCAGCAGGAAGATTCGCATCGCTCGCGCCGCAGTGATAGTTCGCGTCGCGGTTCGCGTCGCTCGCGCCATAATTCAGATTCTTCATCATCTTCGCGCAATAAATCATCTGTTGCTGAAGCCATTAATTGCGGCCCTTTCATACAGCAAATGCATATTGCAGTCGCTGCTAGGAAATCTTTTCAGGGTGAGAAAACGGATATTCGAAAATTTTTCAGTGAATTTGAAAGATTGGCAAAAATATATAAAATCGACAAAAAAGATAGAGCTGAATTTGTCTCATCATTTTTCGACGACTATGCGTTAAATTTGTATGAAGCGTTACCTCAAGAAGTGCGTAATTCTTATACTAAGACTAAGTACGCTATGATCGCGGAATTTTGCCCACTCAATCACGATACGTTATATGACCACTTTCTTGACCGTAAGCAACAGCCCAATGAGTCTGTCCAAGCTTACTATCTCGCGCTTCACAAACAATTAAGGCGCGCTAGACCTCATATCGAAACCGACTCCGAGCAGTTCAACGAAATGCTTCGACATCAATTAAAGCGCGGTATGCTACCTGAAATTTCAACTGCAGCTTATCAATGCGCGCCTGAAGCTGAGCTACATGAATTTTTGCACAATGCTAAATGCGCAGAGTATGCAGCTCGCCAACTTGTAGCGAAAAAAGCGCCAACGCCTTATGTCTCGACCATCGCCAATCCTACTAGTGGTGCAATTCCTAAAGAATCTGTTCGCTTTTCTAATAATGTCGATCCTGATCGCTCACAGCAATAAGACGTTTAATCGATCAAAACGCCCCAAAAATGAGCAATCTACAGCGCGTAAATTTTGCAATTTCTGTAAGCGCACGGGTCATGTTGAAGAAGAATGTTTCAAAAAGATAAAGCAGCGCAAATTCGACAAAAATGCACAGCAAGCAAAATTTGAGCTCGCTGCGCGCTCAACATAGTCAGTCGCGTTCTTGGAATAATCGTAATCGCTCATCGTCGCGGTCTAATTATAATAATCGGCCACAATCTAAGCCTAGATATCGCGATCAAAGCCAAAATCGTCAACCTATTTCGCAAAGTTCTGACGCACGTTTTGATTCTAGACGCTCGCGTCCAATTTTTAGGCAAAGCTATAACGACTACGCGCCGAATTATCGCCAAAACTATCAGAATCAGCCTTATGATAATCGCATGCAATCTTATGACTATCGCCAAAATAATCCTTATGTGACTCATCCGCCAGAACAGCGTAATACGTATTATAATTCCAATTATCGTTCTGTGCCGCGAAATTATCCCCCTAATGTCACATATGTAGCGGATTACCAGCCCGCCGGAGATTATCCCCCGCCGCAACCGCCCTACTCGCCTAAAAAAGATGCAAACACGGTTACTTCTCATCAATCTGAAGCAAATAAGCGGGAAGAAAATTTTGCATCCCAAGCATTTTTGGAAGAATATGATAGATTGCAGCGAAGATTAGCAGTTCTATGAAAAAATGGCATCATCCCCCACCTTAAATCAGGACTCTGAAATTCCGATAGTTAGTCATGCAGGTACAAATTTACCCACCATTTTGGCTGAAATTCATGGTGTAAAAATCCCGGCACTAATTGATACTGGCTCGCAAGTCACAATGATGACTACTGCAGCATTTTTAAGACTTGGTTTCAAGCTACCTCCGAAACAAACGTCTAAAGTCGTGCACGGTGTAGGTGACACAACAGTAGTTGTTCGCTTTAATTTTAATATGACTATAACTATCGCAGATCATTCTATACCCACGTTAGTGTCTATTATCGATAAATTGCCAGAAGACATGCTTCTCGGTTTTGATTTTTGCCGTTCCGCATTACTCTGGGTAAATCCCATCGAAGATTGCGCGTTCATAAACGGTATAAAATTAAATCTCTTATCACCGAGTGAAAAATTGCAGTATCGCACCAATCCAAATGCTAAAATCGCATGTCCTATCTGCGTGCATGTTTCAATTTCAGAGCCAATCACAATTTTGCCGCGTCACAAATTAATAACACCTGCTTATATAAGTCATGGTTCCTACGATGCAGATATCGCACTTTTTGAGCCCGATCCAGATTTCATGCGCAAAAGTTCACTTTTTGTCGCCCCTGCAATTGTCGACACTTCAGTTTCAGTTTTTCCTCTGCGATTATGTAACATCTCGAAATCGCCTGTTCAAGTCGACACTGGAGAGCTAATTGGATCGCTAACGTCTGATGTTGATGTCGTATCTCATGTTTCTGTTTCAGATGATCGCTCACCCGAACTTTTTCTTCCATAAATAAGGCTTTACAGGGTTGCATCGCTAATTCTAAGGAACAACAGCAAATTCGTGATCTTTGTCAAAAATATAATTCGATATTCGCTTTAAAAGGCGAACCACTCGGTCGCACTCCGCTCGTTAAGCATCATATTGACACAGGGGATAATCCCCCTGTTGTAGGCAAAACCTATCGTGTCGAACACGCGCGCAGACAAGTCATGCAAAGAATAATCAATGAAATGATCGCGGAAAAAGTCATCAGGCCAACAACAAGCCCCTGGGCCAGTCCTTTGTTTTTAATTGGGAAAAAGATGGTTCCCTCCGCCCAGTTGTGGATTATTGCCGACTAAATGATGTGACAAAAACTCAAATTTATCCCCTACCTCAAATTGATGATTATTTTGATGCCCTAGGGTCTGCAGCTTACTTTAGTACGCTAGACTTAAAATCTGGGTATTGGCAGATTCCCCTTGATGAAAAATCGCGTGAAAAAACAGCTTTTATCTGTCCTGTAGGTCACTACAAATTCGAAGTGTTACCTTTTGGTTTAAAAAACGCCCCTGCCGATTTTCAGCGCCTTATGGAGCTCGTTCTTGCTGGTTTAAATTGGAAAACCTGCCTCGTATATATCGACGATATAATTGTGTTTTTGCGCACGTTTTCAGAGCATCTTAAAGATCTAGAAAATGTCTTTCGCGCGCTACAAAACGCAAATTTAAGGGTTAAACCAGAAAAATGTCATCTAGCTCATGCAGAAGTCCAATTTTTGGGCCATCGCATAAGTTCGCTAGGTATTGCTCCTGACTTAACTAAAATTGCAGATTTGATCAATTTTCCAGTTCCAAAAACGGTGAAAGCTTTGCAGAAATTTCTTGGTCTCGTACAATGGTTCAAAAAATTTGTGAAAGATCTCGCGAAAATCGCGAAACCTCTTTTTCGGTTCATTAAGGAAAGACACGGAATTTCTTTGGACTGAAGAACATCAAAAAGCTTTTCAAACGTTAAAAGATGCCTTCACTTCACCACCGATTTTGCAGTTGCCCAAGTTCGATAATGATCATCAATTTATTCTGACAACCGACGCAAGCAATTACGCGCTAGGTGCAATTCTCATGCAGAAACATCTTCCATCTAAAAATCGTTTCATCCTTGGTTATGCTAGCCGTGTTTTAAACTCGGCCAAATGCAACTATGCCACTTCTGAGAAGGAGGCTTTAGCAGTTGTCTGGGCAATTAAGCATTATAGGCATTATCTGTATGGCAAAAAATTCATCGTGGAAACAGATCATCAGGCGCTTACTTGGCTCGTAAATGTAAAAGATCCTTCGAGTCGTCTAAGACGATGGGGTTTAAAATTACAAGAATACGAGTATGAGGTTGTATATGTACCAGGCGCGTATAACTGCGCCAGCGGACTTATTATCGCGTCATCCTAAGTACGATCGCGACGAACAACGTTATAAACTCGAACGTAAACCCATTGCTAACGTCGCTAACCTCGAATCTGAAGCGTCTGAGTCTGACGACAATAACGAACCGCCTGATATAAGACAACCAACCATCGCGCCAAAACAGACAAACTGCGCAAAAAGATCATCCGCCAGTTTTTTATGAACAAATCACTTTATCCGAAGCTGAAAGAGCAGAAATTTTGTCGCCCGCGAAGCTCCTTGCCGAACAACATCAAGACAAAGAATTAAGCAAAATTCGCGAGTTGCTCAATGACCTAACAACACGAAAATATCGCGACGAATTTTTCTTGCTAAATAAAATCCTATATCGCAGATTTCAGCCTAAGCGCGCAACTAACACTATTCATCAGCTTGTCATTCCAAAATCTCTGCGTAGCTTCATCCTAACCAAATTTCACGATTCCATTTTTGGAGCCCATTTCTCTGCGCGAAAAATTTTACCTGCCATTCAGCTCCGTTACTGGTGGCCTAGAATGGAGAATGATGTGCTTGCATGGTGTAAGAACTGTGAGGTGTGTTTGCAGCGTAAGGTAGCGAATAATCCCACCGCCATACCTCTGCAGCCCATCAAAGTTTCAGCACCTTTTGAGTTAATTGCGTGTGATTGTCTGCATATGCCACGCTCGACGTCCGGGAATGATCAAATCATTGTTTTCATGGACTATTTTACTAAGTATGTTGAAGCGTTTGCAGTGTCTGATATAAAAGCAGTCACCATCGCAAATCTACTATTGCGCGAAGTAATTCCTAAACATGGTATTCCAAAACGATTTCTGACTGATCAAGGTTCAAATTTCACATCAGCCCTAATTTCGGAAGTTTGCAAATTACTAAATGTCCAAAAAGTTTTCACAACACCATATCATCCGCAGTGCGATGGGTTAGTGGAACGATATAATCAAACACTCATCGATGGACTTTTCAAATTAAGCGCAAGAAATCAATACGATTGGGAACAATTTTTGCCTTTTGCTTTATTCGCATACCGCACAACGCCGCAGTCATCTACGAATATTTCGCCATTCGAGATGCTGTACGGTCGTGAACCTTCTTTTCCACTCAATATACAGCTATTAAGCAATCTCGTGTTGAATCCTAATGAGCCTAGCGTCGCTGAAAATATCTTGCTGATTTAAAACTCACGCTTCTTAACTTGCACGATATCGCTAGCAAAAATCTTGCTAAAGCGTGTAACCATCAGAAAAAGCAGTATGACAAATCAGCGCACGAAAGTAAATTTGCAGTCGATGACATTGTATACCTCAACAATAAAGCAGTGATTCAGCCCAAAATTGGAAAACTTTCACCTAAACAATTAGGTCCGTATCGCATCAAATCATTGCCAACACCTGAAATGGCTCGAATCATCTATTTGCATAATCCCTTAATCGAACACGTAGTGCATCGTAATCGCCTCTTACCTGCCCCAAAGTTGCCCTATTCCGATCTCATTGCCGAAAAGTACACACATGTACCCGGTGATTTTGTTTTAGTTAAGTTACCGCGCCAACCACTGTGTCCAGCGGTTGTCATATGTTTTGAGGAATTAGCGGGCCGGGAAAGGAATATGAGGGAGTGTGCGCCTGTTCGTTTGTTAATTGGTGCTAAATCGGCACATGCCGTACCCTTAACTAATGTTACACCTTTTGCAGAGCCATAGCTGAGCAGCGTGCCCCAACAGAAGAGGACATCGTGGACCAAGATCGTCCGACGTTTAGCCTCAGGAGCAACAACGACACTGCCCATTTACTCGTAGCGCTTGAAGCTGCGGCTGCTGCAAAGCAGTTCCGTGCTGACGTGGTTCCTTTACAGATGCTATATTTTGAAAACAACGAACACATAACGCCCAATCTTCGCGAGCCATCACACCATGAGACGCCAAACCATTACAATTGCATATACGCCCAACGTAAGTGGTGGCTGGCAACGATGGACCGTATCCCGTTGTCAGCACCCTATGTGCCTGCCAATGACATTCGATGTACCGTAATGATCGAATCACACGAACAATCTTATAACGCGATACGTACACTTTTCAGGTTGTCGAACCGTCTTAATAGCCAGTATTTCTTTGGCTTTGATTCCGAGCATGTTAATGACCGTTTGTTCATGCCCTACCGCATTTGGGAGCAATATTGGCAGCAGCTGGATCCCAACTACATGCAGGCCAATGGTCCTTTTGTTCGATATATCCAGATCGTCGATGTACGGGGCCAAGCCTTTGTCTGGAATTTGGCTAGGTTTCCACAGCCCCCATTTGCGTTGGTGGAATTGCTTGAGACACCTTTGCAGGATGTCTTTCTAGCTTGCCACGACCCCAGCAACAATAAAATCGCCTATTTCCACGTGTCTACGGCCCACATCCCGCAGATGTAGTGGCTTATTTACAAAATTGTGGTGGTTCTCCTCCCTCAGCGTTCTGTTTTCAGGGCTAATATTTTAGATATGCTGATGATGAGCCGCTTTTTCATGGTCGAAAATCGCATTGATGCCGGAAATCATCGCCTAAAAACGTTGGCAGCCTTCTTTTCAATATGCAGCCGGATTCTTTGGCAGTCACTTGGATTGGCCAGGCATGGAACATGCCTTTGATGGGTCCTATGTTACGGTATCTCATTTTAGACCCGATTTTCTTGCTTGATGTCTACATTCTCATCGACACATATTCGCCAAACATGAGTAGAATCTCTCCTCGTCGTATACCGCCTGGTTTCACTTTTGAGGGTGACAAACGTTCTGTTCAGGCAGCGCCGCCGCCAGAGCCGTTATACATCAAGTTGTCGAAATTGCCGCCTAATATGTTCCAAAGGCGAAAAGCCATACGACGACAATTTTGCAGATCAACAGCAGCTGAATCGAACGGCGAGGATCCGACGATGATTACTTTAGATGGCTACAAGCTAGATGAGCAGGGCAGGCCGCCATTTCCGCCGCCTACACAGCGTCCGCCTTCACTGGCGCAGCAACAAGTTTTCGATGATATCATTGCCAATCTGCCATCGACATCGCGTAATCTGCCTGAACCAATGGAAACAAATGTTTTAGATAGGGTTCCAGTTGTGGCCGCAACCAGCGCTACGTTGGGTTGGCCCCTGGATGTCAAAATTTTGCCTTTTGTTTCGCAATTGGCACACAGACAAAAGTCGCGTTTTGAGCCCCTACAAGCTGTTCCAGCTTCAGTGGCTCCTCCTCAGCCTACTTACACAGCGCCTACGGATATCCAAAATATCATGGCTTTGATGACGTTGCCTTTTGCCGCCAAGCCATTGCCGTTGATGCGTATTCCTCAAATTTCGCAGCCAAAGCCGATGGAACCAGTAGTTCAAGTTCCGGCTGAGCAGCCGATGCAGGTTCAGGATGTCAAAGAACAACGGCAAACAACCGCCTACGCTTGCTTGTCTATCCATAATTTTCTCAATTTTCGCAATTGGCTTGGACAAGAAGCTGGCGTGGAGCTGTACAAAGGCCTGCATAACGATATTCAGCTGTGCTACAATGCAATGTGTAACTGCGAGAGTTACACGTGTAGGCGAACTTGCCTTAGCAGTTCGCGATGGCCATAACATAGCCAATACTAGTAGCTATCTACGATAGTGCACTGTGGGCTATGCCTTCGGTCTTCCCATTATTTCCCCAATTTTCAATAATAAAAAACATTAAGATACTTGTCCGGTAGCATAGAGTTAAGTGTATGATAATAGTAATTGTTTCATGCATACCGCTTGTGTAATCGATAACATTCGATCTGAGATAAAAGTGGGTTAGTATTATGTCGATTTGATCTTTGTTTAATTTACTGTAATGGTCCTTGAGGCCAGTGTACTTAGAGTTGCTTTGAGTGGTGTGATTGGCAGTCTTGTTGGCCGTCGTACGATTGTATAGTCCATACGTTTTTGTTTTCTTTTTGCTTTATTGTTGTTGTCCGGCAACCAGGCCGTGAATTCTTCGTTCGAAATAAAATAGAGAAAAGCCTACCCAGGGGTTTTCGGATATACCGAGGGTTAGGTCGGCCACTCCTACGTCGAGAATTTCAACTTATCCGAGTGGATGGATAGGTAATTTCCGTATGATTGCTATTTTTATTTGGAAATCTTAAATTATTTCTCAAACCAAAAATTGATCAAAAATATTATATAATTTTTAAGGATGATTGATCGGGTTAGAGCTCGATGTTGTTGTTTTCATAGTCTATTGTGCTACACGTACTAGGAACCAAAAAGTTTTCTGAAATAGGCACTGATTGGAAAATAAGTTAAATATGCAACTTGAGCTTGAGATAGGTCAACTGACCTCCGCGGCAAATACCGAGACTAGGTAGGTAGCCTTAGGTCTTAGGGCGTAGCTGCTGAGATCACCCAACATAAAAGCGGCCAGCAATATTAGGGCTGAGGGGATCGAAGCCTTAAGGTCTCTAAGGGTTCAAAGATCGAAAGCTATCCAGGGCTGCGCGATCGGGGCCAGCGCTAAGCGTAGACTTAAGTACCTATGTACCTAGGTAAATCTCGAAGGTAATGTTAGGCCGGTCTGTGTCGCTTTTGTAGACGCAGGCCCCTACATTTACAAATGTATGCATGCTATTTGCAATATTGTAGAATTGCTAATCCGCCGGACAGGCCAATGATTTCGCTACGGTTACCCACTGAAGTGGATGAGAACGAGGGCATTAGGAATCAGGTTGCTCCACGTTTCATTACGCAGCCTTCTGTCTTCCATTGTCAGTTCTATCCAGATCCGTTGTTCACGCGAAACCGCATGTTTATTACAACCGGTTACATGGTCTACGAAGTAAACATCCAATACGTCGCAAATCATCCATTCCAGCCAATGCCGCCGCAAATGAACATTCGAATCGGCGTCACACTTCAGCCTGAATTTTTTCCGCACCGTATCCAGCCTCAGCCTGATCATACGGCGCCATTGTGCTTGACAATGCAGCAAATGGTTGATATTTTCGAAGCGTTTTGTGAATTTGAGAGAGAATACAAAACCACTTTCAGCCGCGAACCGGTGTTTGCTACTGCGCACGTGTTGCAATCTACATCACTGTTGCGCTATATGGATCAACGTTTCTTCATCTTCGCGACATTGTATGGCGACCCTGGAATCGCCTGGCGAATGTGTGAACAAATTTGACGGATGCTTCGTGCCGCGTTTTTGGCCTGACTTATACCCAATTTCCGAGGGAAGCGTTCCCAGAATTTCCTGAATTAGCGGAACAAATTGAGGATCCGGTCATGCTGCATTGCAATATTCAACTAATTCGCAAAGCCACGGATCCAGATTTAACGGTGCCTGCCCAATTTGGTCGTCACAAATTGCGACAACACTCATCGCATTATCTTCAGAAGAAACTACCCAATGAATTGGACAATATTAGCCAAAACCAGCAGAAACGCCAATCGCAGAAACAAGCTGCTGATTTGCAGGGCCCAAGTGGCCCCCAAGCAAAGAAGAGACAAAATGTTACTGATCTTTCTTTACAGGCTCAGATCAATTTGCGCCAGGCCCGAATGATAATTGAGAAAGCCGAACACGAAACTCAACCAATGCCGCCATTGCCACGCGTTACTGTTGCGCGTAAGCCAGGCTCCTTAGCTGTGGCCTCTGAAATAAGACGTGAGGATCAGAACGCGTACATGGAACATTTAAGATCCTATCACGAAGCTATTCCTTTTTAAGGGCCAGCCAATACATCTGGAACAAATACAAACATACTCAACGAGCTTATCGAGCCAACCAAAAACGGAAGGAGCGACGCAAGAGGCAATCGATGATCTATCGCCAAATGGCGTTATTATCGAAGCCATCAGATACTGAACCCCGACCCTCTTCTTTGTCTCGTTTCAGGCAGAATCCTCCTCAATTGCCGGCAACATTGACGCTGCGTGATCAATCCGAGCAGCGGTCGCCGCAGCAGTCTAGCGGAGGTTTCGGTCGCTTACCGTCACCAGTGCGTAGGTCGCCGCGGCCGCGTTCAACCCCACCGCCGCAATCAATGCAGCACCAGAGGTTGCCGCGGTTCACTGACAACGCCGGCCGCTATCGTCACCAACACGAGTATTGTGAGACATCGCAGCAATGCTCAGTTGTCAGTTACGACCAGCAGCAGCAGCGTTGGTCAACTTCGCAGTCAAACAAATTTTGTGATCAACAACAACTGCAACAATCACGCGCACCTTTGCGCAAAACCGGCAGTTTCAGGCGCTTTCCATCACCACCGCGCCACGATCTAAATTTCGAGGATTTTCGCCGCCCGGCTACTCCATCTAGTCAGCCGCGAGTTTATTACGGGTTCGGAGCACCATCGCCTGATGCCATTTCTTACAACAAACATCGCAGCCTGCGCGAACGGATGCAACCGCGCATCAATCTATCGGATGAGGATCGCCCTTCGCAACGCCGCCATACAGACTCTAGCGACTCATCGTGTCACTCAATTTGGTCGTCCTGTTTTTTCCCGATGACGAAACCAGATCACAAACGCCGCCAGTAGCCACGTTTGGCTCTCTCTCTATATGTGGACTCTGCGTTTGTGCCAATGGCCAGCAGCATACCGATTGTTGGATCAACGTCGTTTTATTCGCGTTTTGTCGATAAATTTTCTTGTAATAAAAACTACTAGTTCGCGTTTCGTCATTCCTTGTGCCTTTAAATCTCATCTTTAATTTTCGTCTTTAAATTTTACGTAATCTCGTCATTTTAAACTCGTTGATTCTTGACCTTGCTCAGAGCAAGTGTGGCCTCATTTTATCTTAATTTTATCTAAAATCTACTTAAATTCTTCTTTTATTCAAATTTATTTTTCAGGTCTCTGCACTACTCGATAGAGGCTCAGTCATGGATTCAGCCGCCATATTTTTCAATTCAAAATTTTTCTTCCCTTCCACAGGGGGCCCAACCTAAAAATTTCAATAAAATTACTCAAAATTTCCATTTGTTGGATCCCCAAGAATTTTTCTCATATTTCTATAATTTTCTTTCCACTCTAAAAAATTCGGCCCGTGTTCCGAATTTTTTCCCGGTGAGGGGAGGAGTGTAGATAGTGTATCTACACGTGCCGTTACTTGTACGGCCATTGCGCACCTTAGTGCGCCTATTCCGACCATCCGGTCTTTTGTTTCCACTTTGGCGATCCAGCCATATTTTCAGATCACGATAGTACGACATGCGGAGGCATTCCGACCACGCAGTGTCATTTGGTTGGACTCTTGTCGCTACGTGTTGCGAGGGATACGAAGATGCGACTTTTACTGTGGAACCCCTACAAGTCCCCTATCAATTTTTACAATTAAAACATAGGCGACATGACCGCTATTCACGTTGAGCCTGTGCAGAGACCCGAAAAATCTATGTGCAAGAAGCACACAATTTTTGTTATAAAAACATTATATAATCTTTTTCTTCATATATTACTGTAGGCCATTCCCCCTACGATTATTAGTTTAGTTTGGTGGCAGAGTTGCCTTTTCGTTTTCTGGCGTGTCGTTTCCGACTGTATCAGCGCCCTTGCCTGTAAATTGTTTTGATTTGGTAAAAGCACGAAAATTAACTGTCTAGAGGTGCATTATACCGCAGGCAGTTAGGAATTGGGAAAAGGCCGGCCTCGACTTTATTTCTTGCCGGATTTCGTTGGGTAAAACCTTTCATTTATCATTTCGTGCAAAATTCATAATTCCTCTTTCGAACCAAAAATCTATAAAAATTATTACATAATTTTTATAGTGGATGACAGCCCGGAGTAGAGCTCTTTGTTGTTGTGTTTTAAGTACAGAGTGCTATTGGAACCGGAATTTATAAGTAGTTTCGCCATAGGTAATCTGGTGCGAAACCTTTTCAATTCTTTTCGCGAAAAATTATTCTTTTGGTCTAAAAGGGTCCAAGGACCTAGGGCAAATACCGGGGTTATCTAATTACTCCTGGTTAGGATCTGCGGTCGGCATCTCCGTCCCATAATCTCCATAAGTACCGGACCGATTACGTCCGTGGAGATTTTAGGTAGTAGGTATTTAGGGTCATTTTGGAAGAGTGCAGGTTTTTACCGCAGCTTCTTGACCAGCGCTAGCTGTAGCATAGGTACTTAGGTAAGCCCCGAAGGTACTTACTGGGGTTCGTTGCTTTGGTAGTTGTTGTGTGTTGGGTATCTTCCCCGACGGCGTGCTGTCGGTTTAGTTATCCGTACATACTTCAAGTACTTAATCAGCCAACTCGTTTGTGCGCGCTAAGACAACTCCAAGGTGACAAACGCCCTTAAGTTACACTATGCCTTCAGTTCTCATATAAATCCCTTATTTTTTATTACAAAATCTTTTAGATACTTGTCCGGTAAAACAGAATTAAGTATATGATAACTAGTTGGAAAAATGCTCGAAGAGCACTGGAAAGTTATATGTTTTTGTTCTTTTAAAGAGTCAAAAGTGGAGCACAAGCTGCTCAAAACTACGTTGATACCCACAATGAAAATCAAAATGGACTGAAGCATCTTGATATTCACCCATAAGCAAACATATCTCCGCCTTTTTTCTTTGATTTACATAAGGAACACAAATTGAACCGTTGTCCCTTAAAACTTGTAGCAGTTTCGAACTTATTTTAATGTTGTACAGTTAGTACCTTAGATGGGCGGCTCCAAAGGTCCGGGGGTGCAAAATTTTTTCAGTCAAATATTGGCCTTAAAAATGGTGCTATGACGGAAAAAAACACCATTTTTGAACGTTTCTCGTCGAGCTCTATTGATTGGCATGAAAAGACTCGAAAAAAGCAACAACAAAAATTTAAAAAAATGAAATTCTGTGGGGTGTAGCTGGGTTTTTGCCATTTTTCGTTAGGTATTTTGCCTTCTGGGGGAGTGCATACCCCCACGCCCAGGTATGGTTAGTACGTATTTAAAGCGACGGTCATATAAGATACCTACATAAGTAGATAGGTGTGTGTATGTAGGTAGTCTGATAGTTTGTTTCCTTATTAAGACTTTTCAAAACAGTTTTTGAAGTCTTCATTACAGTTTCTGATCTATCGACTTACTGTTCTTGTCATACTATAGTCTATTTCACGAAACTTTGTGCATGGAAATCAATTTTCAAGATCTAGCGAGGAGCTACAAAAGTGGTTTCTAGGCAGCTTACTGTAATAAAATTTTGTAAAATAAAACTTTGTTTGCTTATCGATAGCTGTGCGCAATATCATGGTTGCTGCATCAGTTTAAACCACTTTTGTAATCGATTTAAATTCACTTTAAAATTTAAATCCATGCAAAAGGTTCCGTGAAACAGACTGTAGTCACAATTAAATGGTTTCTAAGGAAAGAATTATTTATTATTGACTTATATTCTGACAAAGAAACGTGTTTTTAAAACTAAACTTTTTTTGATTGTGTCTTTATTAATTTTGATTGAAATTTTTATCTTCATAATTGTAAACACTAAATTAGGATTTAAAAAAATTTCGAGTGACTTGAAAACAAATCCGAATTTTCATTTATCTAAGCCACAATTTCTCATTTTCTTCATTACAGAAAGCCTTTAGTCTATTTCAACTACCTCGTGCATGGACAGTAGTTCTTTAGACGATATAAATCGACTACAAAAACCTGAAGCAACAATGGCGATACTGTGCAAAGAAATGAGGAAATATATGAACTTTTACTGTGCAAAGTTCCATTACAGTAATCTGCGTGGAAACTACTTTTGTAACTGCTCGTTTAGATCGCTGAAAATTGATTTCCATGCACAAGGTTTTGTGAAATATACTATACAGATTCCCACAATCCCAACGGACAAGTTTGGCCATTACAATATTCGCGATTCAAGTTTAAAATTTACAAAACTTGATTCATGTATAGGTACATAACTACACGATTTGGCCATTGTTACATGACATACGAAAAAAGGCGGAGATATGTTTGCTTATGGGTGAATATCAAGATGCTTCAGTCCATTTTGATTTTCATTGTGGGTATCAACGTAGTTTTGAGCAGCTTGTGCTCCACTTTTGACTCTTTAAAAGAACAAAAACATATAACTTTCCAGTGCTCTTCGAGCATTTTTCCAACTAGTTTCCGACTTTTGACTATCTCGTTTACGAGATTAAGAAAAACGTACTATCAAAATGGATACCGTTTTGAAGCTAATTGCAATTTAAGAAAGAATCTCCCTCGTACATCATAAAATGTGCATTGAAAATGAAATTTTGGAGGAAGGTCTTGTTGGATATTTCCGTTTTATTTGGATATTTGGCTATCTGGGGAGTGCGATGAACTCAGCGCCAGTGTACATACAATTCAAATTAGTTTACACGGAAAATAACGACGTTAGTGCAATGTAATATAAATGATCATATTTAAGCCACGAGCATACATATAGTTCCACATAACACGCGAGTTGCATAAAACACGAATTCAAAACAAACAAAAAGTGTTAACTCAAATCTAACGACCGATGTTTAAAGTGCAACAGAACGACAAGTAGAGAAACATAAAATGAATAAAATATGTAGGGCAAATTTACTACAGTAATACGATTAACAATAAACTACATTAAGATTTCACAATGGAAGTAAAATTGATCTCACTTTGTATTTTCGAAATATGCCGACAGTCACTAGAACTACACTTCTGGCCTTAATTTTAGTTTTTGAACTACAAGTCAGTAAATGTCAGTAAAGTACTATCTGGTAGTGTTATTTTGGTAGCCCAAATATGATTAAAATATGATATTGGTATAGTTGACTTAATTTTAATATGATATGAATATGATATTCTGCTATTTTTTATTTAAAATATGATATGTATATTTTTGATATTTGGTATATATTTAATCTACAGGGTGTCCCAGCCAACTATTCGTGATTTTGTTTTTTAATAACTTTTGCAATTTTCATCCGTTTTCGTTCAAATTTTGTTACAGTATAGAAACGACATTAAAATTTTATGTGTCATTTTTCAGATCATTGTTATAAATAGTTATTATTTTATCTAAAATATTCTACGGCGTATGCTGTTGGAGAACGCGCAAACGTGGCAGCATGGTATGAATGGACGAAAAGCGTCGTCATGGTTCAACGAAAGTTCAGAAGCGAGATGAGGCGTGTGACCCTCCCAGTGACCATAGCATTAGAAAGTGGCATTTAGGTTTGATGGAGACCGGTTCGATTCAAGATGTCAAAAGGAAGCGAAGTCGATCGGCTCGTTCGGAGGAAAGTTTAGGCCGTATCGATCTGCTTCGCTTCCTCTTGACATTGAACCGAACCAGTCTCCATCAAAGCTAAATGCCACTTTCTAATGCTATGGTCACTGGGAGGGACACGCTTCATCTCGCTTCTGAACTTTTGTTGAACCATGACGACGACGCTTTTCGTCCATACTACCATGGTGCTACTTTTGCACGTTTTCCAACGGCACACGCCATAAAATATTTCAAATAAAATAATAACTACTATAAAATATGATCTGAAAAAATGACACATAAAATTTCAATGTTGTTTCTATACTGTAACAAAATTTGAAGGAAAACGGAAGAAAATTGCAAAAGTTATTAAAAAACAAAATCACTAATAGTTAGCTGGGACACCCTACTTTTGGTAGGTAAGTACATATGTATACCTATTATGTAATTTCTACAGCCATAAAAAAGGTTGCAATTAATCAATATTTTTCCAAAGAAAAGCACAAGCATTACACTTCTAGACGCTGTTTAAAAAATTTTCATTTATTTAGAAAACTTCCAAAATTTACGAGATTATGTAAGTTACAAAGTTACATAAATTCTTTTCATTTTTGTCAGATGACAACATTTCGGAATAACGATCAAACATGAACATGGGAATGTGGGGTCTAGACCACCCAGAATAGAAAGATGAAAAATTTCGTAGGGAAAATGAGGCAAAATGAAGGCCTAAACCGGATGCAAATTAAAAGTTTTCTTCATAAGTGCTTCAAATTGACTAGAAACCGGGTAATATGTTTTTAACGCTATTTAAGCGCTTATGCAAGTTTTTGAGGTCATTTTGGTCTAAAAAGCTGAATTCTTGACCCCTTTCCCAAATCGCCCATGCTGTGCACCTAGTATCACTATTATTAAATCACAAAGGCCAACAAAACAGATGGCAAACAAGGATCAAGAAAACAAGTAATTTGATGGGTCAATATCATGTCTTGTGGTACATACCTACCTATACTCTGTTTCATTCAAGATTGAGGTTTTCTTTTGAATTTAATCCGTATGAATCAGGCTGCAAGAGTGGGTTAAACTTTTGATGCGGTGATGCGCTTTTGCAATAGCCAGTGTCTCACCATAAGTCAATATACTGTAGAATATCACAACTATAACGAGCGTGTAAGGAGAGAACCCGGTGCAAGTGAAAAACATAGGCCCTCCTGTGATTGGTCACTTCCATTTTGGATGCGCTCACTCTAATTGGCTGATTTCTTTTGATCATCGCAAAAAATTGCTAAGAAAAATTCATTCTCATATTTCGTTTCGGGGGCACGTGCCCCCTTATCTTCCTGGATAGGGGTCTGCTCAAATGCCTAAACTCGTCTGCACAAAAAATGGCCAAAGTTAATCTGCGAATTCATCATCATCGCAAAAAACGACGACGGTATTCAGTACAGACAAGTAAAAGAAATCAGCCAATCAGAGTGAGCGCAATCCAAAATGGCAGTGACCAATCACAGAAGGGCCTATGTTTTTCACTTGCACCGGGTTCTCTCCTTATACGCTCGTCACAACTAAACTGTAAGTTTAAACCGCTTTTGTGGGCACTTTAATTTTTTTTTTCAAAAACCTCAAAGTTAAATGAAACAGACTATACCTATAGTCTGTTTCATTTAACTTTGCGGTTTTCTTTTAAATTTTTCCGCAAGAATCAGGCTACAAAAGTGGTTTAAAATGTTGATGCAGTAATGCGGCTGAGCAATAACATACGTCTCCATATGACACATTATACTGTAGAATATCATAATTACCGTATTAGTTTAAACACTTTTGTAATCACTTTAAATTTTTTAAAAACCTCAAAGCTAAATGAAACAGACTATAACTAACATTTTGAAATCTCCCACATGATTTAGGCCAGGCCACCCTTAACCCTCCATTTACCATCATGTTTTTGCAATCGAAGTGCACCATCATGGTGTAAACTCCTAGTGCATATTAAGCTATGCTTTCTTAACATTCTCTGACAGCTATTACTTTCATTTAGTGTAATTTTTTATGCTCTTTCTGAATATGTATGATATTTTTTGTGAAAATTATTTTTGAAAGAGGTATTATTAAAAAACTATCACAATGCATAAGAATTACCCGTTGGACATTATGCAAAAACAAGAAAAAGTAGATTTCTGTTGTGCTCAACACATCCAGGAAATGCATTTAAAGAGCTGGAAAAGAATAAACCACTAAATTTTCTTATTAGAACCTTATTTTCCCATCTTGAGTTTTGTGATATCACTGTAAATAGACCAAAAAATTCCTATTTCTTATTTATTACTCTATAACTCCTATTCAAGCTAAACCATTAAAAACGATGTAACTGAAGCCAAAATGAGGTTAGAAAAAGTTTTGGACACGTGGATAAGGTAGAGCAGAAAAAAATGCCACAAAATGCCTCCAGCATAGGACACGGTAAACGGAGGGTTAATAAGCTGAGCTCGTCATAAGTTATTTATCAACATCGACAGGATGTCACTCACTCATACTACACTCATACGTGGGCAGCAAGAAAATTCTGGGGGGTGCAAGATTTTTTTGAAGGTCGAAAAATGGCCTTAAAAATGGTGGTATGGCAATAAAAACACCATTTTTCGACGTTTCTCATCAAGCACTATCCATTGGCATCAAAAAATTGCGAAAAAAACGAAAAATTTTTCAAAAAATTGAATTCTGGGGGTATTTTGATTTCTGGGGGGGAATATTTTGATTTCTGGGGGGGTGCATACCCCCCAAACCCCCCACGCCCAGGTGTGACTACATTGTGCTAATTGTATGTATGTACGATTGAAAATACCTACTGCATCATGCTCCAAAATTTGCAGGTAAGATATAGAGCGGAAGAAGGAAAAAAATGCTACCACTTTATACCAAAATTATACCAAAATTATATCAAAAATATTTTCACATTTTTGGGAGTTTTAATATGATAAGAATATGATATACCAAAATTCTCAGAATAAAAATATGATATTGGTAGTCCAACAAGTGCCTACCAAAATCATACCAAAATTGATTTTTGGTATATCAAAATAACACTACTATCTGGCACAAAACACCGGAAAAAATTGAAAACAAGATGATAAAAATGGCTAAAATCATCCAAGAATACATATCTGATCTTCATTGAGCCTGAAAATCATTTGACGACAGGGGCAGCCTCCCGCCCTTGCTTTAAATCCGCCAGTGGTATTTTCACAGGTAAAAAGAGTTAAGAATACCAGTCATTTTGATTTGAGTCACTGATCAATTTCCTATTTCCATAAAGAGAAGCGCTGAATGGATCAAGCGGTATGGTCAGTGGTACCGCAGTACATTGAAATAATTTATAAATAACATTAGACTATCGGCATTACACTAATTGATTTATTTTGAGTGTGCTGTTAGTACGAAATACATGATTCAGAGCCAAAAATACGGATAATTGCTGTAATCGTAATCAACGAAGCAATTAGTTAATAACATACAAAACAAAAGATCATTAATCTAAATCAGCGGATAAAGCTGTAACTATTTTGAGGAAACAATCGCGCAAAGGAACCGGATGATCTTTTTTGCTCTCTTCATTTGAAAGGTATTCACATGAGCGAAGGTATTCATAAGAGCGAATGTATTCAGAAGAGCGAATGTATTCAGAAGAGCGAAGGTACAAACCGAATTTTTAGAGGCACATAATCACACATGGGCGTGGGGGGTCTCTGAACCCCCAGAATCTGGCGGACCCCCAAAAATTGATAATTTCCGCTAGACCCCCCCAGAGTTTTCATGCTGCCCATCTATGCACATAATTTATTTAAACGTTAAAATAATATTTTGGTTAAAGCTAAAATGATATTTTTGTGTATTAAAACATCATCTAAACAGCCTTTCAATAGCAATTTTTCGCCAAAAATCCAAAGACAATTTAGAAAATTATAGTCGTTGAAGCAGGACGTAAGAACAATCAAATAATGTACCTACCATAATACAAGCCCATCCCCTCATTTCATAAACTAATGCTTGAGTATCTAGATGAACAACAGGGATGCAAGCACCATGAAATTTATCCTTAAATTAAAATACGTGATTATACATAGAAGAGAAATTAATATACCTATAGCGTGCTTAATTTTTCGACGTTTCCCAACGAGCTTTGTCCATGTATCAAAAAAATTTGGAGAACGGGAAGGTTTTCAAAGATTATTTAAGGTTTTATTATTTTTATCAGAAGAGCGAAGGTTTCTCATCGAGCACTATCCATTGGCATCAAAAAAATTGCGGGAAAAAAATTTCAAAAATTGAATTCTGGGGGTATTTTGGTTTATCGTGGGGGGTGCATACCCCCAAACCCCCCACACCGAGGAGTGGTCACTCTTCTGACTACCTTGAATACCTTCGCGCTTGTGAATACCTTCGCTCTAATGCTACTGACCCAATAACGAGCTCTGTTCGATTCTAACGAAGCAAGATTTCGATTTTCAACTTGCAAAAAAATCTCGAAATTCTTCTAATAATATAGGATTTAAATTATACGACTAAACATTCCAAACTCAAAATTGTGACTTAAAATTTTGAGACAATATGTAGTTTTAAACGCTCTATCGATTGATGCATAATACAACAAGGTGAACCTGTTTACAGGTAAGAGAACTGTAATTCCTCCCGCGATTTGCATATTCAAATAATTTATCACCAACAAATTAAAAATTTTAAGTTCAACATCAGGACGATTGCTACTAACTAGAATAACATAAAAACAACATAAAAAAGTCTGGTCATCGCTGAAAATCTTGAAATAAATGGCAAAATCTTAAAATTTAAAATTTTTCACTAGACATAAATGCAAATCATTCGCGTCACATTTGATTAAAAAATCTAATATTCTACGATTAGATGTAACTTTTCATGGCGAACAGAATGAGGTATCACATGACTAGATATAAAAAACTAAAAAAATTCATTTTTTCCGCAATTTTAAATTCGATTTGATTCCTTCAATTTGAGTTTAAAAAAAATTTCCAAGCACACGTGTTGACTTTTTTTCTTCGGAGGGTTCATAAAAAGAATTTGTACATTTTTTATCCATTAGTTCACTTGCAAGAGCGTGGCAGCTTTTTTGCAAACTTTGAAATTTGCACTTGAATTAAAATGTAAATTTTGATGATAAGCAAAAATCTTTGAAAATGGCAGTATGGTCTGGTTAGTACTATCGATCCTGAAAAAAATCATCAAAATACGATCAAATCCAAAGATTTTATTACAGAAATAACCGAAAAAAAGTGGCAATTGAAAACATAGGAACACTTGATAAAAAAATCTAATATTTTACAGTTAGATGTAATTCTTTTAGACGAACACAATGAGGTATCACACGACTATAAATCTTTTTGTGAGAAAAATTCAATTTTTTCGTAATTTTAAAATCGGTTTCATTCCTTGAATTCGACTTTTAAAAAAATTTCCAAGGGGACGTCTCGACTTTTTTCTTAGAATGGTTCATAAAAAAATTTCAACAGTTTCTGTCCATACCACCAGGAGCAGACCCCCGACCACATTTTTCTCAAAATTCGAAATTCACCCTTGAATAAAAACGGCAATTTTAAACTTGAGAAAAAAAATTTAAACCTGCAATGGGATCTGGTTAGAACAACTGATCCTCCAAAAATTATTTGAATACGATCAAAGCCAAGGATTTTATCGACGTTAGAAATTAAAAAACCCCGCTAATGCAAAACATAGCGAGTCAAACCAAACACGTAGGTATTAAGTTAATTTGATTATTGGTAACCATCAGTATACCTCGTCGCTGAATAAATAATTCAATAATGAAATTTAAACTTATATTTCACGACTCTAAATAATTAAAGAACCAATTCAGCTATACCTTCCCTACACACGACTTAAGCTTACCGTAATTGACCTAATGATATTAGTAGGATGAAACTTACCTACATATTCATAGCACATGACATTAAAATTTGCTGTAATACAATTAAAAGAAAGTTTTAAGAAATGGCTAGCATATCAAAACAAATTCGGCGAATCTTTGTTTCCTGATCTTTTTCATTTCGCCTTATCGCTCATCTTTTCCTTTATTACTACGTTTTTATCCATCATTTCCATTTTCTGTTTTCGCGCATTTTACCAAAAAGCTGCGAAAAAATTCTCCTTCATAAAAAATGCAATCGAAGCGCAATTTTTGAAGATTCAATTCTGCAGAATCGTAATTTTACGTGAATTCAATTCATTTCAATTCGACACAGTATTGACTATTATGACAAATTAAAATAATTATGAATGACACGCGTGTGATAACATAATCACATAATGGAAAGATTAGAAATATTGCACAATTTTCTGTGCGGTAGTGCTGCTTCCTTAACCATATCGATACACTTGCTACATAAGTAGATACATCGGTTACCTACATACCTACATACTTTTTTCATAATATCGTTTAACAAACGAGTCCTTTCTTATCTATCTTCGCGCAACGAAATACAATGTCAATATTATCGATCTTCGCACAACGAAATAAAATGTCAATCTTATCGATCTTCGCGCAACGAAATAAAATATCAATTGTTGACTTCCGAAAAATCCTTAATTCTTTTTCTTTTTTTAAAGCAATACAAACTCAAAACTATGAATTAAAATTGTACAGTAATAGGTAATTTTCATATGATACAAACAAGATGATGGTGTACATACGAAAAAGAACTTTAATTTCTTTTCCGATTTGCATATGCAAATGATTTAATAAGAAGAAATTAATAATCATAATTTCAGCATGAAAACGATTGTTATTAATTAGAGCAACATAAAAACAAAATAAAAAATACTTGTTATCGCTGAAAATCCTGAAATAAACGACAAAGTCTTGAAATTTACACTTTTTCCAAAGGTTAAAATGTAATTTAATTACGTCACATTTGATAAAAAAATCTAATATTTTACAGTTAGATGTAATTCTTTTAGACGAACACAATGAGGTATCACACGACTATAAATCTTTTTGTGAGAAAAATTCAATTTTTTCGTAATTTTAAAATCGGTTTCATTCCTTGAATTCGACTTTTAAAAAAATTTCCAAGGGGACGTCTCGACTTTTTTTCTTAGAATGGTTCATAAAAAAATTTCAACAGTTTCTGTCCATACCACCAGGAGCAGACCCCGACCACATTTTTCTCAAAATTCGAAATTCACCCTTGAATAAAAACGGCAATTTTAAACTTGAGAAAAAAAATTTAAACCTGCAATGGGATCTGGTTAGAACAACTGATCCTCCAAAAATTATTTGAATACGATCAAAGCCAAGGATTTTATCGACGTTAGAAATTAAAAAACCCCGCTAATGCAAAACATAGCGAGTCAAACATATATATAGAGAGCTACCGCTCTCTATATGATAGTAATTGTTTTACTTGATTACCGCTTGTCGTATTCTAGAAGCTTCGATTTAAATTAAAAGTAATTTTGTCTAATCTTAATTTGTCTTAAACTTTCGTTTTACTGTATTGATCCCATGACGGGATGTTAGTTAGAGTTGTGTTTCGACGAAGTCGCCGTTTGGTTTATTTTATCGTTAGCGACTTTTGTTTTTGCTTCCCGGCATCCGCCGTGTGTATATATCTGAATAAAATATAAAACCCACCCAGGGGTTAACTATACCGAGGGTGAGTTAGGCCGGCTATTCATTCGTCGAGGATTTCTTTGATTTTGGTGGAGAGGAAAGGTGAATATTTTTGATTGTGTATTTTACTGGAAATTCAATATTCTTTCATCAACCCGAAAATTAGCTGAAAATCTTATTTAATTATTTATGATGATTGATCAGTTTAGAGCTCGTTGATGTTGTTTTCAAATTTCAAAGTGCTACGTACATTAGGAACCACATTAGGAACCAAAACATTTCGAATCAAGTGTAAACTTTGAAAACAAGTTAATTCATCAACTTGAGTTGAGTTGAGATAGGTCAACTGACCTCGCGGCAATTCCGGGATTTAGGTAGGTACTCTAGGATCTAGGGCATAGCTGCTAAGACTCCCGACGAAAGTGCGGTCAGCAATATTAGGACTGAGGGAGTCGAAGCCGTAGGTCTACAAGGGTCCAGAAGATCGAAGTTGTTATCGACTACATGATCGGGGCCAGCGCTAAGAGCAGTTAGGTACCTACGTAAGTAAGTCCCGAAAGCAAATGTCAGGCCGGTTCGTATCTACGTCGACCGCGTAGGCGCAGTGCGAACCACACCTGGGCGTGGGGGGGGTTTGGGGGTATGCACCCCCCCAGAAAACCAAAATACCCCCCCCAGAAATCAAAATACCCCTCCCCAGAATTCAATTTTTGAAAATTTTTTTCGCTTTTTTCGCAATTTTTTGATGCCAATGGATAGTGCTTGATGAGAAACGTCGAAAAATGGTGTTTTTATCACCATACCATCGTTTTTAAGGCCATTTTTTGACCTTAAAAAAATCTTGCACCCCCCCCCCCAGAAATTTCTTGCTGCCCACGTATGGTGCGAACCCCTACATTTACACACTGTACGTATTAATACACATACGCAGGTATACCTGCATCTAAGCATGAGCAATCCCTATACCCACGCCCGTACCCAGGATTTATAGTCTGTTTCACATAACTTCGTGCATAAATTCTAAGAATCTCCATCGACATCAAGCCGAGGGCCACGATAACTATACATATATAAGATCAATGCTACAATAGCAATCTGTCAGTTTATTGTCGGCGATAGTTTAGTTTTAAAACTTATGACCGAAGTTGTGTAAAACAGACTATAATTTTGGAGGGGGAGGATATTTTTGAGGTTAAATATCTCGAAAACAGTTAGGAGATGAGCGGAAATAAAGGCAGTTTTGAGGGAATCTCGGCGAGCTGTATATGTACGATGATGAAGAAAAATTTCAAGAAAATTTTGAAGAATTTTTTAATCTATTTCATATTGATACATACAGCAAATTTATCATTCAAGGTGATATCTCAACACTTAATCGACGAATCCTTTCTCATCTCTTGCCTTATTTAATCATTTTGCTTTACAGAGAAAAAATGCAGATAATGAATAATTCGGCGCGAAGCGCCGAAAGATTTGACATATTCTGCATGTCAAGCTGAATTTGAGCGGTTTTGAGTGGGCTAGAAGACAAAAAACATATATAATCAATAAATACGGCACGAAGTGCCGGAAAAATTTCATGTTTCCCGTGTCATCTAGTGATGTAAAAGATCCAGATTTTTACCCAGATCCGGATCCAGATAAAGATCGAATTCAGATTTTCTGGCAGATCCAGATCCAGATCGTTTTGCCAGATCAAAACTTTAAAAGATCCAGATCCAGATAAAAATATTTTTTGTGCAGCAATTTGTATTGCTAAAAAGGAGGGCGTAAAGTCCCCGAGCCCACATGGATTGGGTGGTCTCGGGTGGCGGGACTAATATATCAGCTCCCCCAGAGGGGTCTGGGGCAGAGCCGAGGAAAATTTGAATTTTAGAGCTTTTACATAAGAATGACATCAGTAAAAATTGTCTAAAAAGTAAAAGCTCACAAGTTTAGACTTGTACCAATGGGCGGCATGCGTCAACCAAAAGACAGTGTAGTCTGCTTTTTACAAAAACATTAATCCAAATTACGAATGCAATTTTTTTAACACAAACGATACATTACCTAACAACACAAAATGCAATACTATGAAGAATCCTGCTTAATTTTAATTCAACAAAGAAAAACACTGTTAAAATTCATGAAAAATGACAGATGCACCTACTAAAACCATATGTACATGTTCAGCATAGAAATTCTGAGGGGTCAAGGTCACATTTTTTAACATAAAAAAAGCGATAAAAATGGCCCATGGGCACTAAAACCATTGTTTTTAGACGTTCCTCAATGTCGCGCATCCACTGAAACAACTTTTTCAACAAAAATTTTTCGAAAAAAATCAGAATTTACCCATTTTTAGGCAAGAAAGTCTCTCAAAGGTCAATTCTGATCAGGCACGTAGCTGGCCCTCCTATTCTGGGGGGACCAATAACAATTTTGGGGGTCTAAGCCAAAAATAGCACAAAATAACGTGTAAAAAGTCCTATTTTTCCGGTTTTTTCTGGATGTTGGGGTCCGGCCGGACCCCTCCCATTCCCCCCACAGCTACGTGCCTGATTCTGATAATCATTTATGTGGAAAAAACAACCTTCAATACATTTTTATCACTTAAGTTACTTTTCTGCAGAGCTTTAAAAATTTTTCTAAAAACAAAAAATTATGGGAGGGTTAGCGGCACTTTTTGGTCATTCTGGGGGGGTCAGCACCACACCTGGGCGTGGGGGGTTTGGGTGGGGGTATGCACCCCCCCAGAAACCAAAATACCCCCCCCAGAAATCAAAATACCCCCCAGAATTCAATTTTTGAAAATTTTTTTCGTTTTTTCCGCAATTTTTTGATGCCAATGGATAGTGCTTGATGAGAAACGTCGAAAAATGGTGTTTTTATCGCCATACCACCATTTTTAAGGCCATTTTTCGACCTTCAAAAAAATCTTGCACCCCCCCAGAATTTTCTTGCTGCCCACGTATGGTCAGCACGGGTCTGGGGGGTCAAAACCCCCAGCAGACCAATCCCCACCCCACGTGCACGTAAGGCTACATCTACTTAGATAACCTACCTACAGCAAATCGTAAAACAGAAAGAATACCATCGCGCAAAAATAACTTTCTGATCTGTTTAACCAGATATAACTTGACTAAACAGATCCAGATCCAGATAAAGATTGGGTTCTGATTTTCTGGCAGATCCAGATCCAGATCAGATAACCAGATCAGAAAATAACCAGATCCAGATTATCTGGATCTGGATCTGAATCTGGATAAAAAGATCAGATCCAGATGATCTTTTACATCACTTGTCATAACTCAAATTTGAGCTGTTTTGAGTGAACTAGAAGGCAAAAACTATAGTTGATTAATGAATCCGGTGCACGGCGCCGGAAAAACCTGACATTCTCTTTATGTCTAACTCAAATTTGAGCGGTTTTTAGCGGTTTAGAAGACAAAACTATACATAAACAATAAATCTGGCGCAAAGCGCCGGAAAATTTTGAGTTTAACGCTAAAAACCTGTTTTGGTGGTGTTTAAGACTCACTTCACCAATTTTCCATTTTCCCTTGAGAGCAGAAACATTTTTTCTTCTTTCGGGGGAGCGGCCCCCGCCTCCCCGTGATTACGGGCCTGTCTATACCTACATATACTTATCATAGTAACACATTTTTATAAGAACGTGGGTACACACACAACACAACACAGTGATTTGGTGTACACAATTGAATATATAGGTATACCGAGCGACCTAACATAATTTCCACCATGTCATAATAAACCTACACATCAACAGGTATGTATCTCTGGGGGGAATGGGTGGGGTTCGAACTCCCCAAAATTCAGAAAAATCGGACTTTTCAAACGTTATTTTGGGCTATTTTTGGCCTTTTTGGGCTAAGTCCCCCCAAAATTGGTGTTGTTCCCTCCAAAATAGGACGGCCAGCTACGTGCCTGCACATCAATTGAAAAGTAAAAAATTACGACAATGCATGTCTCTATTAAAATTAATATTGAGACAGTAATCTGTGTTTCTGTACAGTCCAGATAACTCTAATCCCAACTTCTCGATAAGATATCGCTTAATGCCACGATCTGATTGTTCGCCTATGCACCAAATTACCATAGAGACCATCAGTCATGTAACTTTTGTTTTTCTGAGCGTTCTGACCGACAATGGATCCATCCAATGGCATATGATTGAAGTGACAAGATAAGCACTGATTGTTGCTTTTACCGCTTACGTGTTTGACGATTTCGGGAATCCAGACCAGGCATGCCAAAATATAAAGGCTATTTTTTATCACTGTAGCGGTATAGAATATGTAAAAAGGCGTTTCGAACAGACTGAATACGTTGCGTACGGCTTGCACCTAAAATGCATACGTACATATGTGCATACTTAGCAGTGAGTTTTGAAATCGCCGAATATTACTAGCAAAAAGCACAAAGTTGAATGGTTTGCGCCTAAAATACTCGTAGTTAGCAGTTTTATAATCATCGCATATGTACCTGTGTGGAGGTATGTATACCTAAAAAATTACCGACCTACATAAATGGCAGATGAGCACGAAGTTTAAAAAAACATTGCTACAAAAGGAAAGTACTATTAGTTTGTCAAGAAAATATTGATTTTTTATAAGTATACTCATACACAAATAGATACAGCACAAACTTGCTTCCTCTACTATTTCAAAAACATTCCTCTCGGATACATGTGTATAAATCGATAAATAACAGCGAGCAATCTTTTGAAAAAATAAACATTAGCCTGGGCACCATGTGTGGACGACGTGGGTTTTTACATAGATCCCCCGATAATTTGATGGACCACCAGAATTGAATTTTTTATAATTTTTCTTATTTTTGCCACTTTTTCACCACTCAGACCTGAAATTCGGCTGCTGTCCATGTATGCTAGACACCGTCCAATGAACCACAAGCACACCCGTGGCACTCTGGATCGCCGCCCATAGAAGAGCCCTGCGCGGGGCGGGTCGGCCCGCCCCGCCGGCCCGCGCGGGCTTTTTGCGGGGCGGGATCACACGGCTGGTGGGGCGGGCTTTATTTTCTAGAAATTTTGCGGGGCGGGGCGGGCCTTTCTTTTTTTAAAATTTTTGTTGTGCAAAAGGATACGTGCGCGAAATTGATTTCCATGCACAAGGTTTCGCGAAATAGACTATAGTTCTAATTAATGCTCTGCTGCTCTTTGAATAAATACTTAATGAAATAGAACACATGGGGCTGTTAAAATAATACAAATTGAAATAATCCAGCTTTGCCATGCATAAGCTTACATATATATATATATATATATATATATATATATATATATATATATATATATATATATATATATATATATATATATATATATATATATATATATATATATATATATATATATATATATATATATATATATAGCAAAGAAAAATGCTCCGATGGAACAAAAAAGATGAATATACTTGGAATTGTGGATTATTAAGGATGTAAAAGGAGGGGACTAGGAAAAGTCTACCTAAAGTCGCAAAATCTGCTAAAAATCAGACTTTCTCTAAGCAACGCAAAAAATCTATGTATATTCTGCGGCCAACAGATTAAAATAAATATTTAACCATAAGAATGATTGAAAAAGCAGCACGTTAGCTATGCAGTAGCTATGGGAAATGATATTGAGTAAACTAACAGTCTTCTAAGCCAATTGAATGAATTAGCAAACATCGAAGACAATTGGAGACATGGTTGGTTTAAAACAGTAGGAAACGCGTAAGTTGACTTGAAACAGACTAAATGCAGATACACTAGCATGCCTGAAACGATTGTGTGCACTAATCAATCGGCCCCTGCTTTGCTTGCTATAATGCTCATAACAAAATAAAACAACTTTAAATACAATACCTCTTAGTTTTCTATCAATCAGGTGCCAGCAATTTAAAAAACTAACCTTGATAGATTTCGTACACTCTAATCTGAAACTTCGAACATTATTTAAAAAAGACACTTTTTTTAGAGGCCGCAGAATATACATAGATTTTTTGCGTTGCTTAGAGAAAGTCTGATTTTTAGCAGATTTTGCGACTTTAGGTAGACTTTTCCTAGTCCCCTCCTTTTACATCCTTAATAATCCACAATTCCAAGTATATTCATCTTTTTTGTTCCATCGGAGCATTTTTCTTTGCTAGTACCCCACTTTTAATTAGTATGATTTGAGAAAATCAGTCAGTAAACACATACAGTAACATGCCATTATAATGACAGCAGTCCAAGAACACGGAAAACAATAATGTTCTTAACATCAGCATTATCCTTTTCAAACAAGACAACCTTACATTATTTTAACAGATCAAAGTTTTTCAGCATTAACTCTACGCAAATATCAAGTGTAAGGAACACTAACGCTCAGATTTGGAAGTAAAATAAATTTGTAGTATAAACTACATTTAACAACAAATGATTAGTGCAAACTTCACACAACTACTAGGTGTAGAGAAAACTAATAGTCAGATTCTCAATTCTGATTTTACGTAGAACATTTTGAAAAAATTAAGCTTCCGCAATACTCTAGAACAAGAGTTGAGTTAATAGGCAGTTAAACTTTACACAACCACAGAGTTCAAAGAAAATTTCAGTCGGATTCGTAATTCTGATATTACGATCAACATTTATGAAAAAATTAAGTCTCCACAATGGCCCAAGGACAAGTAAATATCAGATGTGTTAACGTAGACTCAAGCTACGTTCACTTCGCTTACTTAACCATAATCTCAAGCTTATGCGCTCACACGGGGGTTCTCGCCCTTTTTAGGAGGTCGATCACCAGCCGGCGATTCGGGGGGGGGGGGGGTAAGCGGCCCAGCCTATTCAAGGTAGCCCGTCCCTCTACGCACGCACCTAGTGAAACTTACTTATTTAACCCCTTTGAGATTAAGTACCTAATTAAAGTAAGTTCCCCGGAAACCTGATTGAGGGCTCAAAAAGATTATTAATTAATTTGTTTTGGACCGAATTCCGGTGCTTGAAAATATTAAGGGTTCCTAAGTATAGTGTAGCACAAGGACAGAATTCAACAGCACGGAAATTCAACCGTTAATTAAATAATTAATTTTTACAATATTTTTTCGACAGAAAAATTATGAAGCAATTAAAAAGCGACAGCATGGAGGATACATGCTGCTGACCGTCGTGTTACGCTAATCGGATAAAATCAAACAATATTACTAAACAAGGGCACAAAGCCCTGCCAAAGGCATACAACAACTGATGCCAATTTGCACAAACACGACGAGTTCTGCAGCCTAGCAGATAAAAAGGCACGTACGGAGTCTGCTCACGTACGGCGACGAAAAGGAAAAAAGATACGCTCAGCGCGGAAGCTGGCGGAGAGGCTCTCAGGCTCAAAAGCTAATTGTAAAATGTAAAATCTTAAAGTGCCGTCAAAACTGCGCTCGCACGCAGTTTTAACTGACGCGGAAAAAGAGGCGTAACAACACGAACCAAGAGATATGAAAAGGATCTATGAATACGACAATAGGCCTATGGGCAAAAGCTTACGGTAAAGGTATGTACAAACGAGACAGGCACAAATTTGAGGCACACACATATGATCTTTTAAAACACGTAAGATATGATAACACACATACCAATTTGTACTCAAGTCGCATTAAGCCCGAGTGCCCATTTTCCTATCCCGGATTTTGATTGAAAATATGTGTGGGAAAGGAATTAAAAATATGATAATTTTTAGGGGAAGGTGGTCCCGGGCGACTCGCTTAAGCGTTGCGCTTAACGGTCGTGTACGTGCGCATGGAAATTGAGCACAAGAATGCACATCTGGGGCAATCAATCGGTTTTTTTTCATCTGTTTCAAAAAAAACCCAAACCGATTTTTTTCCCAAAAAATTTTTTCAGTGTAAAGTTTACAAACATAAGTTACAAACGTACTACAATCAACGGGCTACAAACTGGCCCAAACCGAATTTATTTACACTTAACTTTCTCTGTTCAGAAGTCGGGAGAGGTCGAATAGGATAAAAATAAAGTACTTTCTAAGGGGTGGCGAACAAAAATATGAAGTGAAGAAGTCGGGAGAGGTCGAATAGGATAAAAATAAAGTACTTTTTAAGGGGTGGCGAACAAAAATATGGACAAACACGTATTTTTCGCTGTCCACCACATTGTAAACTTTAAAAATCTGAACTGAACGCCCCATTGAGTGTAAATAAATTCGGCTTGGGCCAGTTTGTAGCCCTTTGATTGTAGTACGTTTGTATGTGCCAAACTTATGTTCCGCAAAATATTTGATATGATTTACCAATTAAATACGAAAAAAACCTGTTTTTTTCGCCCATTTTACACCTCAGATTTCGAACTTTACACCCCCATAAACAACTCAATATTACATTTTTTTAAACGCGGTTTGTTTCGACGTGTAGCCCTTAAAAGTTACTTTATTTTTATCTATATAAATTATCTTAATTCATAACCGAAAAAGTTGGCAGAGAAATCTTGGACAAAATCTGTTTTTTTACTCATCCACTAGAGTGTAAAGTTTGAATCCCTGGTACTGTGTATTGATTGTAGAAAAGTTTGAAGGTCAGATTCGTTATTCTAACCTCACAGAGAACATTAAAAAATTCATCATCCACGACGCTCTGGGTGTGAAAAATTTTTTCAGTGTAAAGTTTACACCTGCACTAATAACGCAATATTGATTGTAAAGAAACAAAATAAATTTTGACGTGTAGCGCTTAACACGAGGCAGATTTTAAAGGTAGTTACCACGTTTTTTCTACTAAGTGGAGAATATGGCAGGGAAAAAATATTTTTTGTCTCAGACTCTTTACAATAAACCGCCTCTAAATTCGAAAGTATTACTTTTTAAGAAAAAATAAAAAAAGTTTGTCCTAGATTTTATAACCGTCTACCTTTTGAAACCAATCAGACTGCATAGAATGTAAAACTGAGTTAGATATGCTCTTGCACATGAAAACAGTAAAAAACCGTCTAATTTACACTCCTGTGCAACAACCAATGAGTGTAAAGAAATTTTAAGACCAGATTCGTAACCTACTAATTAGGGAAAACATTTTTTAAAAAATTCATCATCCACGACGCTATGGGTGGAAAAAATTTTTTCAGTGTAAAGTTTACACTTGCACTAATAACGCAATATTGATTGTAAAGAAACAAAATAAATTTTGACGTGTAGCGCTTAAGACGAGGCACATTTTAAGGGTAGTTACCACGTTTTGTCTACCAAGTGGAGAATATGGCAGGGAAGAAAGTTTTTTGTCCCAGACTCTTTACAATAAACCGCCTCTAAATTCGAAAATATTACTTTTTGAAAAAAATTTAAAAAAAGTCGTTCCTAGATTTTTTGACCGTCTACCTTTTGAGACCAATCAGACTGCATAGAATGTAAAACTGAGTTAGATATGCTCTTGCACACGAAAACTGTAAAAAACCGTCTAGTTTACACTCCTGTGCAACAATCAATGAGTGTAAAGAAATTTTAAGACCAGATTCGTAACCTACTAATTAGGGAAAACATTTTTTAAAAAAAATTGGCCCTCCGCAAATTATTTGAATTTTTGGTGTAAACTTTACACACTCACGACGCACTCGGTATTGAGTGTAAACAAGAAAAAAAATGGGGGCACTAAGTTTTTTTATTATCTACCTTTAAAAAAAACCGCACCTCTCAGATGTGTGCCGTTATAGCTGTGAGGGGGGGGCAGAAATTTCGCACTCGCTGTGAAGAACATATAAGAAAAAAGGGTGGCCAAGTATATTATAGGTAGCGCTATCGCGCTACCTATGATATATATATATATATATATATATATATATATATATATATATATATATATATATATATATATATATATATATATATATATATATATATATATATATATATATATATATATATATATATGCCTTGCAAATCCGGACCACCACCTCCACACGGTGCATGGTGGGCAGAGGTTAGATCCGTCGACCCTCTGGCTAACGGTGGCCGTCCCTCAACGTCAGGCTCCGCGACAAGCCGGTTGAGGATGAAACTTCACGTCGCATCTTTTCATGCATTCACATCAAAATTTTACACGTCATGCTAGGGCGTACCCCGTAGGCGACGCGCGCCGTCTTCGCCTGGACGACGTGACAAATGGGCGAGGGCTACCTGCTCAAGGACGGAGTGGGCTAAAGAAGCTAGTCCAACCTATCCGACTAGCGACGATCAACATTGGCACTCTCACGGGTCGCAGCCGAGAACTAACAGACGTACTGAAACGCCGGCGCGTCGACTTCACCTGTGTCCAAGAGACGAAGTGGGTTGGAGCGAAGGCGAAAGATATTGGAGAAGGATATAAAATGGTCTACAATGGAAAAACCACCAACCGAAATGGCGTAGCAATCATAATAAGTCAGAAATTCCGCGACCGGATAACAGAAGTCACCCGTATTTCAGACCGCTTAATGTCAATCAGGGTCGATACCGGGAACGACATACTACGAATTATCTCATGCTATGCGCCTCAAACTGGATGCCCTGAAGAAGAAAAAGACAAATTTTGGGAAAGCCTTGAGACTTACCTTCAGACCTGCAGTGCTGATGAACGATTATTCATTGGTGGAGATCTAAATGGTCATGTAGGAAAAGCCAGAGAAGGCTACCAGCAAATCCATGGAGGTCAAGGCTATGCTACTCGTAATGACGATGGGGGTCGCATCTTGGACTTTGCCGAAATCTCACGATCTGGCGATTGTTAACACCTTTTTCAAGAAGCGACCATCTCACATCATCACATACTGCAGTGGCGCCCATTGCACCCAAATTGATTACTGGTTGATAAGGAGACAGGACATCAAACTGGCGATAGATGCGAAAGTTATACCATCAGATAACATTTCACCTCAGCATCGCCTCTTGGTCCTCGATTTCCAATTAACCCAGCAACGTCTTAACATTCCAACAACAAAAACTGAACGCATCAAATGGTGGAAACTGCCTGAGCACCAAGTTGACATGAAATCTGCGCTATCCACGTTACGTGTCGATTATGAACTTCATCCCTCAGACATCTGGGACGCAGCAGCAACACACATAAACACATGTGCAACAACCATCTTGGGAAGAACAAAGCCAGGCAAACGCTACATTGACAAACAAACCTGGTGGTGGAACGACAATGTGCAACAAATAATCAAGGCTAAGAAACTAGCTTACAAAGCATGGTTTCACTCGTGAAACGCTGATGATTTTCAACAGTACAGAAGCCTGAAATCAGCAGCTAAACGAGCAGTTGCCAAAGCCAAAAATGCACACCACAAAAACTTATACGATCAATTGGAAACACCTGAAGGCACAAACAAGATCTTCAAGCTAGCCGCCTCCCGCCATCGCTCCACCCAGGACATCGGCCACATCATGAACATCAAAGACGCGAACCATCAACCATTAAGAAATCCAACAGACATACTGCATCGCTGGAAAGATTATTTTGATGAAGTATGCAACGAGGAATATCAGCACCCCCTTTACCCAACACTGAAGCGGTATATGGACCAGTGCTTCCAATAACAACTGCCAAAGTCACAGACGCGATTCGAAAAATGAAAAACGGCAAAGCCACTGGCCCAGACGATATACCAGCTGAAGTGTGGAAGTTACTTGGCCAACAAGGTGCAGAATTCCTTGCCAAACTATTCAACAAGATCACCGAAGAAAACGCTGTGCCGCCAATATGGCAGACAAGCGTCACTGTTCCCATATGGAAAGGAAAGGGGGACGTCAGTGAATGCTCAAACTACCGACCCATCCGCTTGCTGTGCCACACTATGAAAATATTTGAACGCGTGGTTGACAATCGCATCCGAAGCATTGTCACAGTCACACCTAACCAGTGTGGCTTTGTAAAAGGATGCAGTACAACAGACGCAATCCATGCCACTCGGTTATTGATGGAAAGGTACCGTGAAAAGCAAAGAAACATTCACATAGCATTCCTTGATCTCGAAAAGGCCTTTGACAGAGTTCCCCATGCTCTCATATGGCACTCTCTTCGCCTGCATGGTGTACCAGAAACATACATAAGTTTAATTCAGTTGTTTTACCAAGGCGTAACAAGCTCAGTCCGATGTGCTGTTGGAACTTCGAACCCATTCGACATTCATGTAGGTGTGCACCAGGGATCAGCATTATCACCATTACTGTTCATCCTTTGCATGGATACAGTGACAGCAGACTTACAGAAACCGCACCCATGGACACTATTATACGCCGACGACATTGTTCTGGCTGACGAATCTCGACAGGGTCTCGAGCAACAAACGCAAAGGTGGAAAACTCGTCTGGAGAACTTCGGATTAAGGCTTAATATCAAAAAGACGGAATATCTCGAATGTGGAACCCAAAACGATGGCTCAATCAAAATTGATAACCAACTGCTAAACAAGGTTACCCAGTTCAAATATCTCGGATCACAACTTTCCTGGGACTGCGACACACTACACGATTCAAGGTCGAGAATCAATGCAGCCTGGATGAAGTGGCGCCAAGTCAGTGGAGTTCTATGCGATCGCAAAATCCCGACATATTTGAAAGCAAAAGTGTACAAAATGGTAGTCAGACCAGTTGCATTGTATGGATCCGAATGCTGGCCAGCGGTAACGAAACACGAGCAAACCCTGCATGCAATGGAGATGAAAATGCTCAGGTGGTCGCTCAGTTTCACCAGACTAGACCATGTTACAAATGTAGATGTCCGATCAATCCTCGGAGTGGCCCCAATACCAGAGAAAATGAGAGAAACACGGCTTCGATGGTATGGCCACGTACTACTGCAGCAATGATCAATCAATTGCAAAGACGGCGTTACATCTAAGCCCTGTTGGCAGACGACCACGTGGACGACCGAAGAAACGATGGCTCGACCGTCTAAATGAGGACATGCGGAACGTAAACGCCACCCCACGAGACGCTACTGACCGTGCAAGATGGAGATCAAAATGCAACCAAGCGGACCCTGCCCCACGGCGGGATAAACGCTAAGAAGAAGAAGAAGATATATATATATATATATATATATATATATATATATATATATATATATATATATATATATATATATATATATATATATATATATATATATATATATATATATATATATATATATATATATATATATATATATATATATATATATATATATATATATATATATATATATATATATATATATATATATATATATATATATATATATATATATATATACACACACACACACACACATACAATATAGGTAGCGCGTTAGCGCGTACCATATAATTTACTTGGGTACCCCTAACACCTGTGCACCCCCCTACAGCTATAACGGGACACTTCTGGAGGGTGCGGTTTTTTTTAAAAAAGATAATAAAAAAATTCGCTGCCCGTGTTTTTTGTTTTTCTTGAAACTCAAAACTGACTGTGTAAAGAAGGTGTAAAGTTTTTTGTGTAACGTTATAACATAGGACAAATTTTGGGACATTTATAATGCGGCATGTGGACAACTGAGTATTGATGACTCGAAGAATTGAACAGCATAGGATAATAGAGGGATGAATTCTACAGAACAGAATTTTTTGTTTTTTGAAATTCGCATTAGTTCTCGAATGGTAGTGTAAAGAGTGCGAAAATCTGGGGATGAAAAAGCACTTTTTGGTCGAGTTTTCAACCTGCTTATGTCTGATACTAACTCCGGTTATGAGTTTTTTTAAATGTTTTCTGACAGAAATGTAGAGCGGATCAAGGGCTACATTCTGCATATAAGCAAAGTCTACTACGCTCTATGGTGAGTTAGATCCTGGGGTTGAAAGTTTACACTCTAGTGGATGGTGTAAAAAACTGATTTTAAGTAAGGTTTCTCTGCCAAATTTTTAGCTCATGAGTCAGGGTAAATTGAATACAGCAGTAATAAAGTGCCTCTCAGGGGCTACACATCGCAGCAAACTGCATTTAACAAAACGCAATATTGAGTTATTTATGGGGGTGTAAAGTTCGAAATCAGAGGTAAAAAATGGGTGAAAAAACACGTTTTTTCCGAATTTTGATTAATAAATCATACCAAATAATTTTTGCAAGAGAATTTTGGCACACAGGAATGTACTACGATTCAAAAGCTACAAATTGTATCTAAACCGAATTTCTTTAAACTCAATGGGGAGTTCGGTACGGAATTTTAAAGTTTACAGTGTTCTAAATGATGGAAAATACGTTTTTGTTGCGTTTTTTGTTCGCCACTTTCTCCGTCCAGAAGTCGGGATAAGTCCAATAGAATAAAACTAAAGTGCTTTATATCGGGTCATGTCAAAGCAAATTGTCTATACATTAATATTTAGCGAGTGTAAAGTCCAAAATTTGGTGTTCAAAATGCGTTTCTGTCTTGTTTTTTCTGCCTGCTTCTCCGGTTATGAGTCAGGGACACGATTATCAAGTGTAGAAATGGACCAGGAACCAAATTTGATATGCCAGTCTGGCGCATATGTTTAAACTCTACAGTGTTGTAAAGTGGTTTACACCTATTGTTAGTTTGCCCATAGAACATTATGGAGACATAATTTTTTTCATAAATATTAATCGTTATATCGGAACAATATCAAAATTACGAATCTGACCAAAATCTCCTTTACACTAGGTGTTTACATGAAGTTTACACTACATATGTATTTATCTTCGTTTTTGAGCATTCCAGAAACCTAATTTTTTCCTGGAGTCTAGAAATTTTTTAAAGAATCAAATAAGAGACGTCACGTAGGCGCGTTTGTTTACATCCAACAGTGATGTAAAGTAGTTTACACTCATTGTTTATTTGTCCTCAGACCATTGTAGACATGCAATTTTTCATAAATGTTGATAATAATATCCGATTAATATCAGATTTACAAATCGGAATAAAATCCTCTTTACACTAGACGGTTGTGTAAAGTTTACACTGCTAATTAATCTACGTTCTAGAGCTTTGCGAAAACCTGAATTTTTTGCCGAAATCTGAAAATTTACATGGAATCAAATAAGGGACGTCAGCTAGGCGTGTTTGTTTACACTCAACAGTGATGTAAAGTGGTGTACATCTGTTCTATTTGTCATTAAACTGTTATGGAGACGTAATTTTTTCATGAATGTTGATCGTAATATCCGAGTAATATCGAATTTACAAATCAGACTAAAATCTTCTTTACACTCGTTGCTAGTGTAAAGTTTACACTATATAATAAGCTTCATTCTAGAGCCTCACGGTAACTTATTTTTTCTCTAAAGTCGTAAAATATATATGGAAACAGATGTGATACGTCTGCTAGGGGCGCATGAAGAGTAGTGTAAAGTGATTAACACCTAATGTTAATTTGTTCTTGGAACATTATAGAGGTTTCATTTCTTAATAAATGCTGATCGTTATATCAGAGCAATATCGAATTTATTAATCCCACTAAAATTCTTTACACTCTTGTATAAAGTTTAAAATGTAAATTAAGTTGAGCTCTAGAAAGTTTTGGAAGCATATCTCTTTACAGGATGTTCTACGTAACATAAGAATTACTAATCAGAATGTTTGTTTCTTCTACAACTAGTAGCTTTGTAAAGTTTAAACCATCCAATTATTAGAAGAACCGCACAGTAAATGAAATCTAGTATTGTATTTCCAAATCTTGCTAATTAAAAGTGGGGTACTAGCAAAGAAAAATGCTCCGATGGAACAAAAAAGGGGAATATACTTGGGATTGTGAATAATCGAGGATGTAAAAGGAGGGGAATAGGAAAAATCTCCCTGTTATATGCCAAAAATCGCAAAATATGTTAAAAATCAGACTTTCTCTAAACAATGCAAAAAATCGAAGTATATTCTGCGGCCTTTGAAAAATGTAAAAGTTTAGTGAACAATTGCTGTAGACATGTGTAAAAGAGTATCTACATAAGGTCTGTTGCACGTCAGCTTCCGTGTTTCCTACTGCTTTGAACCAACAATATCATCGATTGTCTTCAATGCATCGATATGTACTATTTCATTCAATTCGCTTAGCTACTGCATTGCTAATTCGCTGCTTTTTTCAATCAATTTTTTGGGAATTTGAATATTGCTTGCACTTTGACACTTAGAATGGCTGTATCTGCTAAGTGACATGCTTAGTAATAATGAAATACGAACAACTTAATTATGATTTGTTAACAGCATTTCACTTTCAGTCACATTATTAAGCAACTCAAAGTTGAATGAAGTCTGCAAAAAGTTGCATTACGTAATATGCTTCTAAGATATTATGTCAATCAGAAAAAATTATTTTAAAATAATACGTTTTTTCAGAGACCGCAAAATATACTTCGATTTTTTGCATTGTTTAGAGAAAGTTCTGATTTTTTACATATTTTGCGATTCTTGGCATATAACATAGGGAGATTTTTCCTAGTCCCCTCTTTACATCCTCGATAATTCACAATCCCAAGTTCCCCTTTTTTGTTCCATCGGAGCATTTTTTCGCTAGTATATATATATATATATATATATATATATATATATATATATATATATATATATATATATATATATATATATATATATATATATATATATATATATATATATATATATATATATAATATATATATATATATATAGGTAGGCAGGCACCTACATATAGGTACACACTACGTCCTTACATAAGGTAGACTATCACCTATAGGATTTGAGTAATGGCGAGCATTGGGATCTGGGTTGTCCCCTGGGATCCAGCAGACCCCAAAATTGATTTTGTTGTGCTAGTTTTGGCGATTTCGCCCCATCAGACCCCTCAGAATTTGAGCAATCAGCAGTGCAAGATTATGCCTTTTGCAGCTTACCTACATACCTACCTACCTACCTACCACAGTAACATCATTGTTGTTCCAATAAAGTTTATTGCTGTAAGACATTAGCTCTTATTCAATTTACAAAATTGCATTGCACTCATTTACATTGAAGATTTTGTATCACTCATTGTCCGGTTCTCTATCTTCTTGCATTCTGGCTCCTTTTCGATTTTCAGTGTAACATGAATGATTTTGAAGAAAAAACATAAAATTCGAGAAAACTGAAGGGAACTGATCTGTTAAACACATTTCATCAAAAAGAGCATGAAATTTTATGTATGTCTATGAGTAAAAATTTGAACTGCATTAGATCAGTCAAAGATCAGAGATCAAAAAGCGCAAAAATTGCATATTTTCCAATATGGCGGCCTACATGGCAGCAATATCGATTTTTTCTTAAAACTTGTGTATGTCATGCAAATGAATATTCAGTGCAATGCGCTTTCTAAGCACATTCCAAAATGCTCTCAAACACGAAATAATGTAAAGTAGGTCAAGAGATATAGATTAAAACGTCATTTTTGCAATATGGCTGCCTCCATGTTAAAAATTTGTATTGAGCAAATCTAAAGAACGAGAAACTTCTGTTTGAAAAAAATTATTGTACAACAAAGCTTGTTCAAAGAGGCAACTATTTTGCTACTGTCGGGCATTCTACCTACAATGTGTACACAATGATAGCAGTAGCAATTTTTCGTCATTGTCATGCTACAAAAGTATAATATTTTGACATTTTTGAAATTTCTTTTCACAAAATAGTTGCGCCCTAAGTTTTTCTATCAGAAAAACTTTACTTTTTCAAAAATATTCAAATGGATCTTGAGATTTGCTCAAAAAACCTAAAAGGTATGAACCACTTTTTTCAGGTGTCAACAATCACATACACTTTTATTATGCACTGCAAGCGGATTACTGTATTCTCAGTGCTCAATTTGCATGTATTTGAAAGCTCTTTAAAAACTGATTCGAAAGTGCATTTAATCATTACATATGACTTCCTGGGTCAAGCACAGTAGACCATAAAGAGCAAATTTTACATGTTTTGGTGAAAATGATGTGGACCTGAAATGGATACATAGAGTATCATGAAAAAATTTTGCGGGGCGGGGCGGGGCGGGCCTAATTTTTGTAACATTACTGGCGGGGCGGGGCGGGTCTAAGGAGCTGCGGGGCGGGGGCGGGCTTTATTTCTTTCTTGGCGGGGCGGGGCGGGTCAAAAAATTTCGGTCCTCGCAGGGCTCTGGCCCATAGGCATGCCATCCAGGGTGCCAACTTTTGTATTTTACTCTGAGCCACTACCTACCTGTCTTTTAATTGTTATGATTAGCAGACCTCGTATGTCCTATGAGTAGACATTTTTAAGCGTTAAATGTCTAGAGGGGGTTTAACCCTCTCCAGAATGGCTTCTGTCCACATGTGGGCGTATGGGGGTTATGCAACCCCCAGAAACAAGAAATACTCCCAGCGAATTAAATTTAATTTTTTTTGTTTTTTTGCAACTTTTTGATGCTAATGGATATTGCTCGATGGAAAACGTTGAAAAATTGTGTTTTTTCCGCCATACCACGATTTTTAGGACCATTTTTTGACCTTACCCACCCAGAATTTTGGTGCTGCCCACCTATGCTCCTCAACCCTTCCCTGCAAAAAGCTTGATGATTCCCCAGAATTTCAATTTTAAAGAGAGCCTGCGTACAAAGTAAGAGTATGCTGTTTAAAGCGATTCAGAGTTTTTGGCTCAAAAGTACCGGCACCAAATAATCATTTTCTGATCATATTTTGTTTAATTTCATTGAATTTCCGAAAAATGTGTTGTTTTCATGTTCTGGAAAGAAGTAGGATTGCCAGAAACATCCCAAATTGCTTTCTGCGTGTACCCATCGTCGGCGCTATGACAACTCGACGCAAGACAACTGGCCTCAAGACAACTGGACGCGGACTTCTCGACACTAAGACAAATCGACGCAAGACAACTAGACACAAAGACAAGTCGACGCAAAGCCAGCTCACCTCAAGACAACTCGCCTCCAGACAACTCGCTTCAAGATAACTCGACGCAGACAACTCGATGCAGACAACTCTACTCAAGACAACTCGACGTAGACAACTCAATGCAGACAACTCGACATTGACAACTCGACACAGACAACTCGATGCAACACTATTCTTAGCTATAGTCTTTCTGGGTTCAGAAGGCTAATATAGCTCTTTTGGGCTAAAAAACAAACTATGCAGCCTGTTAGGACTACAAAACATAGCTTTATAGTTTTTGTACTAAAAGTAGCTATTTAGCTCTTCCGTGATAAAGTAAAATGGCTAAATATGTTTTTAAAACTCAGGGAACACAACTAAAAAACATTTCTCACTTCTCAGCTCAAAAAAGACTAAATAGAGTTTTCTGAATCTAAAAAGGCTATATAGCTTATTTTTATGAGCCTAAAAAAGGCTAGATAGCAATGTTTTTTCGGCCAAAATGGCTGTATAGCTATCAGTTTTTCAAAGCTCAGGGTAGGTAATACCCCTTCCTCACCCTCCACTATGCCCATGTATGAATACTATGCAGTGTAAACAGGCACGTAGCTGTGGGGGAGACAGGGGGACTAGTCTCCCCAAAATTTTGAAAATACGAATATTGATATGAATATTTTTCAGTACTTGTTTTCCAATTCTGACTGCCCTTGTCACTTTTGTGAATTAAATATATAAGGATTCATTGACAATTTTGATTTTCAAGATCATTTTAACTTTATTTTAAGCATTTTGTGGATGAACAAAACAGGTATGTACTATTCGGCGTAAAGCGCTGAAAATTTTGTTAGCATATTTGCTACTTTTGTATCCAAAAATCGTGCAAAAAATGTCTGGTAGCTCAAAATCGTCTATCAGTGAATCGAGTCTTGGACCCAGGTTTGGGGCATCGAGACTTTTTTTGACAGATCTCTTTTTTACTTTTTGAATCTCATGTGTTATTTAACAATAAACTTACTCTACGACATAGGATATGCAGTGACAATTATATCTGGGCATTGGGGTGGGGGTTAGGAAAGTTTGAACCTCCGAGAATACCTTATACCCAACGTCATAATGAAAATACCCTGCAATATACCCAAAATGAACGTTTTGAAAATTCTTTTTTGCTTTTTACGATTTTTTGATACCAGTGGGTAGCGCTCGACAAGAAACGTTAAAAAATAGTTTTTTGCTATTGCATCATTTTGAAAAGACAATTTTACCTTTAAAGTATTTTGCACCCGCAGAATTTTGGTGCTGTCCGTGCGCCTGTCATGACAATTATAGTCTGTTTCATTTATTCGAGAGCTTTTTAGTCAATTCTTTTAATGGCTACAGTAAGCGAAACAAGTCGAATTACTGTAATTCGGCAGATCAGCTCAGTGAGGGCGAGTGGCTGGAATTCTTCCATTTTTAATGCACTAATCCGCCTATATAAATTTAATCTAGGCCTTTAATCAGTACTGGGACATACTACAGTAAGTGCGCTAAATAAAAAGCTATCGGGTGGAATCGAACCCAGTTGTTTCGACACGACAAGCAGACGTTTTACCACTGAGCTATGAGGGAGATCGCGGCGTTTCTTAACATTTTAGTATATTGTGTTTAAAGTGTCAACTGAGGATAAGCTGAATGCGCGATTTTTATCTGTAAGTTGATTAATTTGCTGGAAGACGAGAATAAGTTATGTGGCAAAAATGTTATTGAAAAACCCATCTCTGCTACGTAACTACATAAAGTGAGATCTAGCGAACTATGTACAGTAAATAAGAAAGAAGGGGTTACTGTAGCCTCCAAAAACATTTGCTGAAAAAGCTCTCGGATAAATGAAACAGACTACAGATTTATTAGCAGAGCATTCATTGGGTTGCGTCAGTCAGCTGGTGCCGAGTGTTGTTCTAGGGGGATTGGTAAAATCCTGAAACGGAAACGATGGGTATAATCCGGAAACAAAAACGATGGGTTTTCGAGTCATGAACCCTTCTTAAGCGGGAGATATTTTAAACGGCCTTAGGTACGTCCATCTTGATGGGGTCTGCTCGGGAAACCCTGGTTTAGACAATTTGGACCACCCCACAGGATGGAGAATCTCCCAACGAAACTCGTGGTTAGCTTAACATTGTAAATAATGAATACCCCGTTTTAGAGCCCCTGAGCCCTCCTAAAGCAGGAGATGCTTTGCCAGAAACGAGGTTAGATATCTCTATCTTGATGGGACCTGCCCTCTTGGAAAACCCAGGTTCCGGCGGTCTGGACCATAGATGCACAGCATGGCCGATCTGGGGGGTCAGTCGGTCTGGGGGGGTCAAAAATGGAGCTTTTTTGGGCCAAAATGAGCTCAAAAACGTGCATAAACGCTAAAATAGCGTTAAAACTACGTTATTACACAGTTTCTAGTCAATTTGAAGCACTTTTAAAGGAAATTTTCAATTTTCATCCGTTTTTGGCCTTCATTTTGCTTCATTTTCCCGACAAAATTTTCAATTTTCCCATTCTGGGGGTCCGAACCCCCCACGTGCATGTCTGATCTGGACCACCCCCAGGGTAAAGAAACCCCCGACGGAACTTCTGGTATAGTGAATAATGAGGTATATGTACCTCGTTTTCAGGCTGCTGAATCCTGCGGCAGACATTTCGCTGGAAACTTGCTTGGGTATTTTAACCTTGATAGGGGCTGCTCGGGAAACCCTGGTCCCAGCACTTTGGACCACCCCAGGGCAGAGAAACCCCCGACAGAACCAGTGTTAGCTTCATTTTGTTAAACCCGTTTCGGACCCCCCGATCCCAGCTTAGTGGGTTCTATTTTGCAAAAATAGGGGTTAGGGATATTCTCGACATCTTTCCTTTTCCGCTTTTTACTGATCGTTTCCGTTTCAACCTCTGTTTCCGGATTTCACTTTTTCCCGTTGTTTGTAACTTTTTGAGCACTTTAGGTCTATTGTATACATATATCCTCATGCTCAGTGGAAGATTGACGGTAGGGCAGTTGGTCCTGAAAGGGCATTAGCCTAAGATCGTTGGAAAAAATTGCGTTTTTTACCAATAAGTGTCTAAAAATGGTTAAAAATGCGTCTAAATGGGATTTTTTAATAGAAAACATGAAATTGCTTGATGCGCAGGATTGTCTGCGGCGAGTTATCTGAGGCGAGTTGTCTATCTGCGTCGAGTTATCTCGAGGCAAGTTGTCTGCGTTGAGTTGTCTGCGTCGAGTTATACGAATGCGAGTTGTCTTGAAGCCAGTTGTCTGCGTCGAGTTATCTTGAGGTGAGTTGTCCTACGGCGAGTTGTCTGCGTTGAGTTGTCTTTGAGTCGAGTTGTCTTGGGTCGAGTTATCCTTGCGTCGAGTAGTCTTCGAGTCGAGAAGTCTGAGTCCAGTTGTCTCGAGTCGAGAAGTCTGAGTCCACTTGTCCGGTCACCCCCATCGTCTTTTAGCCCCGAAACTGTACTCTAGGAAAATTTTCTTGAGGCTTACCCCAAAACTCCCATCCCATGCTGTATATGTATGAAAATAGGTGCCTATGTACTCAGGTTTAATGTCGTGATTATGAAAAACTCGGAAGAGCTTAATTTCGCCTTTTTTGTTATTAACTTTTCCCTCACTTTCTGATAATCACAATGACTACTTAGAATAATGTATTTCAAAAAAGTTACCGCACTAATAAGGGTATACTGTAGCGTTTACTAAAAATTAGCACTTAAAACTTAGGAGTGTAATCCAATGTTCGCTTGCTTGTTTGGTAAAGTTTTATAACACGAGAAAGATTTCTTTTTCAGAGGCTTTTCTCCTAAACCTATATGTTTCGAGTCATGACACAAAATTTTTGTAAAGATTTTTGCAAAAATGGCAATATCTAACAACTTGTATAAAACATGTGAACGAAAATTTGTGTACAAAATGCTAATTCGGTATGTTGTACACTTTAAAGGCAAGTTTTTGAACATAGGAGCGCCTGTCAGCAAAGAAATAAATGACTTCGTCGATCACTTTGGCTACCATTTAAAACTGACTGTCAAAGCTGATAGAAATATTTTTGAATACCACGTATTGTAGCATTAAGGCAAAACTTTTCATATGTGAAAAGTTGAATTTTTCCGTTTGTTTTGTCTCTACAAATGCTGAAAATTTCAGCAGTTTGCGTGCCTTGATGACTAAATCATCAGTGACCGTCACTATTTTGGTGGAAATTTAAAAAAAAATATGCGCCAAAACCGAACCATGTAGCTTTAGGAGGAATGACGTGGATTTGGGATAAATCTTTCTCATTTCATAAAATTTTACAAAACAGGCAAGCAAACATCGGACTTACACTCTTGCAAAATTTTATGTGCTAACCTTAAGTGTACGCTACTGTATACCTTTTTTAGTGCATTACCGCTTCATTCTATATATAGCGGAAACAAAAAAAACGTAATTCAGGCGCGAATGAGAAAACCTCAGCTCGAAAATGCCAGCTAACGTTGTGCATATATTTATGTTAAAATACATTCCGACTTTCGAAAAAATATCGCTTTATTTACCCCAACCGTTCCTTTTTCTTCAGAGAAATTTCATTCGTGAGACTTAAAGAAAAATAAAAGGTTAAAATACCGCGATCGACGACGAAGCAACCAATGAAATTTTTTCGAGGCCATTAAAATAACGAGCGAACGGACCGATCCTTTCAATACTGCGCCAAACATCAGAGCTCACAACCCAACCACAAGCAAAAATAAGAGCAAAATTTCTATAGATAGCATGCCAGGGCGTCGTGGTCAACTTGACGAACGACCTGTCGGCGCAATGTTTCAGAGCCAGCTCCAAGGTTCGTTTTGGATCGACGCCCAGCAAAACTAAAGCGTAATATGTGATAAAGGCACTCGCCAGCAAGACGCAAGCCAGTGAGCGATAGGTCGTATTGCTGACGTCTTCTATGGGCAGTTTGTGAATCGCAAAGCCAAGCATGATGCCTAATGCATACATATAACCATAAATGACAACTAATGAAATTATGGGGGTACGATGGAGTCAAATTGACAAAAAAGCACCAAAAAATAAAAATTCAGTTCTGGGGGCCTATCGACTTTTGGGGATCTTTTAGATTCTGGGGAGTTTAGACCATACATGATCTTAAGGGGTTACCAAACAAAATTTTCAAACCGGAAAAATTTTTTCACCCTCCAATTAGCGATTTTTTGAAAGTTCCTAAAAATGTTCTGAAAATTTATAGCAAAGAAGCTTTTTAAGCGTTTTTCGCCATCTATTTGCTCAGAAGTGCCAATTTTTCGGCGCTTTACGCCACTACTCATGTTTTGACTATATTTTATTCAATTTGTTCCGACTTTTTGATTTTTTAAAATTTTTTAAATGTTTTTATGCTCTAGAACAATAGAGCATCATCAGAAACGCTGAAAAGCGATGTTTTTGACGCGTACCTACCATTTTTAAACCCAAAAAAGGCACTTTATAATTTCAACCCCCCCCCCTCAGAGTTCCCATGCTGTGCATGCATGGTCTAGACCCCCGCCCATTTGTGCATATAACGTATTAAAAAGGCTCATTTCCGAGGACATTTTTATAATTTGCATGGTAGAAAATCAGTTTTTTTTAAATTTTAATTGACCAGGCTGAAATTGGTACATAAGTGCCAGAATAAACAAAAAAATTGGGTTTTTCGTTTAAAGTATGGTTCAATTATTTCTTCTGGCTTGTTCTATTAAGTCAACAAAAAACTCATAAAACTACTAAATCACAAGTCAGAAAAGAGTCATTAATATGTATGTTACAAAAGCATTTTATCCAATGATAGCTCACCGAATATGATCCCTAAAATCAATTGATGCGGAAAGTGAGTTGCGATCTGCAATCGGACTAGGCATACAATTGTCAGTAGAGTAGAGTAGCCGAACCATATGCAATTTTGAATCGTCTTCTTATGCTTATTCCTTGAATTTGCAACAAACGAACAGAAAAAGGATGCAAAAACAAAGCCCACCGCTGAACAAAGCATTGTGTGACCCGATGGGCTCCTGAAATAATATATTTACATGATAGGTAAATGAACACAAGCAGACATGTAACATGGGAGGTGGGGATCCCCCACTACACGTGGGCGTGGGAGGGGGTGGTTTGGGGGTAGACATCCACCCAGAAGGCCGAATACCTTCCCCCAGAAACCAAAATACACCCCAGAATTCAATTTTTGAAATTTGTTTTGGTTTTTTTTTGCAATTTTTTGATGCCAATTGATTTTCGGCATACCACCATTTTTAAGATCATTTTTGTCCTTTGAAAAATCTTGCACTCGTCCCCCAATCCCCAAAGTCAGAAAATTTTTAATCCCCCATTTTTGGAAAAACTTACGAGTTTTGACCATTTTTAGGTTTTATTTAGCCGTTTTTAACGAAAAATTAGAGGTCATTCACCCCCTCCCCTGAAAATGGCCGAGGAGTGGGGGCCCCCTCTCAAAATTTTGAGCCATTACATTTATGAATACAAGTATATATGCACGCATCTACAAGAAAATTTATAAATCAATGAAAATAAAAATTCAAAACGCAGTTTTAATCCTAATCATGCCAAGCCTGCTAAATTTTTTTGCTTGGAAGTATTTATCATTACACTTCGATCATATTTATGCAAATGTGCAGGTAAATAAGTAAATTAATACTCAAAATACTCACTGCTTTCCATGCTTCCGCTGGAAATACTTTTCAAAATATCACATAAAATTGAACTATTGTTGATAACCATAGGCGAAAATATTGATAAGCATTTCAAGGCGAATACGACGTATGAAAAAATATACAATTAATCGGAAAAGGTTTCACCTCGTCTCCAACTCACAGAAAATCTGACGCTCAAAATAGGTAGCTACACGAATTCATTCTCAACAATCCATCCTAGCCTGACAGAAAAAATTTAATTCTTGCCTTTGTACGCGATTCCGCTGCATTGCAACAAGAAGCAAAGCATCACAGAAAATAAATTCGGCACAAAGCGCTGGGAAATTCGGGCTGCTTCATTATGCCTTACTATACAGAAACGATAAATCCGGCGCAAGTTGAAAAAATGTCGGAATTATTAGCTCAAAAGCGCGCTAAAAATGATTTTGACGATCTTTCGGATGCATTCACGAATTTTTAATTTTTCACTTTGAGGACCGCTATGAAAAATACATTTACTTAAAAACCTTACAAGGATCAGTCCCCCTCCTCATACAGGATCCCTTTTATCACTGAATTTCACTCAGTGTCATTTTGCAAAGATTTTTTGGCTTTTGAATAACTTAATTTCTACATAATGTCGCTTAGAAGGGCATAGAACATGTATATCAGTCAAACGTTTATTGTAGAAGTATCAATTGAAGCTAAACGCTGAATTGGCTAATACGGCGTGCTTAAAATACCTACCGGGTCCAGTCTCGCAGGTCAATTGATATTGTTTAAGATCTGGCAAGCTATGATCGCCCCTCTGCAATGACTCTTTCACCCACCAATATGGTCTTTCGCCTTGCAAAACCCTAAATCAGAGAGTAATCGACTATCTTTAACTTTAGTTTACAATGCATATTGATCAAATGTGCTTAGCATTGCCGGTCAGGAGCACACATATGCGTGGAGATTTAAGGGGTTTATATCCCTAATCTAAAAAACTTCCACAGAGTACGGTACCCTCAGAATTGCATTTTTGGGACTTTCCGCGATTCTCCCATCAGACCCCCAATTCGGTTGCTGCCCACGTATGGTCGGGAGGGTGAGTCAGAAAGCCTTATTAGACTGAAGTAGCTTTTAAACCTGTGTGTAAACATGAAAATCCATGACAATTACCTTGATTACCTACTAAAAGCTATATGACATATGTGGTTTGTGGATCACTTCATGCACTTTCGTTGAAAGGTTCGGATTTTTTGTCCCTTAATATCCGAAAGTTCGCACATTTCTTTATAAAATTTTAATCTTTTCCTTTAGACTCCTCCTGACGTAAATGTCTGATCTTGATAAAGATAAAAATAAAAAACCTAACAACATATCGTTTTTTCCAAACCTATTTTCAACTCAGTGCAGCTGAATATACATACATGCATAAGGTATATAGCGCTTAATACGGACAATAATACCGAGCTAACATACCATTTGAATACATTGTTGATCGAGTCCACTGCTCCAATGGTGAGAACAAACCTCAAGGCCAGCATCTGATCAATAGCCAATAAAAGAGGAAGTAAAGTGCATACCATGGTGTCAGGGTCGGCCACGTATTGAGGCACCTGTGTGAGCATTTCAACGCTCGATTCATGGCTCCATTTCATTTGCAAGAAGCCTATGAACCGAGCACCATTTCGATACAAAAAATCCATAGATACTGGCAAAGAGAAAACACTCGCAATAAAGCTACTGAATGCTTTTGACTGCGTAGAAAACGGCACTGCTTATGATATAATAGTGCGACAAACTACAGGTCCTAATTCGAAAAATTTTTGGACAAGAACGCGATTGCGACGTAAGTAAGCATTTAAAAAATTAACGAATCATTCATTGTTTAAATGGACGTCCGTCGCATACGAAACAGATGACGTAGGAGGGCATTAAATCACGTGATGCATCAAGTCAAAAAAAGTCGGCTTCTTTATATTTTTTGTTGTCTACGTTTTGACGTTTGATTGAAATTAATCCGATTTAACAATCTAATCTGTGAATTGACTGCCCTGATTGATGCGACTTTTTGAAAATTTCAATTACGACTCTTAATTCACTTCACCGCGTGTGGAACACGTCAAGTTTTACAATCATACGTGGGCGTGGGAGGGGGTTTGGAAGGTATGCAACCCCCAGAAGGCCGAATACCCCCGCCCCAAAACCGAAATACCCCCAGAATTCAATTTTTAAAATTTTTTGTTTTTTTCGCGATTTTTTGATGCCAATGAATAGTGCTCGATGAGAAACGTTGAAAAGTTGCGTTTTTCGCCATACCACCATTTTTAACACAATTTGTCGACCTTTGAAAAATCTTGCGCTCCGCCCCCAGAATTTTGGTGCTGCCCACCTATGTTTACAATGCAAGGATCCTAGGGAATTTAAAGCGTATAGGAGACCAGCGACATACCAATAAATATTGACAGATAAAATATCACGATTAGCAAATTTTTCATTTCTCGACTATTGCACTTAATGTAATCAGCGCTTCAAAATTCACATAATCCAGAAAAATAAGTCCAGTCATAAACGCATGATAAAGGGTAACATTTTGAGATATCATGAAGGACAGACAGTAAATTACGTATTTATATTTTACCGAATATTATAGCGTTTCCGAAATCAGAAACCTATGTAAGTCATTGTCTAGGAATATGCGCCCGACAGATTAGTAACTCCAGGTTTATATTTCCACCAGTTGATTTCCCGGCGGCTAAGATCAAAGCTTTACGCCCTAGTACTTTTAGCAGCCCTGTCAACTATAGTATGTCTCATATAACTTCGTGCATAAATTCTAATAATTTTCAACGACAGTAAGCCGAGAGTTACGATAATTATATATCATATCAATGCTAAAATCGCGATCTGTCAGCTTATTGTCGAAGATGGTTTTGAAATTTATGAACGAAGTTGTGTTAAGCAGACTATAATTGATTTCTACTTGTATTTTACTTTGGCCAACACGCTTTAATTTTAGCCGCCAAAAAATCAACTGGTTGAAAAACAAACCGATTTAGGAACTTTAATTATGTTTCGGACTGTATGTACTTGCATTGCATGTATTTACTTTCGTTAGCGATTATGGCTAATGACAAGACAACTAAATAATGTGATGATGGAGATTTTTTTTAACTTTTGCTTAGCACAACTAGGTGTCATGAAAGAAGAGGGATTTGGGAGGAGAGTATGAATGTTTGATGTTTTGGAAGAGTCTGTCTGTACCTTTCGGAATTCAAAAGACTCCCAGAACTATGATCTGTTTCACACAAGTTTGGGCATAAATTTTAAAAACTATAGCCGACAATAAGCTGACAGATTGCGATTATAGTAGTGATTCCATATATTATTATCGTAATCCGTCAGCTTACTTTCGAAAAAATTCTTAAAATTTATGCTTAAACTTATGTGAAACAGACTATGAACCTCATTCTTTTTTCTTTTTCGCTATTTCTTGAGTTCAATGGAATTTGCCTGATATGATTTTTCGCTCATACACGTACCATCTATATTCCTCTTTTTTGACCTTTGGAAATTAACGGGCCTCCCCGGCCAGACCCACTCAAAATTTACGACCAGCGTGATTGGTTATCCATCCGATCGAAGCTTCGAATCTACTTAATGATCTTCATAGAAGGAAGATTAGTCGATACCAGACACACACACGTGGGGGATTTAGGTCTAGACCCCCACCAGAATGGAAAAATGGAAACTTTTGACTTTTGCGGGGGGAATGACGCAGAATGAAGGCCAAAAATGGAAAAAATTGCAAATATTCTTCATTTGCATGAAAATGACCAGAAATTGTAGAATTACGTAGTTTTAATACTATTTTACCATGTACACCAGTTATGAGGTCATTTTGGCTCAAAAAAGCTCGATTTTCGATCACCCACCCCTCCTCATGGGCTGACTCCCCCACCCCAGATCGGCCATGCTGTGCACCTATCGTCGGTACTATGCAATATACATTTAAAAACACGCATCACAAGTTACCGGCCCTACTTTTTTATTCGCTAAATTTACAAAGTCAGATCTGATATGATCCTAAATATCATCACGCATAATCATGCAAAATTCCACTATCATTTTTCACATCTCTTTCTTAGTTTCACTGTGCGCAGCTGGTGTAGAAGAACTAGACGATAAATGCAGTAATTCAGCGGGCATTAGAGAACTTTCGTGCCAAGGAGTTGATAATGCCTTAAATTAGACAGTACAGTAAAAAGTCAAGTCAAAACTTACTACTGCCAGCAGTAATGTTAATTTCAGGTTGGATTCTGAGGACGAGGGAGGTCAAAACTGACACAACACAGTTGACGAGATAAAAAATTGATAAGTTGCTCTATAAGTCATAAGTAAGTAATTGAAATTCAAAAGTTATGATCATATTTTTTAGTCGAATGATCGTCAAATTGTCTTTAATTTTGGTACATAAACGAATAATAGACGACCCATAAAATGTTTTTTACGACATACGCATCAGTTTTAGTACATCTTATGTAGGCATGTAGCTGGCTTTCCGAATTGGGGGGAGCGGAAATTTCGAAGTCATATTATGTCAATAACTAATTGTAGGTAGGCAAAAATAATAGTGTTTTCGAGCGTTATTTAGCGAGCCATACATAATAGAGAAGAATATGTAAAAAAATTAAGTCGACTTCAATAATATTCAAATAATACGTTACGTTATATAAAATGACCACACACACACACACGCACACGCACGAATAATTTCTCAACACTACATCCGAGTTTGAATTCGCTGAAAGATTGTTTAACATGTTTTATACTTAATTCTGGTATATTGCAAAAAAACAATACGACAAGTAAATAATTTTGCGCGAAGCGCCAGAAAATTTCGGGATATTCACCATTTCTTAAACAAACTTGGGCTGTTTGGAAAGACAAAAGTTAAATAAAAAACAGTCAATCCGGAGTCAAACGCCCGAAAAGTTTGAGTTTAGCAGTGCAAAAGTGTGCTTAAATTTATTCTAGCTATCTTTCAAATGCGCCTCAACAATTTTCAATTTTTTCCTCCGCGGTAACCCTGTGAAAAATACTCGTACTTCCAAAATTTTGGTAGGTATAGTTCCACCTACCCCCTAAGTGTCTGATCTTATCTGAATTCTTCCACCATGAAATCCGCAACTCTTTGGCTTTGTGGCTATATACGCGATAGTCTGAAGACCTTGATTCTGCTTAAGAGCTAAGTAATAACAAGTAATTTCAATTTGTTCAGGATTTTCTAAAATCGAATTTTTCGGCAGATCCGGACAATTTTCAGTGGATTCACATTAGTACGTAAAAATTAGTGAATATATTACACTATAAATAACTGAACAATGATTTTTCCAATGCAAAAACCACAAAAAGCCAAAGGTGTGCTATCTTGTGCACCTGATTTGGGAGTGAATTGGAATATTACTCCGTAAAATGACTTTGTATCAAAAAAGATAATATGGCTATTGTTTGACTTATTGCATGAAGTTTTTCTTATTATGTAGCACAAAGAAATTTAAACAAGTGAATTTCTGAAGCGGAAAACATGTAACAATTCACAACTTAATTTAATTTTTTCTTAAGAATAAAATTCCCTTTAAAGCCACAAACTAACAGATAGACTCCTACACTTTTACTGCATGATTCAGGCAAGATATTAGTATATTAAATTCTACCTGATATTATAATCAAGTCAAGTAATCATAAAATTTGTACACCTACCTACATTTGCATTGAAGAACAAAAAATCAACTGAGAATTACAAAAAATTCTTTGAAAAAATAAGATTATTAAAATCACGAACCATGGATTCCGGGAGCACTGACAACGGACTGCTGGATGCATGCTCAGTTGATAAAGACTGATCCATGACGCCCAAAGGAGTCGATGCATCGAATTTCGGTGGGACTAAGTGCGCCATTTGTTCGTCCAGCGGCTTTCCAAGGACTAATCCTATCATAACAAAAACAATGGTGGCAGTGTACATTTTGCAAAATATGAAAAGATACTGCACTGTAAATATCAAAAATATTTTTTATCATCAAGCAATACAAGAAGTGTAGTCTAATTGCTGGAAGGTATTAAAGTGCTGAACTAACCCAATTTTTTAATGCTTCCGTTGCATATATTTTTAAAGTTATACCCGGTGAAAGTCATTAGTCTATAATGACAATATGGAGACAAAAACAGAAGGTACAGCACTACGCATCGACAATTGGGGCGCACCGTTCAACGAAAGATTTCGGTAGTGCATACGACTTGCTGAGATGATAACAATCAAGTGTTTTGAAAGAGACCGCGGGTCGTTTTTGTCAAGTACAGAAAAAGGGGGCTCTGGGTCAAACTGAGAATGAATCCGCATCGTCAAGTACCTATTAGGTAATTGTCGTTTTATCGTAACTTGACGATTGTGAGAATATTTTAAAGTTTAACGACTATTTTTGTAGGGAAATATACGCATATTATAATTATTACAAATCAAAACATTAAGAGAAAATGGCAATTCTAATAAAACAATCATACAAGGAACGGGTCATCCTGACGGCTAAGCAACCCCACCACCCCGCAAGGGGAATCAGACCATCCCCGCAAGACTTTTGGTAAATAATGGAAATGAATCTTTTGTTAGCACCAAAAAGTTCTCACCTACACGTCGGATTTGTAGCAAAAAATTGCTGGATCTTTTCCAGAATATCCCCCCACCGTTTTTCCCAATGACAACTAACTTTTTAAAAATTTTATTATCAACTATAGTGTACACACTTATTTACAAGTTGATTTTAAACTTTAAATCTAAGTTTAAACTAAATGTAAGTTTTTTTTCAAATTTCAAAAGATATTCTAGAATATTTTCTAAATATCTTTTCTAGAATATTTCTAGAAAACCGGTGAATGCAGATTCGATAAAATTTTGAAGGCTATAGCGTTATTTATGCCGGCACCTTGATTTACTTTGATTATTTATGAAGCACTTATTAAATACGTAGTTACATCTGAAAATAATACATAGGTACCTACCTTGAAAGACCACATATAAAGGAATTCGCATAATTTGTGTTTTCGACCGGATAGCGAGATGGTAAAAGCGCCTAACTATAGAACTGAAGCTCCCGGGCTCGAATCCGACCGATTCCAAACGATTTATGCCGAAAAAAGTTACGAAAATCGGTGGGGGAAATTCTAGAAAAGATCCAAATTGCGTTTTTGACGCATTGCATAACCATCGTTTTTGTGCCCAAAAAGGCATGTTCGAAAAAATCTTGGTTAAACCCCCATAAATCCCATACTGTGCTTATCTGGTCATGACAAACCCCGCAAGTCCCAGGGAAGTCACTTGACCCTAAAAAAACCTGAGTGTGCTCATGTATTAAAACAATTAAACTGAAAATCTAAAACAAAGAAAGAACTGAAGGAGAAAATGCCTGCGTTAATCTTTTGAAGATTGTTTTCCCGGATGACGATAATCAGCTGAAAAGCACGAGCAAAACAAGAAAACGTATAAGAAATCGAGCAAACTTCGACCTTCGTACTTTGTTTACAGATGTCTAAACGATTACGTCAGTCCGCTTAAAAAAATTGAATCCAAGCACGGCACGTAATAAGAACACTTAGAAATAACAAAGACGTAATAACCATAAAGTCGCGTACCAGGCGTTGAATTGTCAAAAAAAGTTTTTTTTATGAAAGGAAGTTTTCGATCAAACCATTTTCCGTGTATTAAATTTCATGCATAAGACAAGCGTCTTTCCGTTGAGCCAGTATAATTTATTTGCTCATGAATGACTGCAATTTACGAATCAGACGTTGATAGAAGATGCTATTGTCATTTGTCATAATACAAAAAAGAACTTAAAAAAATAGTTTACCGTTTTCCAATTCGCTTTTTCAAACGAACTTTCGTTCATACATGTTCTTCCTGAACAGCCAAGAAAGTCAATACATAAAGGGCTGAATCCGATCCTGGGGGCATGCCGCCAGTTCTGACCGGAGCGACTCGAGCAAACAAATTAGCGATCCGAGCGCTCACTTAAGTAAACAATAGTGCGCAATTAATTATGCTGGGCTGACCTCATCGGTCAACCAATTATGCGTCTCGTACTTACAGTAATGCGCCCGACTAGGGGAGCATTTTTCGGACACAATTTTTTTACAGAGCGATAATCAAATTTTATAGTTTAGTTTTTCGGGCTCATCGTGAAAAATGGAGCAAGAAAATATATAATATTACAACATTTCATTCATTCTGGAAAAAGTTGACTTACTTTAAATTTTGAGAGCAATTGACATTTATTTTGTCCATAAAAGTTGAATATTTCAAAATAATATCAAGCCAACTGCGCCAACATGGAATACTACCACGATTTGTCAGCGAACATTATACATAGAGGCACACGCATCGCAAACATCGTTGAACAATCGCTCCATCGAATCAAACTTGCTGCGCCAGAATTATTCGACCAGAACCCTTCATAAGTCGCCGTATTCATTCGTCCAACCCTTCGTCTAAGGTCCCGTTTAGCCTTAGACCATTGAGCTTCGATGTTCTGGGTATGGGTCGAATTGTCCGCCGGATTGATGAAACTGATCGAATGGTCCACAGTATCGTGAGCATAGTTCAGCCCGTCCAGATTGTATCCTCTCCACATTCTATCTTGATCCGCGTAGGAGCGATTGTTCAACGATTTTCGCGATGCGTGAGCTTCTATGTATAATGTTCATTGACAAATCGTGGTAGTTTTTCATGTTGACGCTGTTGGCTTAGTATTGTTTTGAAATATTCAACTTTTGTGGACAAAATTAATGTCAAGTGCTCTAAAAATTTGAAATAAGTCAACTTTTTCCAGAGTGAATGGAATGTTGTAATATTATATATTTTCTTGCTCCATTTTTCACGATGAGCTCAGCTCTGTAAAAAAATTGTGCTAAAAAATGCTGCCCTAGTCGGGCGCATTACTGCAAGTACCAGACGCATAATTGTTCGACCGACGAGGTCAGCCCAGCGTAATTGATTGCGCACTTTGTTTACTTAAGTGAGCGCTCGGGTCGCTAATTTGTTTGCACGAGTCGCTCCAGTCAGAACTGGCGGCGTGCCCACAGGATCGGATTCAGCCAAATAAAGATTGCTAAGCGTGAAGCGGCGAAAAAAAATTTGAAAATGAACAGATAATGACCGAAAATCCGTAGAAAACTCATACAGCCCAATTTTTATCTCACTATTATCTTGGGCCAACAGCGGAGCGGCCGGCCCCCATCCCCTCTAAATCCACCTAGGATAAACCATAAATGTATAAAAATTCATCAACGTGTAAGAAAGATTAGGATTTTAAAGAAAAAGTTCTAGTTTTATGGAATGCAGAGACAGAATTGGTACTGAATACAAAAATTTCTGAGACATTTCAACACTTTTGACTTGTCAGGCACGGTAAATCTGCAATATTAATACCGAAAATGCTTTCGTCTTGACGCAGGAACAACGATAAGTCAGTAAAATCTGCTTCTTGCATATAAATCACATGACCGCATAGAATTAGTGACATGAAATTCCTTCAGATGACAATCATTAAATGCATGGCATGGCCGGTCTACGGAAGCCAAGATGGCTCAAAAACTGAATACAATTGCTAAAATAGCGTAAAAAATATTCTACTTTTTCTTATCATTTTCAAGTATTCTCTGAAGAAAATGTGAATTTTCATCAATTTTTTTGCCTTTATCTTGCCTTAGTTCCCCCAAAAAATCTCCATTTTTCCATTCTAGGAGTAACCATACATGGGCAGAAACCGAATTCTGGGGTAGGATGGGGCAAAATCACCAAAAGTTAAATATAGAATTCAATTTTAGAAGGTCTATCTAATTTGGGATCCAGACCAGATATGCTCGTGGACGGATGAAAACTTAAAATTTTCTTTAAAAGTGCCTCAAATTGACCAGAAACTGTAATAAAATAGTTTTAACGCTATTGACCATTTTTGAAATCATTTTGGCCCAAAAAAGCTCAATCCTTGACTCCCCCAGACCGTTTGACCCCCTCCCCCAAATCAGTCATGCTATGCATCTATGGTCCAGCCAGACCACCCCACGCCCAATTGTGGTCTAGACCCCCAAATGTACATGTCTAAACTCAGCTAAGAAAGATTGTCTTGTATGGCAAAACCGATGTCTATCCCTACATACCCCGAAGCAAACAAGTGCGTTAATTGATTCACAATGAAGATCTAAGCAATCAGAAAGCTTGTAAAGGAGCAGAGAGGGGGCCCATCTTATTTTAAAAAATCAAAAAGTCAAAAAAGTAGCACCAGTTCGCTATTAGAGCACAAAATATCATTTCGAATCGTTTTGCCATCAATACGATCTCAAAAATTACGAAATTTTTGTAAGAAAAATAAAAGTGTACCATAAAAAATATATACGACTCGTAACGCCGGAAAACTGAAGACACGAGAATGGCTAGGCTAGAGAACCTGTTACTGCTCCATCCAATCCAGTGCACACAATTCTGCGCAAAACGCCGGATATTTTTAATGAAGTGTAAAGATGAGCGCTAAAAATAGCTGATGAGATTCCAGAAGCATGTTTTATAAGCAAATTTTCATCGAGAATGTAGAGATGTCATACTCAGTTCTTGTGACAAGAAAACCTGGCAGCCTTTGACGAATCGTAAATCACTCTCGTCAACCATATCGGGTCAAGGAAGGTTTCTACTCCCCTGCCCCATTTAAAACCATCCTTACCGAAGCACCCCTATGATCTGTACTTTTCATAAGGCTGATGATAGAATAAAATTCTAAAGAAGCGAGATTATACATACCTAAGCGATAGCGCACTTGCGCTGAATCTTCCGCTCTGCTAACATAGCATATAACAAGCAGATACAAAGCAGAAACCACATTAATGAATAAACAATGAAATTACAAATGGCGTGAAATTTTATAAATCGCTGCGCATAAACCGGATGGTGTTTTAATTAACAATGTATTACATTCGAAAATTATGTAAAAAAGGGCCTTTTTTGGGCTAAAAAACGACGGTTACACGTCAAAAGACACTGTTTGTTGACGTTTCAGACAATGCTCGTTCTTTCTAGAACATAAAGACGTTCTTTCTAGAACATAAAGACTCGTTCTTTCTAGAACATAAAGACAAAATATGGTCAAAAAATGTGTGTATTGCAAAAAATGTGTGTTTTGCTCGTTCTTTCTAGAACATAAAGACAAAATATGGTCAAAAAATGTGTGTATTGCGCATAGCGCCGAAAATTTGAGATTTTTGAGCCAAAAATGGGCTAAAACGCTTAAAAAAGCGCACTTTTTGCAACTTTTACAAGAAATCGATAATTCTAGGGTTTGCAGCCATTTTTGGGGCGGTCAGTTGCCATTCTGGGTGGGTCAAACCCCACCTCTCCCAGAACACATCTGGTAACGTCCATACATTTAGAGCATGGAAATTCTAAGGGTCATCCCTAAATCTTTTAAAAAGTCTTTCTGGGCTAAAAACGATAAGTAAAAGTCAAAAACTACGTCTCAGACAAACGCTCGTTCTTTCTAGAACACGGAACAAAAAAATTTCGGAAGACACGAAAAATTCGAGAAAATAAGATGGGGGTCGCACGCCAGCGATATTGCGGGAGTGAAGGCGAGGTGAAAACCCCGCGAACCCCCAGGATATATGGTAGCGTCTAACAAGTCAAAAAATATGAAAATGAGACTGTTTTCAATTAAGATTTGCGAATAAGTATACGAAACTCATGGGTGTTGATGGACTACGTCCTTTTAATACCTGATAAAAGTACTATGATAGCCAAGTTTTTTATTATAATTATAAAGTGGCAAATAAAGCAGAATACAACAAGCGAAACGCAGATACGTACCTAATTATCTGTTTCACAAAACTTTGGGCCTTTTTAAGTGATTTCTGCGGACATACAGCAACAAAGTCGCATACCTTAGCATGAATAATATTTCTTTACATATGTATAATCGCCCAAAATCGTTTTTGAAACGCCAAGCGTGATATTGCAACGAATTGGAGCGACAATACGAAGTTGCGACTAGACATGCACGAGGGGGTTTGGGGGGTCTAAGGGTCTAAACCCCCTAGAATGGAAAAAATGGAAAATTTTGTGGGGAAAAATGAGGCAAAATGAAAGCTAGAAACGGATGAAAATTGAAAATTTTCTTCAAACGTGCTTTAAATTAACCAGAAACTGAGTAATGACGTAATTTGATGCTATCTTAGCGCTATTATCACTTTTTGAGGTCATTTTGGCCCTAAGAAAGCTCAATTTTTGACCCCCAAGATCAACCATGCTGTGCATCTATGGTTGCGACGCCGTGTAATACATTCGTAGCGTACTTTATAAGTACTACTCCATCCTATTATGTAGAATTGACGTAGTTTGAATGCTCACAACGCAAAATCGAGTTGAATTCTAGTGAAGTCGCTAATGACTTTACCTTTTAGTTGTAATGTAAAATCACCGCGGCATAAAACAGTAATTATCGATTTATCTTTATGCTTATTACTCGCAAATATAACTGAGCTCGAGCGAAAGCGTTACATAAGTACCAGAAATTTGGGCCATCCCAGAAAACCTACTACAAGCTTTTAAGGAGTTGGAGTATGTTATTACCTATGTAAAGAAGCTTAAGGAAAAAATTTGAGAAAAATCGAAAAATCTTTTGATTGATTTCAAAATTGGACATAGAAATCTATCATTTAACCTATCTGCATGACTGATTCATCTACATCGAGTCCAAGTTTGACTTCAGGAAATTTCGAAATCCTTGTCTAACTCTTGACATACATATTACAAGTTTAAAGTCGTGTTTTGACTGTCTTTTTGGTATACTTCGAGGTTTTAATTATTTCCCTTTGGGGGGACCCTTGTTGAAATAAAAACAAAATAGCAACACTAAACGCACGAGTCTCTATTAAACTTTCTGGATTTCGCGAAACTATTAATCAACGTAATTCGGAATCCCTGAAGTCCCTGAAATCCCTAAAGTCCCTGAAATCCTTAAAGTCCCTGAAAAGCTTGAAGTCCCTGAAATCCCTGAAGTCCTTGAAATCCCTCAAGTCCCTGAAATCTCTAAAGTCCCTGAAATCCCGTAAGTCCCTGAAATCCTTGAAGTCTAAAAAAAGTTAACATCCCTGAACTCCCTGAAATCTTTGAAATCCGCAAAAAAAGTTTGTATCCGCCTCAGCATGTAGTAGGTTTTCTGGGTTGGGCCAGAAATTGTGCATTTACAAGGTGCACAAAATTGCAGAAACGGATTATCACAAAAAACCCGTGATTATTGATCGCTTATGCATACAGGGTCTGAGGGGGTATTACCACACATGGGCAGCAGCCAAATTCTGGAGGTTTGATGCTACAAAATCGCTAAAAATAGTATCTTCATGATTCTCGGATGGAAGTTCGGACCCCACGTCCGTATATGTCACTTCCCTTACCTCCAAAAAATAATCTACTCGAATTCATAGTTAACTGCTATGTACATAAGTACGTGCATGCTTTCATATGCAGCAAAAATGCACGCTGAATCTCTCAAGTAAAAAATCTTAGAAGCAGGTTCATAAAGACAAATTTTTGAATATATAGGACAGGGGTCACGCTTTTTGCCATCATGAATGGCTTTGAAAGATGGCTTAAAGGATAGTAAAGCCAAACTTATGGCGTTTACGCATGTAAAAAGTAGAGCTGTGCCTGGGCCGCATTTTTTGCCGGGGCCGGGGCCTGACCGGGGCCTAGAAAAGCGTGCTTTACCGTGCTCATAGTACGACCCGTACCCCTTATACCTATGTATATATATATACATATATATTCTTGCTAGTAGATATGCGCGTCAAGCGTTAATATTTGTTGGGATTACAAGATATAACAGAACATGGGCATCGGGGGGTCTTGGGACGTGGGGGGTTGGGGGTAGGCACCCCCCAGAAGTGAGAACCCCCAGAATTCAATTTTTGAAATTTGTTTTGCTTTTTTAGCGATTTTTTGATGCCATCGGATAGTGCTCGACGCTCCCGAAATTTCGGTGCTGCCCACCTATGGTCTAGACCACACCTGGGCCTGGGGGGGGTTTGAGGGGTTTGCACCCCCCAGAAACCAAAATACCCCAGAAATCAAAAAACCCCACCCAGAATTCAATTTTTGAAATTTTTTTTGCTTTTTTAGCGATTTTTTGATGCCAATGGATAGTGCTTGACGAGAAACGTCGAAAAATGGTGTTTTTATCACCATACCACCATTTTTAAGGCCATTTTTTGACCTTGAAAAAAATCTTGCACTCCCCCCAGAAATCTCTTGCTGCCCACGTATGGTCTAGACCCCAGAATTCACACTCCCCCCCCCCAAAAAAAAATCCGCTAGACGCCCCAGAAATTGATTTTCAGAATTTTTCTGTTTTTCTGCGATTTTTTGATGCTAATGGATAGCTCTCATTGAGAAACGCAAGAAAACGGTGTTTTTTAACCCTACCATATATTATCAGGCACTTTTTGACTTCGAAAAAATTTTGGAACCCTAGAATTTTTGAGCTGCCCATGTATGGGCTTATTTCCTCTGATTTGGATGCGTTTTTCAATGTGCTTTACTTTGCACTTTTTTAGGCTTATAATTCTATTTGTTCTGATAGACGTAGCTGTCTGCTACTAAGCAAGCTGGAAAGCTCGTTATATGAATTGAAATTTAAAATATGTCAATTTTGATTATTAGCTAGAAATTTGCACCAACCTGACATAATGAAATAAAGATTTGAATTAGTGAGATCTGTGGTGTTGCTTGAAATTGAGCTTGAAGGTAAATCTGCCCAAAACATTATCAATTTTCTACATTTTAATCGATTCTAACACTGGCCCCGGCGCCGGGGCCAGCCTGCCCATGGGGCCGGGGCTCCACGCACAGCTCTAGTAAAGGAATCAATTCGCATGCGAATGAGAATGTTATTTATGTCCCAAGTACAGTAATTGAAAAAATAATCCACTTTTGCAACTTGGCGCAGCATGGAGAATCTATTTATATAATGTATCTGCTATTTTTAAAAACGTACTTTCACTTCCAAGAACCCCATTAGAATAACGGCAACAGGTTGTCCATCCATGTTTTTAACAATACCATTGCCCATCAGTGTTTTCAACAAGGACTCATGAACAGCAATAGAAGTATAAGTTCATGTATCGGCTTGAAATTTTAGGTGGGGTTGCAGTCATACATGCACAGTATGGGAATTCTGGGGGGTGAAAACCTAAAGTGCCTTTTTTGGGCCCAAAAATGGCCGGTACGCGTTAAAAAACATCGTTTTTGGCGTTTCTGACGATACTCTATCCTTCTAGAGCATGAAATCATGAAAAAATTCCGAAAAAGTCGAATAAATTGACCAATATATATCTTAAATCATGAATATATGGCGCGAAGCGCCGAAAATTTGGCGATTTTGAGCAAATAGATAGCCAAAAACCCTTAAAAAGACATTTTTTCTACCAATTTTCAGGTAAGTTTAGGAAACTTTTGAAAAATCGCCAATTCTGAGAGGGTGAAAAATTTTTTGCGGGGGTGAAAAATGATTCTGCGGGGGTGAAATCCCCCCAAACCCCTCCCTCAGATCATGTATGGTTGCAGTCCATTTTTAGGGAGGAGTAACCTAAACGAATTCGATTTTTGAAATTTTTTTTGTTTTTCTGTTCGCAATTTTTTGATGCCAATGGATAGTGGTCGATTAGAAACTTTGAAAATGGTGTTTTGTTTGCCATACCACCATTTTTAAGACCATTTTTTATCTTTGTAAACTCTTGCACCCCAGAATTTGGTGCCGCCCACCTATGGTGTGGATCCCCAAAACCCCGGCTGCATGTATGAGCCAGTGATCGTACGGGGACCCCGACCCCGAAAAACCCCGGCCTAAACCCCGACCGGGGGCAAGATTTTTCGAGTCGGGGTTGAACCTTTTTTCGGGGTGAAATATAGTATTTAATTTTTTGGTACATAGGAGAATTGTATAAATGACAAATAAATTCAGCAAACACCAAACGAGGATGATACATTCACGAGCATAATGAATATGTTAAACTCGACACTCGCGATATTTCATAAAATGTACGCCTAGTCGCCATATTGTTAACACGTACATATAGTACTGGCCTCTAAAAAAACCAGTCGATTAGTATCCTGAAAAAAACCACCCCTTTTTCTATATTACAACTGACCCCTGATCTCTTTCCGGATCATTCAGAAATTTGAGATATAAATTTGTCGAAAAGTTCCTAAAAATTGCCGTTTTTATGATTTTTTTAAAGCATTTTTGAGGGTCAGTATTTCTACCCGTATTCGTATTTGCTGGAATTTTTTGTTTCCACGTTAGACTCTCTTGCAGACTAATGTCAAAAAACAATTTAGTTTTTCTATGTCATCCACATAGCTACAGTATACCTTCAAAGTCAAACCTAAAAAAACCAGTTGTAACCTAAAAAAATAGCGCCAATTTTTACAAAACTTAGCAGGGATGTACCTTGAAGCACCTTGCATGCCTGATATTTATTTTTCACAAAAAAATGGGAATCACCCCCAGAATTGCCAAAAAAAGTTCGATTGTTACCTAAAAAAACCACTGTAACCTAAAAAAGACCATTGCTACATACATATGTAAACGTTGCCATGGCAACGAAATTACTTTTCATCAAGTTGCATGATTCTGCACTGATTTCTTGCGGAGGATGTAGAAGAGACTTACCTAGAGTTGTTTTTATCAATTGAAGACTCAATTTGCGAAATTTATAGAACTTTTAATAAAATTGAGAAAAAATTATTGATTTTCATATAAATGTGATAAAATGAACGGAAATATCGGATAAATATTTTTTCAGCAAATATGATCATGTAAGGTCAGCTAACTAATTTACGCTGCAAACCACGCACTTCGCATAACATTTTGGGGGTAATTTTTTTAGTTCCCATGGTTTTTTTACTTCTCAAATGGAATTTGCTGGTTTTTTTATTTTTGACTTTGATCGATTTTTTCTACAAAACTAAAGGGATCTATGAAATCAACTAAATGGCGAAAGATGGAGTATCGACGGGAGATTGCTCTGATTATATAAGTTTCTAGACTGGGGTGCTTGCACATCAGTGGCGGATCAAGGATTTTCCTAAGGGGGGGGGGGCGGTACCCCTAAGGGGGGCGGAACCCTGACTTGGGCGGAAAAATTAGCCATTTTGACCCGAAAATCGCTAAAAATCGCTCAAAATGCTTAATTCTTCGCACTATTTTGGGCCAATGGGGGGGGCGGCCGCCCCCCCCCCGCCCCCTAAATCCGCCCCTGTGCACAATGAATATATGCAAAAACCATGAAACGTGCTTTTTTCAGAGGCCATGACTATACATGTTCGCATATTTATCACCATAGATGGGCAGCAACAAAATTCTGGGGGTGAAAAAATTTTCGGGGGTGAAAAAATTGTCAAAGGTCAAAAAATGGTCTTAAAAGTGGTTGTATGGCGAAAAACACCATTTTTCGACGTTTCTCATCGAGTACTATCCAATGGCATCAAAAAATCGCTAAAAAAGCAAAAAAATTTTCAAAAATTGAATTCTGGGGTATTTTGATTTCAAGGAAAGGGGGTATTTCAACTTCTGGGGGTGCATACCCCCAAACCCCCACGCCCATGTGTGTTTATCACCATAAAGTGCGCCAAAACGCTCTGCATTTTGTCATTCGTTAAAATACACTATGGATTTATACAAACAAGTGACGGTATCGTTTTTATCCTTTTTAAATTGGTATGTAATCATGCAGTGTTAAATGTTAATCTCCAACCCGACTCCGAAAACCGGCGTTTTTCATCCCCAACCTCGACCGGGGGTGAAAATCTGACCCCGTACGATCACTGTTATGAGCATGAGTAAATTAAAACCATTGTAATGTACGTATGTATAGTTGTCATAAATAAATGGGTTAATATTTGTATATATATTATAAACAATCACAATATTTGTATATATTATAACCAACCACCATAAACATTATAATTATTTACGAATTTAATACTACAACATTGATTCGAAGTAAACTTCGGCATGTGAACTAAAATCTATCGGCAATGTTATTCCCAGATTCTTGGCTACCAAACAAGCAGCGCCGAGAGCAGGAGAATTCTTCAATCGTAGCAACTTTATCCGCCAAATGCTTACGTCGGTAGAACATTTAGGTTTCAGCCCTTCTATGAAACCTACGAATGAAGAATACATAGTAACACGTGTTAAAAAGAACGAGGATAATGGGCCGGAGCAACAGAATTACAAAAAACAAACAAAAGATTATAGTCAATAAATAAAAAGTAATAATGAGTAAATGTAAGCCGTAGACACAAAAACAAAAAATACGTAAAATCATACAGAATCTGCAGATTTTATTTTTATACAAATGGAGGAACTAGCAGAATACAAAGCACAACTAAAGGTATTAAAATACATTGCACAAGAATTAAATGGCTCAGCACTTTTTCGATAGAAAATTTTAAAGGCATCCTGTCCACACTTGGGCGTGGGGGGTTTGGGGGGTATGCACCACCCAGAAATCAAAATACCCCCCAGAATTCAATATTTGAAATTTTTTTGTTTTTTTTCGCAATTTTTTGATGCCAATGGATAGTGCTTGATGAGAAACGTCGAAAAATGGTATTTTTATCGCCATACCACAATTTTTAAGACCATTTTTTGACCTTCAAAAAATCTTGCAGCTTCCAGAATTTTCTTGCTGCCCACGTATGATCCTGTCTTGACCTTTTAAATAAATTAAAAGCACACATAAAATGCAACTGATTTAAATGAATATTCAGAGGAAAACAGGTTTGTTCTAACGAAAATTCATTGCCCGGTGCGGGAAATAAACGCTATTAATGTTTAAAAAAGATAAAAATCATACATAAAAATGAACTTTTACATCAGTAAAGTACACGAGCATGAAAAAAATATGATTTTGAAACATAATCTATTGAACGTGTCTATTTTTGCAATAAATAATTATCAATCTGTAATATGCATGTACGTAAGTAAAAAAGCTACATTAAAAGTTAGAAACAAGCAGTCAGTTAAGCAAGATAACTGGCCTTGTAAATAAGAATAAACAGTGATTGATAATTAAAGGTGAGCGTTGAAAATTTAGGGGTTCTGAATCTCCGAAGACCTTAGCTTTACATTATCACCGGACAAATTTCTACCTTTTTTCGCCATTTTTTCATGCCAATGGATAAACCTTGACAAGAAACGTCAAAAAATGATGCTTTTGCCCTATCGTAAATTTTTTGGCCGTTTTATCTTAGACAATTTCCAGACCCAGCCTTCCACGCAATTTCATTCCTACCTATGTATGCTAATAATTATATATCGACAAAGCAATTAAGAACACAAGAGTAATTCTTCTCTAACAAAAACTTTGCCGTTTTAGAAAGACTGCAAAACTGATTAAAATTGATTCGATAAAATTAAAACCTTATCAAAATGTACCAATTGTTCTGTACAAAACATTTAACCATACCTGGGCGTGGGGGTTTGGGGTATGTACCCCCCAGAAGCCAAAATACCCCCCAGAAACCAAAATACCCCTCCAGAAACCAAAATACTCCCCAGAATTCAATTTTTGAAATTTTTTGTTTTTCACAATTTTTGATGCCAATAGATAGTTCTCGATAAAAAACGTTGAAAAATGAAGTTTTTCGCCATGCCACCATTGTCAAGGCCATTTTTTGACCTTTGAAAAAATCTTGCACCCCCAGAACTTTGGTGCCGCCCACCTATGCATTTAACTCCCTGAACTAACATATGTATCAATCACAACATTAAGGACTAATGCGAGATTCCCGTATACGAGTATGCATACAAAATCGGTATATGCTAGACATCAAGGTCTAATGGTTTTTTCAAACAAAGCAATTGATTACTGAAAATACCTTCTTTAATAAGATCAAAGCTTTTCCATACAGAACCAACAGTAATAATCGGCAATGCATTGGGTTTAACGAATAAGCTTTCATGGGCATGTTTGCATACAGCCAAAACATGCTGACCGAGGATTCGACCTGCTTCATAAAATATGTGCAGGCACAAAGGATCTTTGTGATCCCTGGCAACTAAGAATGAAAATACAAGGAAAATTTGTTCATAGAATCAATACATATGTTAAACAATTATTTGTGCGAAACTAACGAAGGTAACTCAACTTCCTGTTGGTTTCTGCTTTTTGATTGCAATAAAAAATTTATTAAATGCAATTGCTTTAAAATCTTCGGAGTTTACACTTTGTATTTACGTAGATTATTTATTTATACCTGAACCTATTTGATTCAATTTCAAGTGAAAAGCTAATAGCACAATTAAACACCGATTCGCAAGCATACGTGAGCAGCAAGAAAATTCTGGGGGTCAGGATCAGTGATCGGACCGAGGCCTCGGCCTCGGCAATCCTCGGCGTTTTTTGGAGCCTCGGCCTCGGCGCCGAGGGCGAAGCTGAAAAGTGCCGAGGCGCCGAGGGTTAAAATCAAATTTGAATAAGTTTAATATATCCGTTGAATATTAACTATTCAGAATGCATCTGCAGTACACAGGCTATTTTTTACCTATAGACTTTTCCTATGGTTTTAGTCGCGCACCCACTTACACCAAGTTACATACAGCAAAGTGCCAATCTGTTATTCATGCGATGACTAAGTTTTAATTCTCATGCTCGCTACATGGATCGGAAACACACATTCCCAAAGGGGGTGAGGGAGGGTTATTATTCTCCTCTCAGGGTACAAGACTCAAGTCACTGTCAAACGATTTTTGGTGAAAACCTTTTGAATAATTTTTGAAGTTAATTTTTACTATGGCAAAAGTGCAGCTAACTATTAGAATTTAACGAAGTGATACAGTATTTTTGAATGTAAGCAAGAGTGAATAGACTAACTATCACTATAAAACATGCATGCAACAGCTCAAAATTTTTGGGAGGGGCTCCTCGGCATACATGTAACGGCTTGGAATTTCGGGTAGGGGTCCCTGGCCATCTTTAGAAGGAGGGGGGATTAGCGACTCTAATTTTATGTCAAAAATGGCAAAAGCACCTAAAAATAGCCAACAAAGCGCAAATTTTCGCCAAAAATGGGGAGGGTGGATCAAAATTTTCTGACGTTGGAGGGAAGGGTGTGGGGAGGACGTCCAACCCTGGGTGGATGGGGAATTCCCCAAACCCCCTGTTACACGTATGGTTTTCGGCCATTTTTATGGGAGAGGGAGTAAATGATCACGAATTTTCGGCCGAAAATCGCAAAAACGCACCTAAAAATGGCCAATAAATTCAGGTTTTGCCAAAAATCAATTTCGGCTCGTGCATTTTTTGGAGCCATTTTTATACAATGTTAAAATACTTTCTTGGACAAAGTGATATTAATCATATCGTTTTTCAGTATATTTTAGGAAATTTCAAAAACTTTTCGGCGCTTCGCGCAAAATATCGCTAATATACTGTATTTAGATTGAAGCAGGGGAAATAAACACTCAAAAATCAATTTTTGTGTAATCTAGGCATCTTTATGCAGATTTAAATATCTTTTGTATCTATTTATACTGTTTTTAAAAATTTTATGCAAAATAAGTACTATTTAATGACTGCGCTTTTTTGCCGTTCAAAGATAAAATTGACTAATTTATCCTGATGTTGCATTGGATTTCTAAGCACAGTAGTGCTTATTACAAGATTTAATTGGCATATTACAATAGCTGTAATATTTCTGATTTTGTAGTACAAGTTGTTTTAGCTTTCTCAGTCGAGTTTTATGTGTAAATTTCATCAAAAGCTGATAAAAATTTCGGCGCTTCGCGCCGAACTAATATTATCAACTAAATTCAAGCCGAATTATCACATTTAGGGCCACGGTTTTTTGTATTCGGCAAAGATTTTTCATAATGTACAGAATCTTTTCAGGACCGTCTTTGTACATGCACAAAGATTTTTGGAGAGACAAAAACTGTAAAAAGGTGTACAATTTCCGAAAATTTTCGGCGCATCAGTAATTGTCTGTCCTATATATCTTTAAAATAGTAGAATTTGCATTTAGAATGGAAAAATGTCAAATATATCAGAAACCCAGGAATTAGCTAAGATACACTACCAAAGGTCGAAAAACCCTGTTTTACCACACTAAATCGCTACTGTACCATACTATAATAGTACACAAAAATTTGCATGTACAAAATGTTCAAAGACTTTTGGATACCATCTTTGTACACGTAAAAAGGTATCTTGCACAAAAAACACTGTTTAGGACTGCATGCCGGTTGCAGGTCACACACTGGCAGTATGTAAAAATGTGTATGTTCAAAAATATATTTATATAAAATATCTACAAAAATTTGTTCGCTCATACAAAGACACTACTTAGTTTACTGGTCCCCCATTTTGGGATTTCACCCTTCCCTCAACTCTGGACCTTGGGGAACTATGATCGGAAAATACAGTGCAGTTTTCGTCATATTACCTGCCACACCAGGATTGGATGACCGAAAAAGCGTGTTTAAACATGCATTACTGCAAAAGCGAGCACAACAATGGCTACAGTTCTGTCTTTACTTAGCTTATTTCGTTTGTTCGTTTATTTCTTCGACACTGTTTTCTTATTTATAGTAATAAAAGTTTTTAAGTGCTTGTTCAGCCATATTTTTTATCAACTTTTCCAAGTCTTCCTCAACAGCAACTTGTTAAATTAAGTATGCTTTCATGCTGCTGACTTTATTCAATGAATCCTTCACACATTTAATCTACTATTATTGAAAATAAAAATGAATTGTTTGACATTCGATAAAGTGTTTAATATTACGATTATTCTCTAGCTCATGCGCATACAAAATATTCTAAGAGTACTATTTATGGGTATAGGTATATAAGCTTGACCCTCGGCATTACCCTCGGCCTCGGCCTCGGCCTCGGCCAAGGCAAGGATTTAAAGTCGCCTCGGCCTCGGCCGAAGCCGAGGGTCCAAAAAGTACCCTCGGTCCGATCACTGGTCAGGATCAGGTTTTTTTGTATTCGGCAAAGATTTTTCACGATGTAAAAAGACTTTTCAGGACCGTCTTTGTACATGCACAAAGATTTTTATGAGGACAAAATCGGTAAAAATGTGTAAAATTCCCGAAAATTTTCGACGCTTCGCGCCGAAATGAGTAATTTCCTGTCCTATATATCTTTAAAATGGTAGGATATACATTTAAAATGAAAAATGTCATATTTTTCGGCACTTCGCGTTTTTTTGAGAAATAATAATTTTTGGCGTCAGAAACCCAGAAATTAGCTAAAATACACTACCAAAGGTCGAAAAACCCTGTTTTACCACATAAAAGCGCTACTATACCATTTTATAGTACACAAGAATTTGCATGTACAAAATTACAAAGACTTTTGGGGACCATCTTTGTACATGTATAAACAGACCTTGTACAAAAAAAACACTGGTCAGGATGGGTAAAATTGCCAAAATTGTTGCTAAAAATAGAATTTTGGGGGTCTACAGTAATCTGGGGGACGGTTCAAATTCTGTAGGGGTACGACACCCTCCTCAACGCCCATGTGTGTTCGCAAGTCTTTTTTCTATTTACGTTAGTTGATGGCCATCACTGGAGCTTAATTACTTCCTTTTCTCGTCCTGAAGGGCAATTTAAAAATTTTATGACGTTAAAAAAGCTAAAGAATAACATACGATTTTGCGTCTTTTAATCTTCCTTCCTAACGCTGAATTTCACTATTCCCAATTGCCCAAATATTTTCACTTCTACTGCTATTTTTTAAAATGAAAACAGTCTCTTTCATTGTATCTGAGAGGTTTTTCAACGATCTCTTTCGAGTTTACAGTAAGTCACACATGCACACTGGAGGGTATGGACTACGCAATCCCCCTACCAGGACTCTTGGAAAGCCATACCCCCTCAGGTCAAGTTGGGCCAAAATCAATTCTCGAACCATGAAGAAGCGTCAAACAACGTCTATAAGTATAATTACAAGTACAAATACTTATTTCTGGAGTAGCACAATCATCAATTCGCCCATTTAGTCTCTTTTATTCCATCATTTCGTATATATCTGATGTTACAAGTCATTCTGTCGGCCTTATTTTTATTTATTTTCATGCAAATTAAACCACAAAAATTCATGAAGACTAAAACACAATGAATTAAGTATTAATTTCTTATATTAAATAACGATATAATTACTCATTTACCCGCCCACCCCCAAGGAACCTCGGTTTACCCCTCCCAGAACTTCAGACCTTGTGCATGTATAGTAAGCCTATTTGGTTAATTTACTGTAACTTCATGAGAAGAGTCTTTATTCACCCTCAAACGTTGATGAGGAATATATAAACCAATGATTCATTAATCTCATATTCAATTTTAAATGCTAATCTTTACCTTCTGCTAAACAGCGACAAAATTGGGCGAATTTCGATTTGTCGAAATTCTTATACAAGTGATGAAATATTCCAGTCTTAAACTTTAAATTAAAAAATTTAAGCATGGCATCCTTCACAAGTGCGACGTCGGAAAAACAAAGCGATAAACCATCTTCCGCATCAAAAACTGCCCGGACAGCATATTGTGATATCCAGAATGCTACAAATGGCAACGCGTTAAGAATCCGCAATTATGTAATGAAAATCGAATTAAAAATCAATAACTATAACAATTAATTATGATTCGCTGCTCATCAACATACGGCTGAGAGAACTGTCCGAATGAGTTCGTAGCACAACGGGTGTTCACTAAAAATGAGACTCCGCGATAGAGTACTGTAAGTCAGCTAAATCTGAAAAGTAAGAGGTAAAGTTTACACGGTTAGGAAGAGCGTAGTTAGTCTGTCTGCTTCCTGTGTGTTTCATAATGTCTTCCAAACAAGATGTTCTTAGATCTCGAGTGTACAACTTTAACTAGGCGCACTTTGACAAAGGACGTCTGTTCACTGCTAGTCATTTTAAGAATGAGGGCGTTCCAGAAGCGACTATTTACCGGATTCTTGAGCGATTTTACAATGGAAAATCTTCCATTCGAAGACCCGGATCAGGTCGTAAAGCAAGAGACCTGACAAAACCTAAGCTAACAAGGCTGAAAAGGCTGTTTGGCAACAAATGCAGCATTTCCGTTCGTCAGGCAGCCAACAGACTTGGCCTCAGAAAGTTATACCTTCACAAATTAGTTAAAAATAGTCTGAATCTGCAGTACCGAAATACAATAAAATTCCGTCGCCTTCCGACTTACAAATTCAGTTAGCTAAGACAAAGTGCGGCCGACTGTTTCGAAATTTTGACAAAAGAGAATTTATTTCGGATGATGAGTCATATTTTACCTTATCTCATTCCTCAATTAATGGGCTCCGCCTAATATTAAATTTGCCAGAAGAGCTAAATTTGAGGACAAAGTTTTAGTCTGGATTGTCGTAGACCCTAAGGGCATGAGTCAGCCCTTAATTCGGAAATCGAGCTATGCAATAACTAGGGATCGACTGGAGGTCCATTTTTTTCCTCCGGGCCGGAGCCGGAGCTCCGGCCATCGTCACCTCCGGCTCCGGGCCGGAGCCGGAGGCAGGCCGGAGGTGAACTTAGAATTTTCAGTGAACTAGAATATTCACAAGCCGTAAATATCGAAAAAATCATTTAATTAGTATTAGCACATTTCTATTTTTAGCTCAAATCTCACCGCTTTCTCGCTTGCCTTTATTGTCTGGATGCACTGATACTCGAAAAGTACCCAAATAAACATAGCATAAAGAGCTTAGCAATGTGAAATGAGTAATTGTGTGTTCTATATATCTTTATAATGGCAGAAATTGCATTTCGAAAGTAAAAAGTCAAATTTTTCGGCGCTTCGCGCCGTTTTAAGACGATTCTTAGTGATTTTTGCCCTTAGAGACCCAGAAATTAGCTAAACCACACTACGAAAAGTCGAAGAACTCTGTTTTTACCACACTAAAAACGCTGTTGTACCATATTATAGTACCCAAAAATTTTGTGTGTACAAAATGTACGAAGATTTTTAGGGAGACAAAGACTGTAAAAAGGTGTAAAATTCCCAGAATTTTTGCGCTTCGCGCCGAACTGATAAATTATTTGTCCTATATATCTTTAAAATGGCAGAATTTGCATTTAGAATGGAAAAATTTCCACATTTTTTCGGCATAATTTTTAGTAATTTTTGGCGTCAGAAACCCAGAAATTAGCTAAAATACACTACCAAAGGTCGAAAACCCTGTTTTACCACACTAAAATCGCTACTGTACTATATTATAGTACACAAAATTTGCATGTACAAAATGTACAGACTTTTGGGGACCATCTTTGTACATGTACAAACGGACCTTGTACAAAAAAAAACACTGCGTCACACCAAGTTTGTTATTCTGTCACTCGAAAGAGATTTATATCCATTTGTGCGCTGAATTAACGCGGACTCGGCTCGCTTTTGCAATCTGAAATATTCTCGTTCATTATTGAGCAAAATATATGATATACATAATATTTCATAAATGGTGCATTCACAATGCCACATTAGTGTTCACATTCACAGCTTCACTTATTAAACCTGTGTTTAAACAAATTCACAAAATAGGCAATCTGAGTGCTAAGCTTCAAAAGAAAAGAAGAGCATTAAAGCATTGGATGATTCGGTTCAAAAAACCTCCGGCCTCCGGCCCCTTTTGTACCTCCGGCCGCCGGAGGCCGGAGGACCAAAAATGGCCGGAGGAGCCGAAGCCGGAGCCGGAGCTCCGGTCGATCCCTAGCAATAACTGACCAGCGTTATTTAAATGAATGCATCAAGCGTAGACTGATTGCTTACATTCGAGCAAACTACAATCAAGGTGAATATGTCTTCTGGCCAGATCAGACGAGCGCTCATTACGCGAAAACATTGATCGCTTATCTGAAGTCCGAAAACATTGATTCTGTTGACAAGCCTTTAAATCCTGCTTGTGTCCCCAAATACGTGCTATTGAGGACTTCTGGAGTTTCCCTTGTTTGCGTAAAGGCATGGCAAGCTAAAAGTTTAGCTCACTTGATCAGACGAATTAAATTTTGCTTGAAGAAAGTTGATCATGTTGTTGAACAAAAGTTATCTCTGAGCAGTCGAAAATGAATCGATAGCATTCGTCGCAGCGGTGTGATTGAAAGCCGCGCATAGTTTCATTTTGTTGGCCTTTTGTTTCTCTCTAGAATTATATATGTATTACTTGTCGAGTTTTTGTTTTCGGATTATATATAAAAGTTAGTTCCGGAATGAGTCTCATTTTTCAGTGGACACCCGTTACTGTAATCTGACTTTCAGAGTAATTTACTAACCGTTTAATTACATATTATTATCATTAAAGCACAGAAGTCGCTCGGAAGCGTCAACATTTGACATAACAAAGCTTCTTTTGAACGAAATTGTTCGAAATAAGAGGTAACACTTTTCAAAGATTTAGAAGGTTCATTCCCCATACATGCAACAGGGGAATGGGGCATCTCCCACCCAAATTCAGTCATCCGCCATCGACCCAAATTTTCTGACCTCCTCCCCAATTTTTGGAAAAAATCGAATTTCCTGACCGCTTTTACGTGTTTTTCGAGCCGTTTTTCGGCCAAAAATTGGAGGTTCTCTACCTATCCTCCAGCCCCCCCCCCCGAAATTGGTCGGGGACTCACAACCAAACTGCCGAGCCGTTGGGAAACTCGCTTTACCCTCTCTAAGAACTTTTGACCGTGTGCATCACACCTGGGCGTGGGGGTTTGGGGGGGTATGCACCCCCAGAAACCAAAATACCCCCCCCAGAATTCAATTTTTTGAAAATTTTTTTCGTTTTTTTCGCAATTTTTTGATGCCAATGGATAGTGCTTGATGAGAAACGTCGAAAAATGGTGTTTTTATCGCCATACCATCATTTTTAAGGCCATTTTTCGACCTTCAAAAAAATCTTGCACACCCCCCCCCCAGAATTTTCTTGCTGCCCACGTATGGTGTGCATGTATGCCGACCACCCCTTGTACAATACAGGTGTATGATGGGCAGACCCGTATCTAGGGTATGCCTAAGGGGGCGGGGCGAACTCAAGTTGCATTAACCCAGGGCCGTATGGGAAAATCGTATGTCTTTGTCGTCAAATTATCAAATTTCCGGCGCTCCGCGCCAGGCATATGAAGTATTTTCCATAATTTTGTCTCAGCGCGACCAAAAAACAACACTTTTTAAAGCCTTTTTAAGTGAGAAAATTTTTTTTCAAAAAGTGCGAATTTAATAATCGCAATGAATAGAGCATATCTAAACACATCGAAAAATAGGGTTTTTGCAGGCTATCCTGACGAATTTCCTGAGATACAAGCAATTTTTTTGGGTCCGCTCCCCACCCCCTTGGCCGAATCCTGGATATAGGCCTGCATTAGCCTATATCTCGAAAACTAAAAACTAAATTTTTTACGTTTTCCATCAAAAAACGAAATCGAATTTTTACGAGAGAAAAAATTTCTTCTAAGTTTACTAACCAAATTTTTTTCGCTATTTACGTAAAAGTCGAGATTATCTTGATCATCTCCCCAAATGATGGACAAAAACTTGTTAAGAAACATTAGGAGGTCGGTTACTCCCTGAAATGTGTGGTTAACTACCAGATCCGAAATTCAGTGCGATTACAATGCCTACCACTACCACCATCTCCAATCATGTGACCCCAACCGCCACAGCCGTGCACCTGTCCATCAGGATTGAGTAATCTGCATGATGAACCCGTTCCAGATATCAAAACGACACCGCCTAAAGATAATCAATACCATATGAAATAGGTGGACTAAGAAAAGGCTAAAGACTGGACTTCTAGACGTAGGAAAATAGACACAACCTGTGAAATTTTTGAATAAAATGTGTAATAAAAGCAAAAATTACAAAGTTCTGTTCAGTATGCCTTGCTCTGAATAGATTGAGCAAAGGAGACGTACTGCAGCCAGGCACGTAGCTGGCCGTCCTATTTTGGGGGAACAACACGAATTTCTGGGGGACTAAGCCCAAAAAGGCCAAAAATAGCACAAAATAACGTTCAAAAGTCCTATTTTTCCAATTTTTCTGAATTTCGGGGAGGGTCCGAACCCCCTCCCATTCCCCCCAGAGATACGTGCCTGATTGCAGCCTTTGCTTGTACGTTAAGTCTGAATAAGTTTAGTTTATCAAAATTAGAATGAAAAATAATCCAAACAATTTGGCGCGCCAAATCAGTGCTAACATTTTGACCTCTAGGCATATTTTGAACGATCGTAGCCCCACAAAAATGATGCCTTGATGATGAGTTTCTCAAATTCTTTCACCTTATTAATGTAAAACAGTCTAACCCTATTAAAACACACCCTGATAGGACTAAGGGGTTCCGTGTTTATTAACGGAGTGTGCTTACTAATTTAGTTGACAATAACTTACTTTTACATGCCAAATAGCAGTGTTATAGCCAACAGTACTTTAATGTGGCAGAATATTAGTGTATCTCTCTGAATACTTGTGATTTTGACCTTGACAATGCTCAAAACGTATATAACATCTAAAAAGATGCGTTTGCTGAATGGGTTTGCTTGACGAAAAATTAATTAAAGTGTCATTTGGTCACGTGTTCAAGGCAAGTGTTTACTAACCAGGGTCGTTAGCATAGTGGGCGGCACCTAAATTCTGGAGGGGGTGCAAGATTTTTCAAAGGTCAAAGAATGGCCTTAAAAAGGTGGTATGGCTAGAGAACGCCATTTTTTAACGTTTCTCATCGAGCACTATCCATTGGCATCAAAAAATTGCGAAAAAAACAAAAAAATTCCAAAAATTGAATTCTGGGGAGGGGGTATTTTGGTTTCTGGGGGAAGTGTTTTGGTTTCTCGGGGGGGGTGCATACTTTCAACCCCCTCACCCAGGCCCAAGTGTGGCCATTAGCACATTGTCATTATCCGTTAAGCGTGTGCTAATTGAATGGTTGTCTATGTGATAACGCATAGAAGTTTGGCAAGACCAAAGGGAAGGGTGTTCAGTTCATTAAGCGGGACTGTCTACTATCTGAGTATTTATTAACGTGCATGAGACTTTGATCATAGACGGCAAAATAGACTATAAAAGCAGCGATTTAAGCAGCGACAATGAAACTGCAAAGACGATGAATAGACAGAGTCCCATTACATTTATACATTACGTGAATGTAATACTACAGCTCTCCTGAAAACCAACCCGATGTACAAAGACTTTTCGCGACCATCTTTGTACATGTACAAAGATTTTTTGAAAAATAGAAGCCGTAGAAAGGTCTAAAATTCCAAAAACAATTTTGGCGCTGTGCTATATATCTTTAAAATGGCATAATTTGCATTTAGAATGGGAAAATGTCAACATTTTCGGCGTTTCGCGCCGTTTTGAGACAATTTTCAGTAATTTTTGGCGTCAGAAAACAAAGAATTAGCTAAAATACTCTACCAAAGGTCAAAAGACCGGGGTTTACTACACTGAAATCACCACTGTACCATATAACGGTACGCAAAAATTTGCATGTACATGATGTACAACGACTTTCGGCGATAATCTTAGTACATGGCACACGTACAAAGGGATCTTGTGCAAAAAACTGTCGCTGGATACGATTTTCGATTCTGGCTAATAAAATTTACTATCCTCCTCAAAAATGTTCATCAGACTGCTGTAAAAGTAGAACCAATCCATCCAGAAATTATGACTTGCGACAAAAATCGTTTGTTTCATTTTAAGGAAAACAATTACAATTTCCAAAACCCTAGATCTACGTCCTTCAATAAATTATCAAGTGCTAAAAATACAGGACAAATTTTTCGCATTGCGTTTTGATATTTTTTCATACGAGGCCACTTCTTAACCAGTTTGAAACACCTCTCAAGCTGAAAATCTTTGAAGATTACTACTCGAAGCTAATTACTACATAACACACAAAACTACAATGATAGAGCGCTGATCTGAATTTCAATACTTTGATTATTATTATTATTATTATTGCAGTACTCTTTCCTCCGTGCAGAAAATAATTCACTAGTCAATGCATCACAACACAATAAATAATAAATTGAAAAAGAACGAAATTTGATTGAAACAAACCTTTCTCCAGGGCAGTAGCAATGGTGCCGACGGAATCACTTGTTATATAGTAATGATCCGTCAAGTGTGGAAAGCTGTGCTTCAATTTCGTCAATAAATCGTGGTTGACATCATCGTCTTCGGCGCCGCTTAGCGATAAACCATAAACAAACATAAATGGTGAACTAAGCTAATACATGGCAGGCACGTATCTCTGGGGGAATGGGAGGGTTCAGACCCGCCAAAATACATAGGACTTTTTAAACGTTATTTTGTGCTATTTTTGGCCTTTTTGGGCTTAGCCCCCCCCCAAAAAATTACGGTTGGCCCCACCCCTAAATAGGACGGCCAGATACGTGCCTGATACATGGGCAACGGATAACACAATGTAATAAATAACTTACATTGCCGGAGTTAAGTGCTTTACTGGTGCCAAAACTTGCTGGAAGGGATCAGTCAAAGATTTCATTCAATGAAAAGAACGTTTTTCAACATTTTTACATTTAAAACATATGATGTTACTGTCTAAATTACGTACTAGGTAGGTACTCTCAAAGAATTAAAATTGAAAATTTGAAAACTTGACCTAAGCGAACAATAAATTTATTTATAGATAAATTTCCGGTTGAGCTCATTCAGCATTACATGTTTATATATAAATGAAATTGGAATTATTTCGGGGTTGAAACCAAAAATAATTTTCGAAGAACCTTTTGAACCCGAACAAAAAGTTGGATATGCGTTAAAAACAACCATTTTTTACCTTTCTGAACACGCGCTTTCTTTCTAGATGATTAAAGCAAAAACATTTAAAATATCTAATGAAATTTACACCGAGTTTGACTTACTATCCCTTTTAGCTTGATATGATTCAAATTTGAAGTTAGGATCGTTTTCCTAACTAGTTCTCCGATTCGATCAGCTGTTTCATCCACACCGAGGAGCTAAATCAAGAAAAACAAATCAGGAAACTCAAAGCAAACGCAGCATTTTTCAAAGAGAGATGGTCCAATAAGGGTGGCCCAATAACTATGGAATATTTGGAAGCGCTAAAGCAGGGCATTTTCCAATATTTCCCAACAGTGAAACTCAAACATGCACAACATGGGGATTCTGAGGAGGTAAATTTTAAAATGTCTTTTTTGGGCTAAAAAATTGCGGATACGCGTCGAAAAATTTGTTTTTTGCATTTCTGACAAAGCTCTATCTTTCTAGAGCACAAAACATAAGAAAAATCTTGAAAAAATTAGAAGAGAATATAGTTGAAAAATGAGTATATAGCGCTAAGCGCCAAAAATTTGATACTTTTGTGCAAACAGAAAAAACGCTAAAAAACAGCACCTTTTCTGCAAATTTTTTGAAAACTTTTGGAAAATCGCTAGTTCTGTGCTGATGAAAACTTTCTAAGGGTGAAAACTTTTCTGGGGGCGAAAATTCGCTAGCTCTAGATTATGTATAGTAAATCTGAAAAATAAAATTTTTGAAAAATTTCCGATTTTTTAAAAATAATGTGCGTCAAAATCACAGATCTTGAGAATGCAAACAAAGGAATGATGGGAGGTGGACAAAAATCAAAATTTTTGGGAATCTGCGAAAATAAGGTTACGTACATACATGTAACAGGGGATGGAGAAACACATTCCCATAGGGAGTACCCCCTAAGGGTCCAAGACTCAAGTCACTGTTAGACGATTTTTGGTGAAAACCCTTTAAAGTTTTGTGAGCTTATTTTTCACTATGGCAAAAGTGCAGTAAACTATTAGGATTCAATAAATTAATACAGTATTTTTGGATGTAAGCAAAAGTAAATAGGCAAGCTACACATTACAAAACATGCACGTAACAGCTGGAAATTTACGGTGTGGATCCCTGGTCGCATTTAGGGGGAGTACACGACTTTGGCCTAAAATGGCACAAAAACACATAAGTAGCCAAAAATCACAAGTTGTCGCCAAAAGTCAGGGGGTTTATGGGGGACGTCTAACTTGGATTAGGGGATCTTCCAAACCCCTATTACACCCATGATTCTTGGCCATCTTTAGGAGGGGGGTAAATGATCTCCAATTTTTGGCCAAAAGTGGCAAAATAACCTAAAAATCGTAAGTTTTCGCCAAAAATCCGGGGGTGTCAAAAATTTTCTGAATTTGGAGGCTGGAAGACGTTCAACTTTGGGTGGGGGATCATCCTTGAAACCCCCTTTAACATATATGGCCCTTCCTTAGCCATTTTTAGTGGAGGGAGGGGGTAAATTACTTCCCATTCGTGGCCAAAAATAGCAAAAGCACCTTAAAATGGCCGAAAAACGCAGATTTTGACCAAAAATCGATTTTTGGATTGTAAAAAGATTTTTGAAGCCATCTTTTTACAACGTACAAAGACTTTTTTGGGGGCAAAGTGATAGTGATTTTAATGCTTTTTAGTATTTTTCAACAAAATTGCAAACAAATTTTTCGGCGCTTCGCTCTGAATATCTCTATTACAGCCTATTTAGCTTCAAGGACGGACATTAAACACTCGAAAATCGATCTTTATGTAATCTCAGGCATCTTTGTGCGGACTCAAACATCTTTTGCATCTGCCTCTACTGTTTTTAAATATTTTATGTAAAGTAAGAACTATTTGATAACCTTGCGCTGCTTTTGACGTTCAAGGATAACACTGACTAGCTTATGTTGACGTTACACTGAATTCGTAATCGACGTAGCGTTTTTTTTTCAAAAATTCAATCAGCATATTACAATCTCTGTGTCATTTCTGATCTTGTACATAATACAACTTATTTTAGCTTTCTCAGTAGAATTTTATGTGTAAATTCAACCGAAAACCAATAAAAATTTCGGATTATCAAATAAATTTAGAACGAATTAAAATTTTTTGGACAGCGTGCAGAGATCTTTGTACATAAACAAAGACGCTTGTACAAAAAATACAGTGTCGGCTAATAATATTAGACCACTTAAATTACTGGTCTCCAATTTTGGGACTCTGGACCTTGAGAAACTATGGATGGGGGATCCCCACCCAAAGTCGGACGCCCTCCCCCATCCCCTCAAAGCCAGAAAATTTTTGACCCCCCCACATCGAATTTTTCGGCGGTAAGATGCGAGACGCCGAACAAAAGTGAAATTTTAGGATAAGAGTGGCTTTAAAAACTAAAACTAATGATTCATCCAAAAGAGTATTTTCGATATCTCAATCAATTGCTAGTAGCAAAAGAGCACATTTCAGCTATCAAATATGAAAATTTACAGTTTTGTCACTGAAACTAAATAAATGTGCTAAAATGTCCGTATTTTCTTTAGAAATCTTTGTACGACCGTGGAAAAAAGAATAAAATTGTTGACAAATTGCGTTAAAATGGCACTGAAATTTTAATTTCTGATTCAGTAAGATCCGTGCGAAGCGTCAGCGTACATATTTCAAAATTTTATGCAAAAAAAGAATAGGGGGTTAATTCTGTATATATTACACTTTCTTAAATCAGCATTGATTAAAATTCAGGTTTCCGAGTCAGGAGTTGGACTCTATTCGTTTGTGCTAGAACAATGGATATTTTTGAAACTGCGAATCGTGTAAGTGACGTTTCTCTTCTTCGAGGAAGAATAGCCAATCATGTCAGCCCTCAAAAATTCTGTGCAATCATATTTGCAAGTAAATATGACCGTATCTAATAGCGAAGGTGGCCAGCCGCCCTCTCCCCGGTCAAACAAAAAAATTTTGAAAAGCAAGATAATGCACGGAAAGATGTACATAAAAATGGCTTACCTTCGTCAGAAAACATTCAGATTTTCGGCGCTTCGCGCCATAAAAAAATATTTCCCATAACTTCGCCTCAAGCGCGACGAAAAAACGACACTTTCCGCATGCTATTGAGGAAGAAAAACGAAACGTTTTTAACAAAATTTTAAATTTTATGGTCCTAATGGCTAGAATGATGATAAACGTCGGAAATATGGTTTTGCGATCTACAAATCCTAACAAAGTTTTCGATAAAATCAATTTGTGATGGGCCCACCTCGTCCTTAAGCGAATTCTTCATACGAGTCTGCTAGTCAATATTGGTAGAGAGAAAGAGATGTACAAATAATTCCACATTAAGCGAAGAAAAGAGAAAATTATCACAGCATACAAACATTATTTGTAATTCCGTCATAATAGCTTTGAAAAAAACCCAAGAAAAATTCAACCAAATGACAGGACTTACGAAAAAATTAGTCCCTGGTCCATCCATCCATTTCACAATTCGCCCATCGGTTGTTACTAGCACTAATTTGCTTGAAGTAGCACCACCTTCTACGCCAGCGACATAGCAATCCGATTCATGTTTTTCAAAGTTCATGAATGCTGATCAATTCGCGTGCCGGATGCTGATGAATTAAGATCTTAGCTGCAATAAAAATCATCAAAATAAAAAATGTTAAGTGTGTATTATAAATTAAAGATAAGCATTAGTAAAACTTATTAATTTTAAGTACAAATGAGAGTGTATCTGCAAATTAGTAAATTGTATAGTGAAAAAATGTACATAATAAATGCGCTCAGCTTACAGCTATAAAAACTAAAAGAAACTAAATGTACCTGATACACACAAGGGCATGGCGTGGCGGGTGAGTGAAAAGGGTGTTATTTACACTCCCTAGAATTGCGGAAAATCGATTACTAACAGGTGATTTTGTAACAAGGCAACCAGCTGCAGGAAAAAGTCTTCAGCTTGAAGGGGAAAGGTTGATCAACTTATAACAAAATTTTTAATTTTCCTGAAAAAACAGTTCATTTATCTTCAATCAGCTGCCATCATACATGGCCAGCAACCAAATCTGGGGCCTGATTGAAGTAAAACCGGCAAAAAAACAAAAAAGGTGCCAAAAATCTAATTCTGGGCTTTACGTCAAATGTTCTGCAACAATAGACGCGGCGGGACCATTATCTAAATCATTTCGCAGCGAAGCGCAGGAAATTTTGGAATTTTCCTTTTCTAAAACACATTTTTGCATTACAAAAATTTGACACAATGTGAACCAAACCCAGGATTTTTTCTATATTGATTCCGGTTCACAAAAACCCCGAAATGCTGGAAGGACTACACTTCAACACACCGTCTTTTCCACATTTAGGAGTTTTTGTGGACCGAAATTTCGAGATTGGAAAAAAATGTTGGGCTCGATTCACATTGTGGAAAATTTTTCTAATGCAAAAATGCGTTCTAGAGAGGCAAAATTCTAAAATTTCTGGACTATTTTAATACTTGTTATTGATGTTCCGACCGCACCGCGCCGATCGCAGCACTCTTAACGATACCTTACTCTGAAACTTCATTATAATTAAAAATCCTAATCTGAAAGGATTTGGACAATTGTAGTAATGCAAAAATGCGTCTTAGAAAGCCAGAATTTCTAAATTTTCATTGATTAAATCTTATACTTGTTATTGATCTTCAGGCCGCGCCGCGCCGATTACAGCACTTTTATCGACAACTTGTTCTTGACATTTACTATGATTGAAAATCCTCATCTTCTGCATGAATTTTTGAACAATTTTTAAAATGCAAAAATGCATTTTAGAAAGGTAAAATGTCAAAATTTTCCATCGCTTCGCGCCGAATTGATTTAATTTGTGTACTTGTCAATGACAAGTACCTGGGCGATGGCCTGCCTTCTCGATGATACCAGGAGCAAAAACTTATGGTTGGTTGCCAGTTCGAAAAAGGGTTCTTTTATCATATGACCATTTACCCTGCGATTTTCAAATAAGTAATGTGCTTCAATTGATCTTTGGAGTGTGCGTTGTGCATAGTATCAATAAATTCTGCAATGTATCTAAGTAGTAGATTTGGTTTTGTTATAAAAAATTCCTGTTGATACTCATAGTCTTGACCGTTGATACAAAACAGTCTACTGCTGATATCGGGTTGAAGCCAGTTGAACCCGTTGCCCATGTATGTATGCTTGTCATTTATGTTTAAGTGAGCCGCGCCAGATTCGGACAATTTCTGCAATGCGAAAATGCGTTTTTGAGAAGTAAAATTTTGAAATTTTCTAAGCACTTCGCGCTACATTCGTAAATTATTGCATTTTCTATTGTTCGATGACTCTCGAAATCGGCTAAAGTGCACCAGTGAAGGTCTGAAAATACAGTTTTAGGAGACTCAGACAGGAACATATTACTGATCGTTATATTCATTGCATTACATTAAATTTACAGTTTAAAAAATTTCAAAGACTCGTTTTGGGCCTCGCCATCAGATGAAGAATGGACTTTCTGCAGAAAGACATTGGTTTTTCAATGTGAGCGCTTATTTTTTTGACGTTTTTAGACCCCCAAAAAGAACCAAAATTTGAAATGTGGTAAACAATTTTTTTTAATGGTTCGAATTATGAACCAAATCGCTAGGAAAAGGAATGGAAAAAAACTGAAATCTTTCCTCAAATTTTTTGACTCTTCAAGCAGACTTAAATTCTATTCAGGAATGGGCCAATACTTGGCAACTACAAATTTCAATTAATAAATGTGCAGTCTTATATTTAGGTAAATCAAATCCTAAGCATTCTTATTACTTAAAAGATTTCATCTTGCCCCTCAATACGACCTGCATTAGAGATTTAGGTGTCTTTCTGAAATCTGACCTTACTTCTTAGATCACACTGTGAAAATATTGTGAAAAAAAGGATTGCAGTTAGGTCATTTAATCTTAGGCAGTTTTGTTTCTAAAGATGAATCTTTCCTTCGTAAAGCCTTTGTTACTTATGTAAGACCTGTACTTGAATACGGATCGGTTGTTTGGAACCCTTATCTACATTGCGACATAGATTCCGTTGAGGGTGTCCAACGTACGTAGGTTTACAAAACGACTTTTCAATGATAAAAGTCTTCCATATGATCAGAGATTGGTTCAACTTGGATTAGAAAGACTTGAATTTAGGCGTTTATATAATGACCTCACTTCAGTTTTTTCTATTATTAGAATTAATATTCAGCCTTTTGAGGATTTCTTTACATTTAATACTAATCAAATTGAGCAATGAATTCTTGTAAGCTATTTGTTAATCGGGCAAACAAAAACTGCAGAAAATTTGAATTTTGTAATCGAGTAATCTCTGTTTGGAATTCTCTACCTGAGGAAGTTATAAGTGTTCCAAATAGACATGTTTTTCTTAATAGATTGAAAAGGGTTGATCTTAATCATTCAATGCAGGGGCGTAAATAAGCGCAGTTTGTGTACTACCTTTTACGTTATCCCGCTTCCTCGACTATTTATGTATTTTATTGACTTGTCTTTCTGTGTATGTTTATATTTCATCTTTTTTTCTCGTTAGTTATCAATGTATTATTGTTACTTGGTTTGTTGTCGGATCAGCGAATAAAATTTGTAATTTTTAATTTGTAACGTCTAGGGACAGCACCCGGTGCAAGTACAAAACATAGCTACCGTTATGAATTTTTTATTTTTCAGCTCATTCCTTCCCGAATCCAAATAGTGATCTTTCAAGGTGGTGCTCAGGTCGGTATCCAGGGGCAGGGGGCACGTACCCCTTCCCCGGAATGAAGTGAGAGAATGATTTTTTCCACTAATCCCCTTTGCTTTTTTAGCCAAAAATCGCAAAAAAATTCGCGATTATAATTAGCGTCCATTTAGTACCAATGGGGGCGGCCCCCGGAAATAGAGAATAATTTTTGGAACACACAAGGGTCGCCCAAAGGAAAAAATGGAAAATTCTCGAAGTAGGTCTAAAACACCACCAAAACAGGTTTTCAGCGTACTTTTGAGACACTCAAAATTTTTCAATTTATCGCGTATAGTTTTTGCCTTCCAGCCCGCCTGAAACCGCTCAAATTTGAGTAAGACATGTAGAACACGTCAAATTTTTTCATCGCTTCGCGCCGAATTATTCATTTTCTGTATTGTTTTTCTATATAAATGACAAAGATTAATTACAAAGACAGAAGTTATGAAATTAATCATCGATTAAATGATGAGAAAATCAGTAGTGTAGATTGTTTAAACAATAGATTTGTGTAATATGAGTAAGGAATACAGTTTAAAATTTTAAAATTTTTTCTTGAAATTTTTTCCACTAGTGCATAGAGCTCGTTGAGATACGCTCAAAATGCCTTTATTTTTGCCCATCTAATGGTTTCGAAATATTTGACCTCGAAATTTTCGCCCCCACCCCAAAATAAAATCCTGGATAACGGCCTGGTGGTGCTTGATCCTTAATTCTTGTTTAAGCTTAATGAGTGCAAAAAGAGAAAGCAGGATTAAATACTGATTTCATATGTTTTGCTCAGAACTGGATGCTGTCCTTAGACAACCGTAAAAAAAGCGGTTCAACGACACCGTCGCCGACAGGGTTGCCATTGCCACGTTCTCTTGTCAAAAAATCCCAATTTTAAACCTCACACTGCCTAAAAAAACCCAACCAATGGTTAAGCATAGATGCAATTAAACCTCTGTCGCTAAAAATTCCGGGTATTTTACAGTTTACCAAAATGTTCCCAATTTGGGCTAAAAACATATTTATCTGACATTTTCAAGGTCCTTGATTACGAAAAAATAACTTTTATTACGAGGAAACAAAAAAATTTTTGTTTTGAAAATTTTTAAATTTGAAAAAACAATTTTTTGCATGTTTTTTCTGTCATTTTACTAGATTAGATATGTGAAAATTCAAGCTTCTGCTTAAATGACGCTTAGGCTTAGGCTTAGTATATCTGAGGTGTTTCCGGCTGTTTAGGGGTCGAGGTCGCTCACGCTTAGATCGAGGTATAGATGCTTAGGTCGATGTAAAGATGCTCAGATCGATGTATAGATGCTTAGGTCGACCTAAATTGGGTACATGTTATTCTGCATTCCACTGTTTGGATCTTCAAATGGTTGGAACTTCGAGATAATCCAAAAATGCTGTTAACAATGCTAAAAATAGAAGAATCAAAAAGTTTCTAGAAAACTTGTGCAAAAAAATTACAAAAAATTTTTCATTAATCTTGGTTTCCGCACAGTATAGCTTAATTTTTTGTAATCCCTGCGACCTTGAAAATGGCAGAAAAATATATTTTTAGTGCAAATTGGAAAATTTTGATAAACTGTAAAAATTCCAAAATGCCTCCGACGCCTCAAAAAACCCCTAAAAGGGGGGGGGACCCCTAACTTGGCAACCATGGTCGCCGACCCATCCAGGGTTGCCAATTGCTCTGGTCGAAAAACCTTCAAATTTAAGCTCAAACTGCCTCAAAAACCCCCCAACCAATGGTTAAGCATAGGCGCAAAAAACCTCAATCGCTAAAAAATGCCTCCAACGGCCTCGAAAAATTCCCGAAATGGGGAAACCCCAACTAGGAAACGCCGGACCACCATTTGCTTCCCAGCGATATGGTTGACATTATAGACCAGACCCAAAATTTTTACCACTTTATCCACCCTTTTCCACGTTTTTTGGGAGGTCTAAAAACGTTAAAAATAGAGCCCGTTATAAAATCAGTGTTTTTGAAGTAGAAAATCCTATGTACACATGTAATAGCGGTATTTGATGCACTTTTTGTGTAGAAATTTCGCGCTCTACTGGAAATATCACAATCAGCATACGTTATTTCTGTTGAAAGTTAAATTTCCTTCCTTCAGTAAAGCATTTTAGCCAATTCTGAAGTCGTGAAGTAGCTTCTGACAATAAAAACTATAATTTATCGAATGGCTAGCGAAGCGCCGAGAAAATTTTGAAGTTTTAGCTCTCTAAAACGCATTTTTGCATTACAAAAATTAACCAAATCCGTGCAGAAGATAAGGATTTTCAATCGTAGTGAAGTTCTAGACCAGATTGTCGATAGAAATGCTGCAATTGGCGAGGCGCGGCATAAAGATTTATAACAAGTAAGAATTAAATTAATCCGCTGATGAGCGTCAAAAAATTATGCTGGAAGGTTTACCTCTCTAAAACGCATCTCTAAAACGTTTTCACAAAAATTTTCCACAAAATGCCAAACAAGCCCAAAAACTTTTCCATTCCCCAAAATTTCGGTTTGACAAATGAACCAAAAAGTGAAGGAGCGGTTGCCCTGCCCTGTGGACCCCGGTCTAGGACGTTTGGGCGCGGCCAGCTTTGAGCACAGCCATTTTGGCGCGGCCGTTCAGGCGCAGCCGTTTTTGGCGCAAGGACATTTTGGCGCAAGGACATTTTGGCGCAGGACTGCTGCTGGCACGGCCATTTGGGCGCGGCCGTTTTGGCGCATCCCGTTTTGGCGCCAAGGACGTTTTGGCGCAGCTGCTTTGGCGCAGTCATTATGACGCAACTGTTTTTGTGTAATTAGATGACAAAATTTAAATTTCTGATTAAGGGCAAACATGGACAGCTATCTAAGGCGTTTTCTATGGAGCCTGCTCATTTTTGCATCGTAGGCATGGTAAAAATTATGGGGTATTTATACTCAATTTTTTAAAGATAAAAATAAATAAAAAATTTGATAGACGGGTCAAAAGCAATACTTTCCGATGGCTGTAATTAGATGCTGGCTAGCATTAAAACGGAAAATTGAATAGAAATTGGAATGCTAATTTATTTCAATTTTGATGTGACAAAAAATGGGATTCTAGAGTCTGAAAAATCTTCTTCTGATTTTTCTGGTGCGAAAAAGCTTCCAGATCATAGTGATTTGCATGCTTCTGTGACTCAGAAACTTATGTTTAGAAAAGAAAAGCTCTTTTCAACGTTTTGTTCGTATGGTGATGCATTTGAGAGAAGCATAGAAGTTGCTGCGAATTCTCTGACATAATTCCATTCCCCTCCCTCATCGCTGATTTATTTTCTACATACACTCATACATCTATAGCCTGTTCCATTCGAAACGGCCAATTTTCGCTCATGTCTTATTACTGTATCATTTTTTCACTGCACAAATGGCTTCATCAATTAAGCTTTCGTAGCGGCTGCGATTACTTTAAACCATACGTGGGCAGCAAGAAAATTCTGGGGGGGGTGCAAGATTTTTTGAAGGTCGAAAAATGGCCTTAAAAATGGTGGTATGGCAATAAAAACACCAATTTTCGACGTTTCTCATCAAGCACTATCCATTGGCATCAAAAAATTGCGAAAAAAAAACGAAAAAAAATTTCAAAAATTGAATTCTGGGGGGTGTTTTGATTTCTGGGGGGGGGTATTTTGGTTTCTGGGGGGGGGTGCATAACCCCCAAACCCCCCCACGCCCAGGTGTGCTTTAAACATGGTGTTTAATGTGCTTTGATGGAGTAGCTTAAGAATATGGTACTTTCAGGATACTATGAAATAAACTTCAGAAGAGCGGATTTTTTTGCTCAGTACTTTGAACATGTTGAAAGAAAGCGCGGAAAAAATCTCATCCGTCTATGATCAATATTACAAAAGCTATGGGTTTCGTTAATTAGCCTCTTCTCTACCCTAAGTCAAGCATCTTCTCTACCTAAGTATTTGAAGATTCAAACAGCTGAATACAGAATCACATGCAGATACCCAATTTACGTCGACCTAAGCATCTATACATCGACCTAAGCATCTATACATCGACCTAAGCATCTATCCATCGACCTAATCATCTATACATCGACCTAAGCATCTATACATCGATCTGAAGCATCTATACATCGATCTGAGCATCTATACATCGACCTAAACATCTATACATCGACCTGAGCGGGAGCGACCTCGACCCTAAGCAACTTAAAAGCACCATTTTCAGATATACTAAGCCTAAGCCTGAGTATAATAGAAGCAAAAACTTAGATTTTCGTATATCTTATCAAGTAAAACCGAAAAAACATGCAAAAAAAAATATGAAAATTTTTAAGTTTTTAAAATTTCGAACAGGTTTCCGCGCCTTTTTCTTTTTCTCCGTCATTGCTATGCTTCCTTCCCTAATTTTAGCCCATATTATTTATTTCTGACAAATTTGTAAGTCCTTGGATCGAGCCGTTTAATCGTCCCACCCAACACTCAAAGCGAGGTTGCCTGCAACTTGCAAGTATGGCTCAGATTTTCACCGATTTTTTTTCCGCGCTTCAATTTATCATGTGCTAATAGTTTAGCAAAAAAATTTTGGCATTCCATATTCGGGAGTAGGTTAAGAATATGGTACTTTCAGGATACTATGAAATAAACTTCAGAAGAGCGGATTTTTTGCTCAGTACTTAGAACATGTTGAAGAAAGCGCGGAAAAAAATATTCATCCGCGTATAATCAATATTACGAAAGCTATGGGTTTCGTTAATTAGCCTCTTCTCGATCTACGCAAGCATCTACTCGACCTAAGTATTTGAAGATTTAAACAGCTGAATGCAGAATCACATGTAGATACCCGATTTACGTCGATATAAGCATCTATACATCGACCTAAGCATCTATACATCTACCTAAGCATCTATTCATCGACGTAAGCATCTATACATCGACCTAAGCATCTATACATCGACCTAAGCATCTATACATTGACCTGAGCGGGAGCGACCTCGACCTAAGCAGCTTAAAACACCTTTTCAGATATACTAAGCCTAAGCCTAAGTATATTAGATGCAAAACTTAGATTTTCCTATATCTTATCAAGTAAAAACTGAAAAAACATGCGAAAATGAAAAATTTCTTTGAAGTTTCTTAAAATTTCAAACAGCTTTCCGCGCCTTTTTTCTTTTTTCTCCTTAATTGCTATGCTTCCTTCCATGATTTCAGCCCATATTATTTATTTCTGACAAATGTGTAAGTTCTTGGATCGAGCCGTTTGATCGTCCCCAATACTCAAATTGACAGTTGCCTGCAACTTTGCAAGTATGGCTCAGATTTTCACCAAATTTTTTTCCGCGCTCCAATTTATCATGTTCTACCAGCTTGGCACAAAAATTTTGGCATTCCGTATTCATTTAGCTCCTTTTCTAAAAGTACCATATTCTTAACTTAAGCCCCATATTCGTTTTGCTCCTTTTCTAAAAGAACCATATTCTCTTAAGTTTAGCCTGCTTTGCTTAACATGTGGCACATCTAACAAACTGCCGCAACAACCTAAAGCGTGAAAAAATTGAAAGAAATAGTTTATTGCGACAGAGACGGAATTAAAACAATACAAATTCAGTTAAAGCGAAAATGGGCCTTTTGGAATGGAACGACTGTAGTCCTGCATTTCACTATGGAAAAATTCTGCAGAAACATCTCTGAATACCGAAAATTCGTTGCTTATTTTGCATGCTTCTGATATTCAATCGTGTAAAAATAATGCTCGGTGCCAATCTTCTTGGGAATTTGAGGAGTCAGACCCAAAAAGTTTTGAAAAGCGACCTTTTCTGAGCTAAAAAATTATGGGTAACGCCAAATATCACTGTTTTCTGACGTTTCATCAAAATGCTTTGATATCACACAGTAACAATATTAGAATGATTAATTTACTAACAATATAACTTTATTGTTATATAATCCCAAATTACAATCTTTAGTTAGTTCGATCCTTGAAGACGAAAGATCATGTGAAACAGGCAAAATTTTAGTAATTACAGCAAAACAAAAGGCACATAAGGCTTAATTTTGCTCAATAGTGTTCCATGGCCACAAAAATTTCTGACGTTGGAGGGAAGGGCATTAGGGGACGTCCCAACCCTGGGTGGGTGGGGAATTCCGCTAAAGCCCTTCCTGTTACACGTATGGTTTTCGGCCATTTTTATGAGAGAGGGCGTGAATGATTACGAATTTTCGGCCGAAAATAAAAAACGCAGCTAAAAATGGCCACAAATGCAGGTTTTGCCAAAATCAATTTCGGCTCGTGCATTTTTTGAGCCATTTTTATACAATGTTAAAATACTTTCTCGGAGAAAGGCATATTAATTATCTCGTTTTTCAGTATTTTCTTAGGAAATTTCAAAAATTTTCGAGTGCTTCGCGCAAAATAGCTGCTAATATACTGTATCCAGATTTGAAGCAGAGGCATTGAACACTCAAAAATCAATTTTTGTGTAATCCAGGCATCTTTATGCAGATTGAAGATATCTTTCGTATCCATTTATACTGTTTTTAGCAATTTGATGCAAATGAATCAAGTACCATTTAACAACTCCAGCACATTCAGCCGTTCAAAGATAAAATCTGACTCAATTTATCCTGATGTTGCATTGGATTTCTAAGCGCAGTAAAGCTTATTACATGATTTAATCAGCGACATACATCTGTAAATATTTCTGATTCTTGTAGTACAGGTTGTTTTAGCTTCAGTCAATGTCCTTTATGTGTAAATTTCATCAAAAGCTCATAGAATGATCAAGCCTCGCGCACAAATGACTTTATGAACTATATCCAGGCCGAATTCATCACATTTAGGACCACGGTTTTTTGTATTCTGCAACGATTTTTCATAATGCGAGAGCATTTAACTGATCTCCAGACCGTTCTTAGTACATGCACAAAAGATTTCTTTGAGAGACAAAAACTCTAAAAAAGGTGTCAAATTCCCGAAACCCTCCGGCGCATCAGTAGTTGTCAGTTCAACCTATATAGCTCTGAAATGGTAGAATTTGCATTTGGGAATGGAAAAAATGGCCACCGATTCAGAAGTGTCCTGTGAATTGAAGCTAAGATACGCCATCAAGGTCGACTGAAAACCCCTGCTTTACCATTAATCATGAATAAAACGCTACTGAGTACCACACTAGTACACGCACAAAAATTTGCATGTACACAAAATGTTCAAAGACTTTGATACCATTTTGTGTTACGTGTACAAAGGTATCTTGCACAAAACAACACTCTCATTAGGACTGCATGCCGGCTGCAGGTCACACACTGGCAGTATCAAAAGTGTGTATGTTTGAAAATAGGATTGAGAAAAGATATCTACAAAAATTTGATCGCTCATACAAAGACACTACTGAGCGAATATCCTGGTCCCCCATTTTGTGATTTCACCCTTCCTCGATCTGGACCCTCGGGAAACGCATGATCTGGAAAGTGCAGTGCAGTCTCTGTCATATTACCTGACCACACCTGTGAATTGGATGACTGAAAAGCGTGTTAAACACATGCATTATACTGCAAAAGCGTAGCACATTACAATGGCTACAGTTCTGTCTTTACTTATTTATTTCCTGTTTGCGTCTGTTTATTTCTTTGACACTGTTTTCTCATTTATGTATAGTAATAAAAGTTTCTGCAAGTTGCTCTGTTCAGCCATATTTATTAATGTCTCTTCCAAGTCTCTCAACCGCAACTTGTTAAATTAAGCTATGCTTTCATTCTGCTGACTTTATTCAATAAATCCTTCATTTAATCTACTATTATTGAAAATGACATTCGATAAAGTGTTCAATATTACGATTATTCTCTAGCTCTTGTGCATACAAAATATTCTAAGAGCACTATTTATGGGTATAGGTATATAAGCTTGACCCTCGGCATTACCCTGCCTCCGGCCTCGGCCTCGGCCGAGGCAAGGATTTTAAGGCGCCTCGGCCTCGGCCTCGGCCGAGGGTCCAGAAAAAGTACCCTCGGTCCGATCACTGTCTACACTAATATATTATACAAAGGCACTGATCGGCTATCCTGAACAGAGAACAGATAATTTTACATATACTGCTCAAGGGCCTAAGCTAAAGAGGTCGCATTGTTTACAATACACATTATTCGAAAAAACAAGTTTCTGTGCTTAAAACAGTGACCGCCAATTTTCAGTTGCACTTTTACATCATCAAAAATTTCTGAAAAGAGCCCTGTTTGCAATGTCTTTTTTTGAAAAAAATAAATAAT
>JAVLUZ010000655.1:840000-848287 GCA_036768485.1 Mermis nigrescens | reverse complement strand
CTTCCGTAATAGGCATACCGTATATATAAATTGTCCGATCGCGTCGTATCGGTTTCGGATGTTCGACAATGACTCTCCCGTCGAAAATAAGTAGACCTTCTGTAGCTGCATATTCTCTAGCCGATTCATTTCCAAATATAAGTTTCAACGTTTGAGCTGCAGTTCTAAAGATATATAATGGCTTTCTATCAGTCGAATTTGACGCACTTATCGATCGAATAATATCAATCAATTTTCTATCAGTCAATTTATTACGTTCCAAATTCAAAAAAGCCGATACTCGTGTAGATTCGAAATTTTCGTCTTCGTTATCGATTTGAATATCCGTATTTTCAATATTTTCCATTATATTAAATCAAAATTGACAAAGTTCAACGCGAAATCAAATATGCTTGCACTTATTTTCCAATGTATCCGGCGCATGAAATAGTACATAAACAATTGGAATGACGGAAATGTACGCACACACACAAAATTATTGAGCCATAGTCAAAACCGACCAAACAGCGTGTTGTGTGTGTGTGTGTGTGTGTGTGTGTGTGTGTGTGTGTGTGTGTGTGTATGTGTGTGTGTATGTGTGTGTGTGTGTGTGTGTGTGTGTGTGTGTGTGTGTGTGTGTGTGTGTGTGTGTGTGTGTGTGTGTGTGTGTGTGTGTGTGTGTGTGTGTGTGTGTGTGTGTGTGTGTGTGTGTGTGTGTGTGATCAATCCACTGACACTGATTAGGAGTCACATGGCCAGCCGGGCCAGCGTATTCAGATGGCCAGCCAAAAACATCTATTTCCGACGCCCACTGTGTTAAAATGGCCTGCGTATTCAGAAGGCCAGCGTAATTACATGACCAGCGTAGTCAGATGACCAGCTTAAGACTTGGCGAGTAAGTGGCGAGTTGGTGTTTACTGAGCCACCATATACGAGTATGCTACTAGATGCACATACAAAGCATTATAAGTACACATTGGGAAACCCCTATAAATCGATGATTGACACAACAGTAGTAAAGCCGGACCTAGGGAGTCTGTGTGCTTAAGCATAGTGCACGATTAAGCATAGAGACTCCGAGAATTGTAGGCGCAAAGCGCCTACAATGGGGTCCTACTACACAATAAAGCACGCTACATCTTAAACTACCGGCGCGAAGCGCCGAACTTAGGCGGCACACTCCCTGGAGCAAAAGCGCGAAATGCCAAATTTAAGCCCTATGCGGGCGCAGAACGTCAAATTTCTCCCTAGGTCATATGAGCCCATCAGGTACAGGGTGTCGATTTCAGTAAGGCCATCAGAATAAAGATAACAACATTGAACTGTGTAATCACTAGGCGGCATATACGCACATACATACTATAACACAATTTTTTAGAGCGATAAACTATTCGCACTGTCGACTCTAGCTAAGCAATCACTATTCAGAAAGGTACAGAAGCAAAATATTATTGAAATCTATTTTGAAATGCAGCTGTCGACTCAAACTAGGTTTCTATTATTCAGAAAAAAGCAAAATATTATTGAAATTAAAACAGTCACTGCTATCTAGCTATTGACCCATTATTACAAAAATAGATCCAACGCAAGCTACGTTTTTCATCTTTCAGAAACGTACAGAAGCAAAATATTATAGAAATCTATTTTAATCTGCAGCTTTCAATTCTAGCTTCTTATTCACTGTTCAGATGAGTACAAAAGAAGAATTATTTAGAAATTTATTTTGAACTGCAGCTGTCGACTCAAACTGGGTTTCCATGCAGAATATTATTGAAATTTAAATGGTCACTAGAATCTAGCTGTTGACTCTTCACGACAAAAATAGGTCCAACTCAAGCTAAGTTTTCATTATTCAGAAAAATACAAAAGAAAGATATTATTGAAATCTTACTTGCACAATAGTGCAAAGATTTTCAACTGCTTTTGAAAAGACAGCCCATAATTCTATGCTTTCAAAAAAGTATAAAAAAAGCATTGAAAATTGAGGACTTTCATCATTTAACTCCTCTTTGGTATTATCACCACAACTGGGCATGGGAAGGTTGGGGGTATGCACTCCCCCTTCCCGAGAAACCAAAATACCCACTCAGAAATGAAAATACCCCCATAATTCAATTTTTAGAAATTTTTTCGTTTTTTTCGCAATTTTTTTGATGCCATTGGATAGTGCTTCATGAGAAACGTCGAAAAATGGTATTTTTTACGCCATACCATCATTTTAAGGCCCTTTTTACCTTTGAAAAATCATGCACCCCCAGAATATTCTTGCTGCCAACGTATAATTATCACCTACGATTGGCAGGAATAGGAAGACGCCAAAGAAACTCTCAGCGACAACGACCAACCCAGGAACGATCGTCTGCAAGGGTGAGTATTTTCCTGTTTTGTAAGAATGCAGGGTTGAAATGCTACAATATCGTCTTCTGTATGGTCATTGTTAAACAACCCTGCATACAGTTTAGGTACCGTGCATTGCAAAACGTTCAGTAGCCGACCTTTTCTGTTTCCACAACGTTATGAATAAACATTAATCTTATGCTTAAGCTATTTCGAATGCATCAGTCAAACATATTATGCGTTTTTAAAATCGTTTCAGTTGTGCTTCATTTCTCGCGCCTGTTATAACAATTTTTCCCGTCGTAAAAATAAGGGCAGAGGGTGGGCCATCCATGAATCGTTTTTATTCAAACCGGGGAATAGTTCTTGTTCGTTTTCAACAAATTTTCTGTGCGCTTGAGCAAGAGCGTGTAAATTCATATTTGCGCCTAAATTTCCTGATCCGACAATATTGTGAATTATATGTTCAGTTAGTTTTAGCTCGTATCTACTTTTCTCCAACATTTTGCAAATTTTTTCCTTCGCGATTTTATTTTGTTCAACGCTTTTAGCACCAATGCATACTAATTTTTCAGAACTGAACAATAAGCCCGTTGCTTTTGGTTCGTTTATTCGAATTATTGCCGCATTGAAATTTTTGTGGTCAAATTTCATTCCATCGCAAATTCTCTTACTTTTATACAAATTTAAAAGCTTTGAAGAGACTCAAGCTGTAGAAACAACATTTCGAATCGTAACCATGATTGAGAATGATGAATTTTCAATAGACACGACTATTTATATTCAAAAACATGAAGGTTTAATATTTCGAAAATGCAACTTGACAATCACTTTTCGAGAAATAAATGGTATTAATAGATCCAAATCGTCTTTTATGTTTATTTCTAAGCTAGAAATATCTCTTACGAGGACGGGTATGTAGTGAGGAAAATCATAGATTCTGTCAGTGATGTTAATGTATGTTCCTTCCACGTTTATGATGCGCAAAAGAGGGGCTGAAACGTCTCCTACGATCTGGGGTTCTAAAATATTTTTATAGACGTACAAGGTATCGAGACCACCCCCACCAGGTCCGGCTCCTTATCAGACCATCCTGTATCTTCTAGTAGTGTTTCTTTAAATCCTAAAATATGTGCTATTCTTTCAGACAGTTTCCCTGATTTCACAAAGCGTTCGAGTATCATTACAGAAACCCGTTTTATTGAAGTTAATAATTGAATTCTACTCCTTCTACTTTTTATAGCCTCTATAAATTCCTAGATGGAGTCGTCGTAGCATCATTCCTGCATTTGAATTTTATATTCAATACCATCTGCATCTATAATTTTAATTTCCGTTTCGTGCTTTCTTATTGTTTGCATATTATAGGGGTAAATAAATTCCGAGAGACCACACTCCCAATCACCGACTAATTTTAATTTTTGCGGTAAATGTACAAGTAACTTTGAAGGCGTATTTTGTCTATCGCTTATCGTATTGCTAGGCAAAGTTATGTAAAATTCATCCATTTTTGACATATTTGGTTTAAGATAAAATCTTCATCTATGACCGAAGTGTTTATCCTAAATAGACTATTTACAAAACCCATTACAAATTTGTCCGCATAACTTTTTTTCTAAATTTTTTGAAATTAGTTTCATGGGCACTCCTCTGTACCTCCAAATTAAAAAATAAACCTACATTTGGCCGCCGTAGACGTTAGTGGCTGCTGCACGCATTTTTTATTATGCTTAATTTCTGTAGCATACTGTAGAATATAATTTTGTGTATGGTTATCAGCATACGTGGGCAGCAAGAAATTTCTGGGGGGGGGTGCAAGATTTTTTTGAAGGTCAAAAAATGGCCTTAAAAACGATGGTATGGTGATAAAAACACCATTTTTCGACGTTTCTCATCAAGCACTATCCATTGGCATCAAAAAATTGCGAAAAAAGCGAAAAAATTTTCAAAAATTGAATTCTGGGGGGGTATTTTGATTTCTGGGGGGTATTTTGGTTTCTGGGGGGTGCATACCCCCCAAACCCCCCACGCCCAGGTGTGGTTATCAGGCCCTAAGCCGTAGCTATCGAAATAGTCACACGAGTCATGCGCGTCAAAATACATGCACGTCCAATGCGAACCAGGTTGGGTACTAGGATCCATATTAATTACCAATGCAGCAGGCTTGCTAAAAATGGGAGGTAAGTTATCGCTTGAGAAAACATCAAGAAAATTCTGACCGACTACTTGGTCGCTTTTTAAATGTCTAAGAGTTATAAGGTATTCATTTTTAAGCATTATAATCATACATAACGTTTTGGTTCTTATCTAGCATTACTAAATAATCAAACCCGGCATAAACAATCACTTCAAGGCCCGTATCGGGAATTTTTCGGCAAATGATATTTCAATGCTAGTTGTACCTTCCCTGATTAAATCCCAGTGCTCACCGTCATCTTCGTCTGGAGTCAAATTAAATGCAAAAAGACACTGACCTTTTTTGAAATCTTCTCTTGTAACTCCGTTCCCTTTATTGTCCTGACTAATACCAAGTGTTTCGAATAATTGATCAAAAGCTCTAAATGCTTGTTATTTTTAAAGTCTAGCCTGAATGGGTGAGAGGGGAAGGTAACGCCTCCGCAAGTTACTTTTGCATCATTTATACTGTATGATTTAAAATTGGGAGGAGATTTTTTTATATTTCCTATATACGCATCTGCATCCACACATCCGAAAATAATGCGTCTAGGGAAACTGCCCTGAAAATAATGTGTTAAGGAGAGTAGATTGACAAGTGCTAGGTATATATAAATTCATCATCATAACTCTGCGCATGGGTATTTAATAGTGTATGATGCAAGTACTATTTTGATAGCTAGCCCTGTGCTTTCTAAAATTTCTGCCTTTCGAATGCAAAAATTCATTAGCTGAATACTTAAGTGTGCAGAGTTACGATGATGAATATACATATACCTAGAACTTGTCAATATACTCCCTCAACACATTGTTTTCAGGAGCAGCTTCCTAGACGCATTATTTTCGGATGTGTGGATGCATATGCGTATAGGGGAAATATAAAAAAATCTTCCAATTTTAAATCATAAAACGATGCAAAAGTAATTTGCGGAGTCGTTACCTTCCCCTCCCACCTATTCAGGCTAGACTTTAAAAATAACAAGTACCTTAGAACTTTTGATCAATTATTCGAAACACTTGATATTAGTCGGGACAATAAAGGGAATGGTTTGACAAGAGAAGGGTTCAAAAACGGTCACTGTCTTTTTGCATTTGATTTTACTCCAGACGAAGATGCTGATGGGCACTGGGAATTAATTAGGGAAGGTACAACTAGCATTGAAATATCATTTGCCAAAAAATTCCCGATACGGGCCTTGAAGAGATTGTTTATGCCGAGTTTGATAATTTAGTAATGCTAGATAAGAACCGAAATGTTTTGTATGATTATAATGCTTAAAAATGAATACCTTTCAACTCTCAAACGTTTTGAAAAGCGACCAAGTAGTCGGTCAAAATTTTCTTGGTGTTTTCCCAAGTGATAAATTACCACTTATTTTAAGCAAGCCTGCTGCATTGGTAATGAATATGGACCCTGGTACCCAACTTGGTTCGCATTGGACGTGCATGTATTTTGACGCGCTTGACTCATGCGATTATTTCGATAGGTACGGCTTAGCGCCTGATAACCATACACAAAATTATATTCTACAGTATGCAACAAAAATTAAGCATAATAAAAATGCGTGCAGCAGCCACTAATGTCTATGTGCGGCTGAATGTGTGTTTATTTTTTAATTTGAAGGTACAGAAGGGTGCTAATGGAACTAATTTTAAAAGTCTTAAAAAAAGTTGTGTGGACGAATTTGTAATTGGTTTTGTAAATAGTCTATTTAGGATAAACACCTCGGTCATAGATGAAGATTTTATCATAAACCAAATTTGTCAAAAATGGATTAATTTTACATAAGTTTGCCTAGCAACATGATAAGCGATAGACCAAATACGCCTTCAAAGTTTATTGTACATTTGCCGCATCAAAAAATTGTGAAAAAAAGAAAAAAAATTTAAAAATTGAATTATGGGGGGTACTTTGATTTCTGGGGGTAGGGGTATTTTGGTTTCTTGGGAATGCAACCCCCATAAACCCCCCTCCTCACGCCCAGGTGTGGTGATAATGCCAAAGAGAAGTCAAAAGATGAAAGTCCTCAATTTTTCATGCTTTTTTAAATTTCAATAAAAGCATGGAATTATGGGCTGTCTTTTCAACAGCAGCTGAAAATCTTTACACTATTGTGCTAGTAAGATTTTTATAATATTTTTCTTTTGTATTTTTCTGAATAATGAAAACTTAGCTTGAGTTGGACCTATTTTTGTCGTAAAGGGTCGATAGCTAGATGCCAAGGACCATTTAAATTTCAATAATATTTTGCATGGAAACCTAGTTTAAGTCGACAGCTGCAGTTCGAAATAAATTTCTATATAATTCTTCTTTTGTACTTTTCTGAACAGTGAATACGTAGCTAGAATCGACAGCTGCAGATTAAAATAGAGATCTATAATATTTTGCTTCTGTACGTTTCTAAAAGATGAAAAACGTAGTTTGAGTTGGATTTATTTTTGTAATAATGGGTCAATAGCTAGATAGCAGTGACTGTTTGAATTTCAATAATATTTTGTTTTTTTCTGAATAATAGAAACCTAGTCTGAGTCGACAGCTGCAGTTCAAAATATATTTCTATAATATTTTGCTTCTGTACCTTTATGAATAGTGATTGCTTAGCTAGAGTCGACAAAGCAAATAGTTTATCGCTGTAATAAAATTGTCTTATTGTATGTGCATATATGCCACCTAGTGATTACACAGTTCAATGTTGTTATCTCTATTCTGATGGCCTTACTGAAATTGTACCATATGACCTAGGGAGAAATTTGACGTTCTGCGCCCATATAGGGTACAAATTTGGCCTTTCGCGCTATGGCTTCATGGGGTGTGCCGACCAAGATCGGCGCTTCACGCAGGTAGTTTAACATGTAACGTGCTTTATTGTGTGGAAGGGCCTCATTGTAGGCGCTTTGCGCCTACAATTTCGGAGTCTGTATGCTGAAGCGTGTGATATGCTTAAGCACACAGACTCCCCAGGGTCCGGCTTTACTACCTCACTACACCCCTAGAATTGCAATTTTTGCATTGTTTCAGGCTTTACCCAATTTAGACCCCGAGAATGCTCATGCTGCCTTTTGAATCATTCGATTACAAACTAAATGGGTACCTACCTACCTATCTACCTACTTGTTACTGTGCATGTCAGACTACTATGTTGAGGTCAACAATTAGGACCAGGTTAACTATTATTTACTCAATAATGATTCAATAAAAAAATGCAAGGGATTTTCTTGTTAAGGGTAGTTACATCAACAAAGTTTAGTTAGGCGAGGAGGCTAATTTTACTTTGGGTTCCAAGCTTTCTACTGCAGCCCTTACTTTCTGATCATTTAATCAGGCTGGTCGTTTTTATCAATATTCGAAAAAAAGCTGCAGTGTTCTCAGTATTGGATGGAAAGCATATCTTCAACTTTTTTCTCAACCTTTATTCGCCCCAAACTGGCCATATGAAAATGTTGGCCATCTGAATACGCTGGCCATCTGAATACACTGGCCATATGAACATGCTGGCCATCTGCATATGCTTGCGATCTGAATCAGGCTGGCCATCTGAATAAGCCGGTATCGCACCTTAAAGTGTCTGCACCTTAAAGTGTCCGGCTGGTCACTTTAAGGTCTTAAAGTGTGCGGCCGGACATTTAAAGGCACCCTCAAGTGTCCGGCTCTGCCCTAAAGTGTCCGGGTTACACTGAGTATACGTACGCATTTACGCCCACGCATATCACTTGCTGTACAATTAAGTAATTATGCATGTACATATACGTACCTTGTACAATGTATTGAGGCACATAAATACAAGCAAGCCGATAC
>JAVLUZ010000655.1:600000-835000 GCA_036768485.1 Mermis nigrescens | reverse complement strand
AAAAGTGTTATAAACTAACACCATAGTTTTGATGTACAACAGTATACCGAGTTACAGGAAGACGTTATTTCAAAGCGGATTACCGCATCAAATCTTAATCCAATTTTTGTAGCTTGACTCATCCTGATTAAATTCAAGTGAAAACCGCAAACTTAAATAAAACGGACTATAATTCAATTCACTTTTTCTCACGATAGCACAAAATTTGAAGCTATTTAGATACACACCAAACCGTGAGCGACCAATACAGTTCGCACAAATAAATCCTGATCGGCATCAGGATTAACTTTTACAGGACAAAACATGGAAAGTTAATAAATTATATAACCCTCATCTCGTTAAACTTTATCGAATTTAATCTCGTAGTAAGCTAAACACCTTCATTCGGAAGCAGAGTCCTGGAGGAGTAAAGTTTTAGGTAGGAGTGGATAACATGTTGCTGCGTCTATTTTGTCCATGAGCTTCTTCCGGTATGAGTTGGGGCGTGATCTCAACTTTAAGAATGCTTTATGCTCAAGAGTAACATTCTCTACTGGATGATTTAGTTTTGTCAATGGAGGTGTAAAGTAGTTTACATTAAAGTTTTTTTTGCTTATTGAATGTAGTGAGGAGTCGATTTTTTTTGTAGATTGTTATCCAGAACATATATATTACGAATCAGATTATAAATATTTTTTTGTCACTCAGCGGTGGTGTAAAGTTACATTTGCCGGAAGTCAACTTTTTTAAAACGTAAATTTCGCCATATCGAATAAGATCAAGAATTTGCTGCAATTAGTTACACACCCGCTAGTTGTGATATTTTTTTTACCCTTCAGGTTAAATTCAGGCCCAGGAGATTGTAAGTTGTACAAAATTTGCTAAAACTCAGAAATTTCCCGAACAAAGAAAAAATGAAAGTAAGTAAATCAAAGAAAAAACCTACCTGTGCCTAAAACTGCAAGATCTGCTAAAAATCAGACTTTTTCTAAGCAACGCGAAAATCGAAGTATATTCTGCGGCCTGCAGGAGAAAGCAGCATCCCGTCGAACAAAGATAAAACATTGGGCTAGATAACTCAACCACTCACTCTGCAAAAGCAGATATCGCCATAGCTGAGCAGCGCCATGTTGCAATATTTTTCTGGGTCAAAAAATAGTAATTATGGTATGTTAGAAAAACGGCAATTTTCGACGTTTCTGATTGAACACTGGTGCATACCCCTAACCTCCCATGCCTAATGGTTATCAGTTTACATGGGCAGGAATGAAATCCGGGTGGTCTCTTGGGATTAAACGCCAGAAGAGAACTGAATGGACGCATGCATTATATAGAAATCACAGTCTTTCGTTGCGGTATCGCAAATAATCATAGGATATAACTCTTTGTAATATTTATCTAGCCACAATATCGATTAAATTAACGTTGCAAGTGATTAGCAAAAACGCAGATTTGAGATTTATTTTATAAGCTTTATATTTAGCTTTGGACACCATACCTAGACGTATGTGGTTTGGGGAGTATGCACCCCAAGGCAAAATACCCAACAAGAAAACGCAAATACCCAACAATACCTCCAGAATACAATTTTTTAAATCTTTCTGCTCTTTTTTGGTTTTTTTGGTAGGTACCGATAGATATAGCTCGACAAGAAACGTTCACAAATGGTGTTTTCTTCGCCATAGCACTATTTTTAAGGCCAATATTCCAATTAGAAAACCCTCAGAATTTTGGAACCGCTAATGTATGGTGACAATATGAGAAGGTTCACCTATTTTTTTCAGAGGCCGCAGAATATACTTCGATTTTTGCGTTGCTTAGAAAAAGTCTGATTTTTAGCAGATCTTGCAGTCAAAGGCAAAGGTAGGTTTTTTTCTTTGATTTACTTACTTTCATTTATTCTTTGTTCAGGAAATTTCTGTTTTAACAAATTTTGCGACATTTGTAGTAAGGAGCTTTTTCTAGTCCCCTCCTTTTACGTCCTTGATAATTCTTTGTTCCAAGTATATTCTACCTTTTTTTGTTCCATCGGAGCATTTTTTCTTGCTAGTACCCAACTATTTGTTAACAAGAAATAAGAGTTATTCCTATCTTTGTCAGTCTTGTAGCGAATGTCATCAGGTACTCAGCAATTTATACTTGCATTGTGTATTTATTATACTAGGAAAAATCTACCTGAAGTCGCAAAATCTGCTAAGAATCAGACTTTCTCTAAGGAACGCTAAAAACTCGAAGTATATTCTGCGGCCTCTAAAAAGTGTCTGTTTTTAATAATGTTCGAAATTTCAGATAAGAGTGTACGAAATCTATCAAAGTTACTTTCTTAAATTGCTGGCACCTGATTGATAGAAAACTAAGAGGTATTGTATTTAAAGTTGTTTTATCTTCTTATGAGCATTATAGCAAGCAAAGCAGGGGCCGATCACGCAATCGTTTCGGGCATGCTAGTGTATCTACATTTAGTCTGTTTCAAGTCAACTTACGCGTTTCCTACTGTTTTAAACCAACCATGTCTCCAATTGTCTTCAATATTTGCTATTTCATTCAATTGGCTTAGAAGACTGTTAGTTTACTCAATATCATTTCCCATAGCTACTGCATAGCTAACGTGCTGGTTTTATTCATTTTTATGGTTAAATATTTGTTTTAATCTGTTGGCCGCAGAATATACATCGATTTTTAGCGTTGCTTAGAGAAAGTCTGATTTTTAGCAGATTTTGCGACTTTAGGTAGATTTTTCCTAGTCCCTCCTTTTACATCCTTAATAATCCACAATTCCAAGTATATTCATCTTTTTTGTTCCATGAGAGCATTTTTCTCTGCTAGTACCCCACTTTAAATTAGTATGATTTGAGTACATCAGTCAGTAAACACATACAGTAACATGCCACAATAATGACAGCAGTCCAAGAACACGGAAAACAATACTGTTTTTAACATCAGCATTATCCTTTTCAAACAAGACAACCTTACATTATTTTAACAGATCAAAGTTTTTAAGCATTAACTTTACGCAAATATCAAGTGTAAGGAACACTAACGCTCAGATTTAGAAGTAAAATAAGTTTGTAGTATAAACTACATTTTGCCAACAAATGATTAGTGCAAACTTCACACAACTACTAGGTGTAGAGAAAACTAACAGTCAGATTCTCAACTCTGATTTTACGTAGAACATTTAAAAAGAAATTAAGTTTCCGCAGGGCTCTAGAACAACAGTTAATATGCAGTGTAAACTTTACACAACTACAGAGTTCAAAGAAAATTTCAGTCGGATTCGTAATTCTGATATTACGATCAACATTTATGAAAAAATTAAGTCTCCACAATGGCGTAAGGACATATAAATATCAGATGTGTAAACGTAGACTCAAGCTACGTTCACTTCGCTTACTTAACCCGAATCTTAAGCTTATGCGTTCACACGGGGGTTCTCGCCTTTTTTAGGAGGTCGATCAGCAGCCGGCGATTCGGGGGTAAGCGGCCCAGCCTATTCGAGGTAGCCCGGCCCTCTACGCACGCACCTAGTGAAACTTACTTACTTAACCCCTTTGAGATTAAGTACCTAATTAAAGTAAGTTCCCCGGAAACCTAATTGAGGGCTCAAAAAGATTATTATTTAACTTGTTTTGGACTGAATTCCGGTGCTTGAAAAAATTAAGGGTTCCTAAGTATAGTATAGCACAAGGACAGAATTCGACAGCACGGAAATTCAACCGAGCCCAGCATCGTTAATTAAATAATTAATTTTTACAATATTTTTGGACAGAAAAATTATGAAGCAATTAAAAAGCGACAGCATGGAGGATACATGCTGCCGACCGTCGTGTTACGCTAATCGGGTAAAATCAAACAATGTAATTAAATAAGGGCACAAAGCCCTGCCAAAGGCATACAACAACTGATGCCAATTGGCAAAAACACGAATGATTAAAAACAAAGCGTACGGCGAAAAGAAGCGTGCACACTACGCTGGAAAACTAACAGACGAGTTCTGCAGCCAAGCAGATAAAAAGGCACGTATGGAGTCTGCTCACGTACGGCGACGAAAAGAAAAAAGATACGCTCAGCGCGGAAGCTGGCGGAGAGGCTCTCAGGCTCAAAAACTAATTGCAAAATGTAAAATCTCTATGTGCCGTCAAAACTGCGCTCGCACGCAGTTTTAACTGATTCGGAAAAAGAGGCGTAACAACACCAACCAAGAGATATGAAAAGGATCTATAAATACGACAATAGGCCTATGGGCAAAAGCTTACGGTAAAGGTATGTACAAACGAGACAGGCACAAATATGAGACACTCACAGATGATCTTTTAACACACGTAAGATGCAGGTTAACAATGTCAAATTATCATGGGTCCCAGGTCACTGCGGCATTGAGGGCAATGAATTTGCGGATCATGCTGCAAAAATGGGATCAGCACGTAAACATATTGGCCCAGAACCGGTAGTTGCTGTCTCCAGAGCTGTTGCTAAGGCTGACATCAACAGCTGGGTCAGGGAACAACATGTTCAATATTGGAGTGAGCAAAAGACTTGCCGTCAGGCCAGATCCTTTATGGAGAAGCCATGCAAGAAAATAGATAGCTCCTTGATCAGCTTAGATCGTAAGCTGCATAAGGCAGTAACTGGTCTCTTAACTGGACACTGTCCCCTCAACAGACACCTGTGTACTATTGGGGTTTCTGACAACCCCAAATGCGCAAATTGCCTGCTCACAGAAGAGGATTCTATCCACTTCCTTTGTCACTGCCCTGGGTTTGATAAACTGAGAGCTAGGTTCTTCCATGCTCCACATATTGAACCCTCGGCCGTTTTACAGGAGCCTGTTGCTCAACTTTTGGGGTTTATTAAAGCCTCAAAACGTTTGTGCGACTAGCTCTCAAAACTTTCCATGGGGTACACAATGGGCTTCTTAGCCTGCGTGAAGGGCTTGCGCCCACCCCTTTATCACTATCACTATCACTAAGATATGATAACACACATACCAATTCGTACTCAAGTCGCATTAAGCCCGAGTGCCCATTTTCCTATCCCGGATTTTGATTGAAAACATGTGTGGGAATGGAACGAAAAATATGATAATTTTTAGGGAAGGAGGTCCCGGGCGACTCACTTAAGCGTTGCGCTTAACGGTTGTGTACGTGCGTATGGAAACTGAGCACAAGAATGTACATCTGGGGCAATCAATCGGTTTTTTTTTATTTGTTTCAAAAAACCCAAACTGATTTTTTTCTCTAAAAACTTTTTTTCAGTGTAAAGTTTACAAACATAAGTTTGGCACATACAAACGTACTACAATCGAAGGGCTACAAACTGGCCCCAACCGAATTTATTCACACTCAATGGGGCGTTAGGTTCAGATTTTTAAAGTTTACAATGTGGTGAACAGTGAAAAATACGTGTTTGTGCATATTTTTGTTCGCCACTTTCTCTGTTCAGAAGTCGGGAGAGGTCGAATAGGGTCAAAATAAAGTACTTTCTAAGGTGGCAAGGCGAGCAGAAATATGAAGTGAAGAAGTCGGGAGAGGTCGAATAGGATAAAAATAAAAGTACTTTTTAAGGGGTGACGAACAAAAATATGGACAAACACGTATTTTTCACTGTCCACCACATTGTAAACTTTAAAAATCTGAACCTGACGCCCCATCAAGTGTAAATGACGTGGGTTCGGGCCAGTTTGTAGCCCTTTGATTATAGTACGGTTGTGTGTACCAAACTTATGTTCCGCAAAATATTTGATATGATTTACCAATTAAATACGAAAAAACCTGTTTTTTCCCCATTTTACACCTCAGGTTTCGAACTTTACACCCCCATAAACAACTCAATATTACGTTTTTCGAAAGCGGTTGCTTTCGACGTGTATCCTTTAAAAAGTACTTTACTTTTATGTATTTAATCTATCCCAACTCATAACCGAAAAAGTTAGCAGAGAAATTTTGGACAAAATCTGTTTTTTACTCATCAACTTCAATGTAAAGTTTAAACCCCTGATACTGTTTATTGATTGTAGAAAAGTTTAAAGGTCAGATTCGTCATTCTGACCCCACGGAGAACATTTTAAAAAAATTCATCATCCACGACGCTTTCGACGGAAAAAAGTTTTTCAGTGTAAAGTTTACCCCTGCACTATAACGCAATATTGATTGTAAAGAAACAAAATTAATTTTGACGTGTAGCGCTTAGGACGAGGCACATTTTAAAGGTAGTTACCACGTTCTGTCTACAAAGTGGTGAATATAGCAGGGAAAAAATATTTTTTGTACCTGACTCTTTACAATAAACCGCCTCTAAATTCGAAAATATTACTTTAAAAAAATTTAAAAAAGTCTTCTTTAGATTTTATAACCGTCTACCTTTTGAAACCAATCAGACTGCATGGAATGTAAAACTAAGTTAGATATTTAGATATGCTCGTCACATGAAAACAGTAAAAAACCGTGTAATTTACACTCCTGCGCAACAACCAATAAATGTAAAAATAATTTTAAGACCAGATTCGTAAGCTACTACTTAGGGAGAACATTTTTAAAAAAATCCATCATCCATGACGCTCTAAGCGGAAAAAATTTTTTAGTGTAAAGTTTACACCTGGACTATAAACGCAATATTGATTGTAAAGAAACAAAATAAAATTTGACGTGTAGCGCTTGGAGACGAGGCAGATTTTAAAGGTAGTTACTACGTTTTGTCCTCTCAGTGAAGAATATGGCAGAGAAAAAATAATTTTTAGTCCCAGACTCTTTACAATAAATCGCCTCTAAATTCGAAAATTAATTTGCAGTGTAATATTTACACAACCGCCTAGCGTAAAGAGGATTTTATTCCGATTTGTAAATGTGATATTACTCGGATATTATTATCAACATTTATGAAAAAATTACATGTCTACAAGATCAGAGGACAAATAAACAATGAGTGTAAACTGCTTTACATCACTGTTTGATGTAAACAAACGCACCTACGTGACGTCTTACATTTGATTCTTTGAAAATTTCTAGACTCTAGGAAAAAATTATGTTTCTGGAATTCTCAAAAACGAAGATAAATACATATGTAGTGTAAACTTCATGTAAACACCTAGTGTAAAATAGATTTTGGTCAGATTCGTAATTTTTATATTGTTCCGATATTACGATCAATATTAATGGAAAAAAATAAGTCTGCATAATGTTCTATGGGCAAACTAACAAAAGGTGTAAACCACTTTACAACACTGTAGAGTGTAAACATATGCGCCAGACTGGCATATCAAATTTGGTTCCTGGTCCATTTCTAGACTTGATAATCGTGTCCCTGACTCATAACCGGAGGAGCAGGCAGAAAAAACAAGACAGAAACGCATTTTAAACACCAAATTTTTGACTTTACACTCGCTAAATATTAATGTATAGACAATTTGCTTTGACATGCACCCGATATAAAGCACTTTATTTTTATTCTATTGGACTTATCCCGACTTCTAGACGGAGAAAGTGGCGAACAAAACATGCAACAAAAACGTATTTTCCATCATTTAGAACACTGTAAACTTTAAAATTCCGTACCGAACTTCCCATTGAGTTTAAACAAATTCGGTTTGGTATAATTTGCAGCTTTTAAATCGTAGTACATTTCACTGTGCCAAAATTCTCTTGCAAAAATTATTTGGTATGATTTATTAATCAGAATTCGGAAAAAACGTGTTTTTTCGCCCATTTTTTACCTCTGATTTCGAACTTTACTCAATATTGCGTTTTTTTAAATGCGGTTTGCTGCGATGTGTAGCCCCTGAAAGGCATTTTATTACTGCTGTATTCAATTTACCCTGACTCAAAAGCGGAAAAATTTTGCAGAGAAATCTTAGTTAAAATCCGTTTTTTACACCATCAGCTAGAGTTTAAACTTTAAAACCCAGGATCTAACTCACCATATAGCATAAAAGACTTTGCTTATATGCAAACTGTAGCCCTTGATCCGCTCTGCATTTCTGTCAGAAAACATTTCAAAAAACTCATAACCGGAGTTAGTATCAGACATAAGCAGGTTGAAAACTCGTTCAAAATGTGCTTTTTCATCCCCAGATTTTCGCACTCTTTACACTCCCATTCGATAACTGATGCGAATTTCAACAAACAAAAAAAAGCAAATTTGGAGCATTCCTCCCTCTACAAATCTGTGCCATTAATTTATTTCAGGAGTCACTACTGAGTTGTCCACATGCCGTCTAAAAAACCTCCCAGAATTCATCCTATGTTATAACGTTACACAAAAACTTTACACCTTCTTTACACAGCCAGTTTTTAGTTTCAAGAAAAACAAAAAAACACGGGCAGCAAATTTTTTATAATTTATCTTTTAAAGAAACCGCACCTTCCAGAAGTGTCCCGTTATAGCTGTAGGGGGTGCACAGGTGTTAGGGGTACCCAAGTATATTATAGGTACGCGCTAACGCGTTACACTATAGTATATATATATATATATATATATATATATATATATATATATATATATATATATATATATATATATATATATATATATATATATATATATATATATATATATATATATATATATATATATATATATATATATATATATATATATATATATATATATATATATATATATATATATATATATATATATATATATATATATATATATATATATATATATATATATATATATATATATATATATATATATATATATATATATATATATATATATATATATATATATATATATATACAGTATTAAACGGATCATTGCAATTTTTACCGTGACCGATTCGTCCCCAGCCGCTGATCCAGCAATCTTTCTTCGGCACGTTTTCACCAAATAACGGCAAACAAATCGGTCGAATGTAACCGGTTGAAATGGATTTTTCGGTTGAATTTCACCAAAACTACGTCCGTGCTTCTTGTCATTGTAGTCGAATATGGGTATACTGTACCACTTTCTCGAATAATTTGATGCGGACTTGGAAAGCGTCTGTCATACACACCGAAGACGAATTGCAAAGATCGCGCGCTCTGGTGAATGGTGCTTAAACGTAAAATGTCGTCACCTGGCACGCACAGCGCGGAAATTCTGGGGGGTTGAAAAGTTTTTTCTAATGCGCCATTTGTTGACCAAAAACGATAGATAACCGTCATATCATATTGGCGTTTTTGACGGTGCTCTAATTTTTTAGAACGTGAAAAGGTGAAAAAAATTTCGAAAAAAATCGAAAAATTTGAATAAATTGATCCAAATATATAGCTATAGAAGGACATCGGCAAGCGCCAAAAATTTGATACTTTTGAGGAAAACGTTAACCAAAAACGCTCCAAAACCGTACTTTATGCGATTTTTTCCAAAAACCAACAAGTGTGAGGGGTCGGCGGCTATTTGGGATAGGTCATTAGCTACTGTTTGGGATCGAAAGTCCATACTCATACCTCTTTTCTCAAGAACACTGATACGTTTCCAATTCGGGGTTGGATCTCTTCCCAACAAAAACACGTATGCTACCATGACTTTTCATAATTTGAGTGCTGTTCGTGTTTGCTCGCAATTATAATTACCTGGGATCGGAAGTGATACAGTGGACTGCCGTCAGTGCCCATCGGGTGGATTTATCCTTTGGATTCGCCGTTATGAGGACGACACCACAAGTGCCGAAGAGCCTTCCATCGAGGTTGTACTCCATTACCATGCCAAGCCAAGGGTAAGCATAAGGCGTCACTGGGTCACCTCCGATGATTCGTTTAGACATCTGCTGTTGATCGTTTATACATGCAGCAGGGGGAGATGGTGATCCTTCATCCAAAGCGGGTCGTACGTATCCCCCGGTCAGAAAATTTTCGACCCCCTACTTTTGGCGAAAACATGCATTTTTTCCCATTTTTAGGTACTTTATTTTGCTATTTTTTAAGCAAAATTGGATGTCGTGCACCCCGCTTCCCCTTACCCTAAAGATATTTCAGGGGTACACATGGTACTTAGAGTTTTTCACCCTCAGATAGTTTCTAACCCTTCCTAAAAATTTTACAAGTTTATCTCATAGAATTCGCGATTTTTCGGAAATTTTGCATACAAGTCATTTTTGTCTATATTTTGTTGAATTTGCTCTTATTCGATCAGTATATTTTCAAATTTTTTGAAGCCTCTGTTTCCGATAGGTAAAAAATCGTCAGAAATGCTAAACAAATATTGTTTTTGAGCATATCTACCGTTTGTGAGGCCAAGGAAGTACTTAAACAATTTTTGTTTCACCCCCCAGAATTCCCATGCTGTGCATGTCAGCCGGGAATCTCCATCCAGAGTTTCAATCCCTTACATGTATGTATTCGTCGTTCGGAAAAGCCGAAATACCGCACGTGTCAGCCTGAGGTCCAGAATCGGGGGTCGACGACAAGCGCAATGGTTCTTTGAAAATATTTGCAATAATTAATTTAGCGCTTCTCGGGACACAACCAGGCATGTGAAGTGGGAGTAAGGGTAGAGGAACCTAAACTGCCCAAAATAAAAGATAGCAGATTTTCTGACAAAAATGACGCAAAATTAAAGGTTAAAAACCAATAAAAATGATCATTTTTCCGAAACTTCTTGTAATGGACTAAACACTGAGGATTAAGATGTTTTAAAGCTATACCATTTTTTGGCATCATGACCTTAAATGCTCATTATTTGACCTCTCAGACCAGACTGAGCCACGTCCAAGGTCTACGGATACAACAAAACGTGCACGAATGGATTGGGAATCCAGATCGCAGAAGAAGAGCGAAATTTTTCTAGAGACGATGAGGCTAAATTAGAACAGCATATAATCGTAAGTCGGAACTTCTTGGAAAATTGTTCAAAATTGACTATCAACAATCAATTATCATGCCTGGTTTAAATTAAATTGAAAATTAAATTATGAAACCTTGGGTTAAGTAAAAATTTCCCATTCATCTTAAACTAAGCTAAACTTCACGAGAATGCTTTTTCTTGTCTTCTACAACAGAAACTAAAATATGAACGTTTCAATTGAAAAACTCAGAATTGAAAAAACTCCAAAAATTTAGAAGCACACTGGTAGGAGAAAATTTTTGATTTTTTGTTTCTCAAGCGATTTTTCATGCCTCAGGATAGAGTTGAATGAGAAAGGTCGAAAGACGCTTCTATTATCGAATTATTCAACATTTTCAGACCATTATAATAATCGCTGAAATGAACTCATTTTATTTTGTAAAAAAATGATCCTCAACAAGACGAATCGAATTTAAACGCGATTTCATTGCGATCAGTGGTCTCCTCTAATTGCTAAAATTGCGCGTTTGGTAAATGAAGCACAAACCACAAGTCTGATCGAGCAATTTTCTCGCTTGTTCGATTGCAAGCTAAGTTTTCGATGCTTCTGATGCAATTTTTGTGAAAATTTAAGTAATTCTAACTTTTTGGGCACATCAACCAGAAATATTTGGATTTAAAGGCGGAATAATATTGAAGATCGTTTGGGGGTCGCATTCCATTGCTAGTCGACAAATAACAGCGATTGTTCAATTCGATATAGTTTCCCGATCTGCAATGACTCAATTTTTCGCACAATGAAATGCATTCATTTTCGGCTACGTTATTGATAACCCACGTCAAATCCAATAAGTAAAAATTGTCGAAAAAATTGATTAAACATAAAGACGAGTCGATATAAGTTTCAAGATCATCACTGATACGCCATAGGTCGTCCTGAAAGCAGTAAAAGGAATATATTGATTCATTAAATCCTCCGTTTACCGTGTAATTTTTACTTGTTGAAGGGTTGACGCCGATTTAGTCTATGTTAAACTAAATTTAATTTACCTTAACAATTATTAGCTTCATTTCGCGCGGTTTTCTTTGCACTGTCTAAATATTTATTTTATTTTCAAAATTAATTTCTCACAAAGTTAAGATGAAAAGACTATTACAATTCATTTGACACCTGGTGGACAACCATGAAAGAGAAAGAAGTTAAGACATTTAAGACAAAAAAACAAAAAATACTAAGATCAGATAAACTCATTGGCTAGATCGCCGTTCTACACATGATAAAAGGAGGCTTAAAATAAAGTACGAATAAGTGAAGTAATTATATTTTTTAAGTTATTTCTAGCTTTTTTAATCCTCTTGGTTTTTTGGTCCTTCGTGGTCCTATAAATTTATTCGGCAAAAAATTAATACGCTAAGCCTCCTCGTCTAAAAATTAAATTTTTAATTCGTTTAAAATAAATTTATCGATTCATTTAGAGGTTTCAATTAAATTACCTATCTATCATTTTCGAGGCAGGCAGGATCCGAATTAGGTCAAAAGATTGATGTTAGTTCCCCAAGAAACGTCATTTTTCCTCATTTTTCATATAAGTTTCATAAATTGTATAAAAAATTGCTAGAATGGAAAAGAGTTCAAAAACATCATTCTTGGATTAACCAAGTTTTGATTGTGGGGCCTGTTGAATTCTGGGGTTCAGACGCCAGACCCCACTGCCTACAATTTTCACTTACGCCTAACTGGATAGAAATTGCCTCTAAAGCGAAATCTATCATTAAAATTAATTCAATGTTGTCTGGTTGAATAGAAAAGATAAGAAGTTGTAAAGAATATTCGAATAACATAAGAAGGTTTCAGAGATAATTAGAAAAATGCAATAGAAAGTTACACAACGACGCTGAATTTAATGTAGAATGAAAGTCCCACTATCTTTAGCCAATTTTTAAAAATGTATTGACGAAAGAATAGTAATAAATCCGCCGTAAACGATATATCAATAAAATTCGAAATAAATCAGATGAGGTGTAAACTGTATTAAATTATTATGTAAATAGAGTAATTAGACAATATCTTCCGGCTCATTTTTGACAAAAATAAATTTTTAAAATATTCGAGGAATTCCTAATAATTATGATATTTATTTTTGAATTATGTCTACAAATAATTTCAATTTCAATAATGGCATTAATAATTTTTACTCACTTGAGCAAACGCACCATGAAATACGAATAACGCTTGCACCAAAAGTTTGACGCACTGGTACATTGACGCACGAATCTGGAAAGGTTTGTTTACAAAAAATTAAAATTATTATCAATTAAATATTTTTCAAGCGTGTCTTTGCAATTCGAAAATAACAGATTACCGATTGATCAATTACTGTTCTATGATCATAATCAGGCATGCACGTTGGTTTAAAGGGGCTAGCTATACCCCAAAACGGAATAATAAAAAATTTTAGGGTTTTTCATTATTTTCTGTATTTATGCTAGAACTTAAGGCTAATTCATCTTAGAAAGCTTTCTTACTACCTCCCATCCGCAATATTGTGCATCGAATATCATTCACAGCAAAGAAGCGACAAGCAACCTAGCTAAGTTATAATTTAAATTCTACTTTAACGCAATTTTAATTTAATTTAATTTAGTACTTACAATTTAATTAGATTAAATTGGTATAAAACATAACGTTACAATGTCGCTCAATACCATAAAAGTCGAGATCTTAATTTTGACGACAAGATTATCAAACTTTCGTGAAAATGATAGACAATGTGCAGCGCAAGCCAAAAATATCGTACTACAGGGTGGTTAATAACCTTTTGCTAAGGGGTTTGTGCTATTACTATAGAACTTGGATCAAACTATCAAATGCCAAATTAAAAAATCAGTGTGCCTAAGACCGGAAAGAGAAACAGTTTTTAAGCGATCGGGGTATGAACACAATTAATAAATGTCGATTTTCGATAGTTATCAAAATATTTTTCACGTTTCTGTACAAGGTTTTATAATAAGTCTATTTCTATTTATTTTTTTCTATTTCAAATAGGTCCTATTTTAGGCCTGCAAAATATTTGGTCGTTGGTAAGACTGTTTTTTCACGAGGAGGCGCCTTGCAGGCGAATTAATGCAACCCAACATTTCTCGAAACGATCAAACGTCGATTTCTGGGGCCGGTTTCAATATAGCGACTTAAGTCTGAAATCAGACTTAAGTTCAAAATTTGAACTTAAGTCCCAACATAGCGGTTTCAATAAGATTTTAAGTTCGGACTTAAATGTCCGAACTTAAGTCCGAACTTAAGAATAAGCCGGTTTCAATAAAATTAAGTCCGAACTTAAGTTCCGACTTAAGTTGCAAATATTTAAGACAGCACGGAGCTGTCTTAAGTCAATTCAGTACCGCACAAATTTGCAATGGCTGGTCGATTGCTTCTGTTGCTCAATGAAGAAAAAGAAGGCTTACAACGAAATCGGATTTTTCGGGATCGCTTGAATCCTATTCTGATTTTGCGTCACTTTTTAAATCGGTATCTGAATTTATATGTGTCCATAAAATTAGTAAGTTTTATTATTTTTCTAGCAGATTTTTCATAGGTTGCACAGAAGGAATATCGTACAGGCTAAATACAGCTAAGAAGTAGCGTTTAAACGTTTTTGAAACGCATTTTTCGACATCACAATCTACATAAATTTCTGAGGTAATGGATTTTGTGTTAAAGCTAAAAATGTAGCTTAAAACACTTGGCAATAATACTAAGATCTACAAATGAAATTAACGTTATTTCAAAATGTTCTGTTAGGTCGAAAAGGCCAAAACATTCTTTCACTTCGGAAAATTTCATCAAAATTTTTTAAAGAGAAAACTTAGTTATCCAGCAACTGACGTTAACGATTAACAAACAACCCTAATAGAAAGATGTTTGAAAAATTAAAAAAATTGAAAAAATTAATAAAATTTATTTTATTAATTTTTCAATCATAAAACGACAAAAAATTCGTTCGACTCCAAGTACCAAAAATTCGGACATTTCTGTCATTTTAAATGAAGCGTGTAGTGGACTAGATGGGAAAGGCCAGGACTGCTTCAAATTAGCACTTAGTTAAAATAACAGGCGTTGATTTTTCAAAAAAAACATAAGTATTTATTCAGCCTTTTATAGCATAAAACAGAACAGAGGAACCTGCTAAAATCTATTCTTTGCTGTAGTATAAAAACTAAGAATTTAGGACTTCTTAGATGTTTTCAATCTCATTTTACTCTATTTTGACATCAACGTCTAAGAAATAAGATTAATGAATATTAATATAATATCATAGACAATATTATAACCTAAAAACAAGAAGCAAGAAGACGTTTTTCAATTTAACTCAGATAGTTTCCAAGAATTTGCAAGTAGGTATTCACTCAGAGTCGGACAGTAGTCCTTCCGTCGCTTCGTCTGTGTCCATTCCTCCAGCAATGCCAGTAAAGCTTTCCGAATCTTTGTGAGCTTCGATAATATCTCCCAAAACTGGCGGGATTGGCGATGCAGGTGGGCCACCACCAGTTTCGACCGCGGACCTCCTAATTGTTGCACTTTTGTGCTTTGCCGAGTTCTTTAAATTTGACCATTTTTTAAATTTCGTCCAAAGAGCGTTTGTTTGCCGGGTAAGCCGAATTCACATCTTGCACGATTTCTAGCCAAGTCGATTGTTTCCTCCTTTTATAATCTACATTATTAAATTTTGTTTCAAGTAATTCTCGCTTGGATAAGCACAACTCCTTTAGCTTTTCAATTTCTTTTGCTGACCAATTAAAAGACCGTTTTCTTTCCTCCATGCTTTTTTTAAGAGTGTTACAACGACGCGATTGACAAGTTAATGAATAATTAACTTGTCAATCGCGTTTATCATATTGTTTGACTGTGTTGTATACAAGCGGGCAACAGCGCTTGTCGGACTGTGGACCCAATGTTCCTCTTCACAAGTCTAAACTTGCCATGTCCGCCTCCGACGGGCAGCAATAGAGCTCGATTTTCGCCAAAAACTTAAGTTCCAACTTAAGTTCCAACTTAAGTTCTAACTTAACGAGTTCGGACTTAATTTTTTATTGAAACCGACTTAAGTTCGGACTTATCCTAGTTGGAACTTTAGGACTTAAGTTCGGACTTAAGTCCGGACTTAAGTTTATCATATTGAAACCGGCCCCTGGTGTAACGATATTTAGCCCGGAAATTCACTCAAGTTGAATGCCGCCGAAACAATTGAGCCATTCATAAAGATGAAGTCGAGGCGCAAATACTTGCTAAAAATCTGACTGGTCGATAATCAAATGAAATTTCGCACAGAAACGTAGAATATATTTGGGAAAATCTTGAAAAATCGACGTAGTCCGTTCATTGCTTTGTGTTCATATCAGATCATTCTAAAAGCTGTTTTTTGCACAAGTGATAGGCACACTGATTATTAATCTGGCATCAATGATTTCCGTTTTAAATTTTCTATCTAATAGCATATTTGGTTTAATCCCAAGCCTTATAGTTATAGCGCTGACCCCCTTGCAAAAGGTTGCTAACCACCCAGTACTTCATGCACAAACCCGAGTAATGTAATATCTACTCTTAAACAATAAATTGGCAGACAAAAACAGACTTATTTTAGAAGAAACATATTTAGCTTAAAATTTATGAAAGGAACTTATTTCATTTATATTATATATAATTTAGTTAGAATACATATCTATTGAATAACAATATTTTTAAATGACCTAGTGAGTCACAAAAAACAAAAACAGATATAAACAGTAAAAATGATAACTAGAACATGAAAAATTAAACACGTATAAAACGTGAAGATGCTTATTTTATGGTACGGTCGGCAAATAAATAAATATGATCCAAGTGGATAAGAGCAAAGAAAAATGGATTTCAACAACAAATGAATTCAAATTATGCGGTGAACACACGTTTGCTTATGTTATATAAACATATTTAAATCGTACATTGCAAAAGATTTTTTCAACTTAAAATATAAAACTATGAACCTAAAATCGCAACCTATTAGAAGCTAGTCTGTTTTTCGCAAAAATTACATAAAAAGCGAGAAGGAAAGCTGCAAAGCAAAATTAATATAGCCTCTAAATTTTTATTTTATTACATCTTTATTATAATTTTCATTTATTTAGAATCTGACGTTCCCTAAACGCAAAAGATTTCGTATCTTACCAAGAAAAAGTATTCCAAATGATGGATTAAAAGGTGAAAACAAAGCTTAACTATTTTCTAATCCTCAGATCAACAAATTCAATTCTTTGTGAAAATATTGAAACTAATATTGCTTTTTTCAAGTGTTTGGGGTATAAAGATAAAAAACAATTAATTAGAGAACATTTTAAGTTTTCCTGTCTCAAAAAGATTAAAAACGTAAAAGTTGAGTTTTACGTAAGTTTATGGATTTAAAGTGATGTTGTAGACAAAGTTCTACATTTTTGGGCCATGTTCTGCCTGAATTCAGCATTAATTATTTAACATATATTTCTTCTTCCCGTCAAGGATCTACAGATCTCATAGCCTAATCATAGCTAGAATTAGTGAGACTTTGGATTTAAGATATAATGCGAAATTGTAGATATTGAAAGGAAACTTTTGAAATTTTCTTCTAACTCTTTGTAAGAATTAAAGCAAAACTTCAGAACTAAATACAACTTTTAACGTTTTTTATCTCTATTTTCTAATTTTTGAATTATTTTAAACTGATTCAAAATCAAAAAATATCACGAGGCGCATTATATTTTGTATATTTTTATCTTATATTAATTGGATTATTTTTTACAATATAATTTATGTATAACATTTTTTACATAATATATTTCATTAAATCACATATATTTTTCAAATCTAAACTTAAACGAATAGATGCTTCGTTTGACGAAACTTGCAACACGAAAATTGCGCATATATTGGCTACACATAATCGTATGGTAATTCAAGCTATTATTATTACTTTTTGAAGCGAGACATCCATGAAGTTTTGATTCGTAAAAATGAAACATTTTTGCGTATTGAATAACCTTGTTGTGCTGTCAAGAAACGTTACATCTTCGTGTGCTTGCAATAGAAATTCGTAAGAATTACATCAATTGCTTCTGATATCATTTCTCTTCTATAGCGGACTAACTTGTTGAAATTAGCTTCTAAGCAGATTAGCTTCCGGCTTCATAAGTTCCTTTCGTTAGTGTTTTCCTGAATATACTAAGCCTTGACAGAAACAAAGCTGAAATCGTTTTCAGTTTCTACTTTTTTGCTTTGATGTTCGATGTATAAGTTATTAGTTTCACTTTTCAGTTCTTCGTTATATTTTCTAGTCAGTAATCATCGATCATTCAAAGTCGTACTTTACGCACGTTCTGTGACAAGATGATTCGCTCATTTTGCTATTTCAAACATTGTATTTATTGCAAGCTAGCATGCACACGCACACGTGGGCGAAGGAGCTTTGGGCTTCAGGCTTCAGACTATAGATCCGCAGCGTCACTGGTCTGGTGGAATCAAATATCGAACTCATTCGGGCTAGAATGACTTCAAAGACTGGTAAATGCTAAAATTCCGCTAAACATAAATTAATTTACAGTTTCTAGTCAATTTCAAGCAATTTTCAAGAAAATTTTCCGCTTTTCCATTTCAAGTAGTCCACACCATAGATGCACAGTATGGCCGATCTAGGGAGCCAGCCAGCGTGTGGGTGATCAAAAATTAAGTTTTTTCGGACCAAAATGACCTCAAAAGCTGTTTATAAATGTTGAAATAGCGTTAAAACTACGTTCTTTAGCACTCTCTGGTCAATTCAATGCACTTTTGAGAGAATGTCCAATTTTCAATTATTTTCGGCCTTCATTTTTACGCAACTTCCCCATGAAATTTCCATTTTAATATTCTATGGTCATCCCCCTACAAGCATGTCTGGTCTAGAATGCCCTCCCGCATTTAATTCGCAGCCGTCTTTTCGCCACCATTTTAGCCCGAATTTTATAGATGCTCGTTGCGCATATTCGCGAGTTATTTGAGATTTGACACTTGTATATAGATTCGCTTTCTAATCTACACGTTTATCATTATAGGCTCATGTGAATGAATTAATCTAAAAATTGCTGAAAAACGGTTAACGCTTTTTTGTTTGTTAAGGATACTTCACAAACAATGAAGCGCTTTAGAAAGCATTTCGCGACGATATTCGAAGAAAAATCGATGAACAATCATCTTATATCATTTTTCCTACTATTCACGTGCTTTGTTGGATTGTGCGAATTGTCTTGGCGGTGCCTTGAGGTCAAAGGTCGGATTAAATGCGAAGGCGACAAAAGACACGAGCGAAGAGTACCAATATCGCTTTACGACGAAGGTATAAATATGGCGGCGAATTTCAAATTGTACCGCAAAATATGATGGTTATTCAATGATAAATAAATCGCAAAAAAGCGAGAAAACGTATGCAATAAGTTTGTATCTTGTCTTGCGAATTTTAGATACGGGCTTTTTGGGTTTTCGGGGGATCCAGCCTTCTCCAGTCCATTTATTACGCCCATGCATGGTCAGCTCAGCTCTGCCGCACACATAAACAACGTCTTCGAGGGTCCAAAAATTTTCAGATGTCATGGTGTCCAAAAATTCAATATGGGGTATTTGACGGGTGTTTCTGATTATAGATTTCTGTAGATTTTTCGGATCTGCAGGTCTAGCAAATCCTTCAAATCCATAGAAAAATGGAGTTATTAATGAGAAATAAAATGATCCATATCGAATTTTTGGCCTATATTTGAGTACGTGATAGCTGGAAAACGCATATAATTTAACAACTCAAAGGTTATTTATGCTGGGTAATTAGGATCTGATAAGAATGTAAATAGTGCCATAATATTAGCATTGGGATTGCTGCATCAAATTATCTAAGGCGCGGATAGGATATATTCTGTTTAATGTTTTTGGCTACTATATAATACATTAAAATTTATGAAAAAACTAAAAAACGGTATTAGCATTGTTTCATGACTCTATTGTAGAGAGAGTTAAAATTTTAATCAACTCTCGATAATATAGATTTTCACATTCTATCATAGACCTCCTCTTTGACGACTTAATGGGCGTAGCTTGGACGGACACTCAAGGCAACTTTTTCGCACCAGCTTGCGGCTATGATATTCTCTCTGATCCGGATCCACGATTGGAAATATATACCGAGTGCGATTACAAAGACCCCAATTCCAGCAAAGTTATATCAAAAACATTGCCAAAAATTTTCAAGCCCAATACCCAAGATATAGGCATCATATCATTGAATTTAAATATTGGACAATGTACGCCGGATCAATCGATGTGTGCGAGCAAGAAAAAAGGGGTTCAATATATCATTATTGAATCGGATAACTTTTTTATCTTTCCTTTCTCCGTCAAACAAACTTAATCATTTGTTCGATTTTTCCAAGACATTTCATGTATTGTAGTCAAAATAAACGTGTTAAATTCTTATGAGGCGCAAACAAATTCTGGGGCTCTGAATATTGGGCGAAAAGCACGAAAAAAGCATCAAATTCAATTTTGTGGGAGCTCTGCTATATTTGAAAGCCTAATTCTCTCCCAATCCCATCTACGTTCTACATCCAATTGGGATCAGAACGCATTTGAAACTCAATCGAAATGTTCCTGAGGTAATCTATGATTTCCCAAGTTCGGAAAAATACGCTGACAAAACAAAATTATAGATAATAAAATAATAAAATATAGTCACAAATAATAAAATAACAACAAAATGATAATTAAAAATCACAATAAGCAAATACGTATATTGCTGAAAAAAGTCTGGACATTTTTCCTTGAAAAAATGCGAAAATTGTGCGGTTTTATTGCTCCTGTCTGTAAAGTAGTCCGTCTTTGCCTTAAACTCGTTACGGGCTTTATTAAATAAAAAATTTAAATTAGATGTCGCTTAAATTATGGAACATTTTGTCATTTTAGGTAGGAGCATTGAAATAAAATATACTAATGAATAATTTTCGTTCGAAATTGTTATAGTTTTTGAGAAATCAAATTCAAATTATAATTCAGATCTAAAATGCGTAACCTATTTCAAGAAACTTACGAATCTAATTGCAAATTATTTTCATAATTGCAGGAATATATTGAAAGATAATCGCTGAGTAGGATAAAACAGGGAATGAATTTATAATCTAAAACAGCTTGAATAGTATGTGACGTCAGAATCAATAACCTATGTTAGGCATCTTTGATTTTCAGTGTCAAGTATAAGTCGCTGAAGGTAGCAAAACTATGTAAGCTGTTTAATTACAAATTTCAGAGACATTTTCAAATCCCATTTGCAAATTAATCAGCTTTTTTACGAAAATGTTGAATCGGAAGAAGAATAATTACAATGCGTTGCTCAAGTACGCAAATAGCTTCCTGAATAGTGCAGAAAATTTCTATTTAATTACTTTAAAAGATAAATATTACCTACCTTATAATGCAATGTTTAGTTTTCTGCAGTGTATGAGCAGAATTATACGATTTTGATTGTACTTTGAAACGTTTTTAATACTAAATTGTAAATTCGATTAATAGCTGTATTTATTTTTTGTATCCTCTTTTACATTTTTTAATCTTATCCCTAGCTATGGTTTCATATAAGCGCAGTTCTGGGTTTCATGATTAAGCTTTATAAAGAAACCTTTTACTCCATTACCCTAATTATTCCAGCAATAATTAGTCGGCACAACTGCCAGCTCAGCTAAGCTTGAGGCAAATATTATTTTATTTCTTCCGAAGATTTTTCTCGTCCACAGAATTTTCTTTCAATGAGGCAATGAGGACCTACTCCGGGGTAAACCTGATGGCGCTGCTTGCGAGTGCTAGTATTACCTCACACTGGCTTATTTTCCATTCAAAATGCATACGCATCACCTGAATCTAATAAAAAATTATGGTTTTAATTTAAAGCATAATCCATTTGCAGTGTTTAAATTCAGGGAGTCTTAAGGAGGCTTATAATTTTTCAAACGTCAAAAAGTGCCGAAAAACTAATGGTAAAAACAAAAGCACTTTTTCGACTTTAACCATTAGGCTCTGTCGCTTGGCATCAAAAATATCGCAAAAAACGTAAAATATTCAAAAACTTTATTTTTTTGTCTTCTGATCTCCGGAGAATCTTACGAGCTCTAGGAGAGGGCGAGGCGTTCAGCCCAGATTCCAACCCACGTGTTGTCCTTAGCCTTGAAAATAAATACACAAGCCTCCTATTTCTGCACAGTTTCCATCTGCATCGATATTACTGAAATATGACTGCTCTTAATTTTGTTTGACTATTTGACAAATCTGGATCAAACAAGCGATTGCTTACATGAAATCTGATCAATTCATCATCGGAAATAACAAAAAGTTTTAGTAATGCGTTAAATTAAGAGAATTCGATTCAATTTCTTATCAGCCTCATCAATCATCCAGGAACAATGATGTCTTCGCAACAATTTCCACTGTAGTGGCAAAATTTGTATCGGCTTTTACGACAGTCGACATTCTTACTGCATTTGTTGAACGTGCATTCCGTTTCCAATGATGTGAAGAAAGCTCAGGTTGTCTATTATGGCCACTCGACAGCGCACTATTAAATGGGAGTCCCGAAACTTAGTTCCGGAATGTCAAAAGATTAGTGTAGATTAGTAAAGATTAATGAAGATTACTAGAAATAAATTGAAGAAATTAGTTCAGATTATTAATCAAGCAGTAAAGATAGTAAATACTTTCAATTAATGTAAAGAATAGTAGAGATTTATGAAAAATTATATTATTAATAAGTCAAGCTTACGAGTAATTAGTAATTAATTATTATTGATTGATAATCAATTATTCATAATAATAGAAAATATAAATACTGTTCAACGAATGATTATACTTGGATGTGCTAATGATGGCCGGTTACGGGTCAGCCCCCTATAATGTGGTGCTAAGAACAGTCCAGAAATTCCTTATTCCTTCGTCTCCAATCCGTTTAAAGCTCTTCATTTCGCCAAACAAATGTGATTTTCTGTTCCGATTTCATATGTTCCTGCAACTTGGTCTTGTATATTTGCGAGCTTACATGAGCAACGCCTAGTAAATTCTATGGTTTAGAAGCTCAAAAATTTTTAACTGCCATGCTCATCAGGCGTAGCAACGAATTTTAATATGTAATTCGATACAGCGATTGAAATATCGGAATAAAAATATACTGCGCAGAGTAATTCCATTTGCATTCTACTACTTGATGTTAAGATGTTGAAATGATTTTTTTCACACAGCTTTCGCGCGCAGACTTGGGTATCAATAAAATTCTCGAAAGTTGGGGGTACGATGGGACCAAGTTGCCAAAAATAGTGCCAAAAATTCAATTCTAGGGGTCTGTCAATTTTTGGGGATGTTTTATATTCTCGGGCTCCAGACTACCCGTGACACTTCACGCTCATAGTGTGCTCACATGCAGACATGCACTTGAGTGGATTACCCCAAAATTCAGCAATGGGAAATTTTCCGAGGAAAATAAGACAAAATGAAGGTCAAGAATGAATAAAACTTTAAATTTTCCTGCGAAAATGCATGAAGCTGACTACAAACTGTGAATGGACGTATTTTACATTGAATGTTTCTCTGTCGAAAACTATTTAAGGGACCAGACTGGACTGGTCATGCTGTGTGTGTTCATGCTTCTTCCAATACTACTTGTCCTATAAATAATATTATTACTAGCAAGAAAAAATGCTCCGATGGAACAAAAAAAGGTAGAATATACTTGGAACAAAGAATTATCAAGGACGTAAAAGGAGGGGACTAGAAAAAGCTCCTATCTACAAATGTCACAAAATTTGCTAAAAATCAGAAATTTCCTAAACAAAGAAAAAATGAAAGTAAGTAAATCAAAGAAAAACCTACCTGTGCCTAAAACTGCAAGATCTGCTGAAAATCAGACTTTTTCTAAGCAACGCAAAAATCGAAGTATATTCTGCGGCCTGCAGAAGAAAGCAGCATCCCGTCGAACAAAGATAAAACATTGGGCTAGATAACTGAACCACTGACTCTGCAAAAGCAGATATCGCCATAGCTGAGCAGCGCCATGTTGCAATATTTTTCAAGGTCAAAAAATAATAATTATGGTATGTTGGAAAAACGGCAATTTTCGACGTTTCTGATTGAACACTGGTGCATACCCATAACCTCCCATGCCTAATGGTTATCAGTTTACATGGGCCGGAATGAAATCCGGGTGGTATGGTGGGATTAAACGCCAGAAGAGTACTGAATGGACGCATGCATTATATAGAAATCACAGTCTTTTGTTGCGGTATCGCAAATAATCATAGGATATAACTTTTTGTAATTTTTATCTCGCCACAATCTACTATATATTTTTGGAAGTTTGTTTGTTTGTATGTATGTATGTATGATGTTGTATGTTTGTGCCGGGTTGGCTCCGGCCCAATGAAATTTGGTGGGCTGATATTTTGGGCCGAGGTCGGTCCAATGGGGGAAGGAGCCGTAGCGATCTTGAAATTTCGACCAACGCACCCATTGGCCCTGGGCAGGGAGGGAGCAGGGTTTGGCCCCTGTGCTATAAGCCTCCACGATTTCGGGAGATGGCCGATTTTTTGCTATTTTTTTCAAAAATTAGTTTATACTGTTTGTATAGGGATACCCCGGCCAAGAGGAGCATGCCTGGCGACACTATGTACATTGTTATATGTTATAGCATTGGTCGGCACTGTGAAACATCAAAATACGGGTTTAACCAAATGATGCTATAACATAGGCAATTATATAAGATAGGCATGGTATGAGATACTATGTGCAACAAGATAAGCAATGCTATAAGATAGGACGTGATATAAGATACTCTGTGCTACAGGATAGGCAATACTATAAGATAGGACGTGATATAAGACACCCCGTGCTACAAGATAGGCAATGCTATAAGATAGAACGTTATAAAAGATACCCCGTGCTACAAGATAGGCAATGCTATAAGATAGGAAGTGATATAAGATACCCCGAGCTGCAAGATAGGCAATGTTATAAGCGTATAGTCCCACTTGTTCGCGCGTCTCACTTGTTCGTGCGTCCCACCTGTTCGTGCGTTCCACCTGTTCGTGCGTCCCATGTGTTCGCCAAATGGTATAACTTGAAAAATAAATACTGTAGAGAATCCCACCTGTTCGTGCGTCCCACCTGTTCGAACGTCCCACCTGTTCGTGCGTCCCACCTGTTCGAGCGTCCAATATTTTTACGCGTCCCACCTGTTCGTGCGTCTCACCTGTTCGTGCGTCTCACCTGTTCGTGCGTCCTATATGTTCGAAAAATATTATACAACAATATATTCGTGAAGAAATCTTCCACCTCATCATGCGTACCGCTTCTCCGAATGTCCCAGTCTTCACGGGTTCAGCTAATTCGAAAAATCATTAACCTAAGATCTTTGTTAATGAAAAATGCAAACTTTGCGTTTGAATCGTCCTTTTGTGCCATGAAATGTAATTGAAAAAACACACGAATCCTTTATTTACTCTCCCAGATTGGTATATTGTTTAGTCTACTATCGTAAAAGTAAGAAACTACATTCCTTATTTTATTACAAGAATTATTTTGTGCAGGAAGGAGAGGACTTTGTTCTCTCTGAGAGAGTAGTGTAATATGTACTCTATCAACATACATAAACAAACAAACAAACAAACAATTAACGCAGTGAACGCGTAAGTACTACTGTTGCAGTTCTATTCATCCGTAAGGTTAGGTTGCGTCTCTAAATATGGCTCATGATTTTGGGGAAGCAGTTTTCATGCTAACTGTACATGGCAGTTTGACTCTGCTAAAATGTGAAAGCCGAACAACACCAAATCATTTTTGGTTGTTTCGGAAGAATAAAACTTCTCGTTTATCAGATGGATTGCAATGTACTTATTTTCAATGTCAAAATTGCAGCAAATTAGGAGGTGAAAAAAGTCGGGTCAAGGTTATAGATAATCGAATTACAACGGATCCAGAAGTAGGCCATAATCCACTTTGCGAACCGCTGGATTTAAGTTCAACCGAAGCTCTTTGCTTGAAAAGAGAAATTATTAAATCAGCTGCAGAAGGCGAGAAACCGATTCGAGCATACAGGTAATAATTCGTGCTCCATCAGATATAGGGCTGTAGTAAGGATAGGGGGCGTGGGGGCGCCGGTAAACTAACTTTTCTTAACAGTCGAAAATAGGTCCGACTGAAAATTTTTTCGAATTTTTGCTTAAAAATGGAAGGAAATTATGTTTAAATAGTTGATTCTGTGCTCCAGAAATCTTTTTAGGAATCATAAAAATGTTTACTACTATAAGAATAAGTCTTTGATGCCGAAATATGACTTCCAGGCCGCCAAAAAGCAAATAAATGTCATTGGAAAAAATGGAAAAATTTATGAAATTATGATCACCGACGGCCGAAAAATCAACTTTCCATTCCTTATCTCACCAATCACTTTGGGCTAATGGGGGCCCGCCGTCCCCATCACCCTAAATCTGTCCCTTAATTCCTCCAATAAGCCGCCCCTCTGAATTTTCCCTTGAATCCGCCTCTGCCCCTGAATTCGTGGAAGTTTTTCTTATCGTGCTAACAAGAATTGCAGAAAATTTGATTTATTTTACAGATTTATCCTATATGAAGAAGTTAAAATTGCACCAAATAGACATTTTTTATCTAGATTAAAACGAACTAATCGAAATTACGCAATCCAGGGACGTATATAAGCGCAATGTACTAAGACATTTACGTTTATCTTGCTTCATTGACTCAAGCTTGCTTATCTTCTGGTGTACCACTTTTGAATTTTTTGCAATTGTACGATGTACAACTTTTTCATACGTTTTTTACTTATTAACCTTAGCATTTGTGATTATATAGACTGATCTGCAGACTGAAGAAGCTAAAAATATATATCGAACATGTATCTTTCGAGAACAAGGTCGAGAAATCATGAAATAAAAAATTCACTTCAATTTTTAAAATAACTTTGTTCGAAATATCGAATGCGGAATTCATTGGTTTAAAAATGCATATTTTATAATTTTAAGGAGCGGTCTAGCTAAAATACCGCGGCGCTTTCCAAACGAGAATGTTCGGCAAGAGGTTTCCTTGGCTGTTCCAGCATTTCGTTCTATGCGTTCTTCTTTGTATAGGTATGACTAACATATATTTTTAAAACATGAACTACGATTGATGCGCAGCCGATCTGATGAGTTCCAAAAATGAAATTACGTCAAAATTGTCACAATTACGCCAAAACCTGTTTATGTGCTGAAATAACCGAGAATCTATGTTATTCTACACTAGCTGATTAATTTTAAACTATGTTATTGAAACTCTGAAACTATGTTATTCTACACTGGCTGGAGAGTTTAGAGGGGGCAGGGGCACCCCCTGTCGTCGAAAAATTAGGCGCAAAAAAGAGCACGCTCTATCCATTAAGATAAAAAATTCTGAGTTTTTCGAAAAAAATTTTTCCATCCAAAAGAGCTATAAAAAAGTGTTATTTTTGGTCAGACTTGGGCCAAAATGATAGAAAATACTTCACATCGGGCGCGAAGGCCGAAAATTCGAAAATTTAACATCAAAGACAGTCAATTTTTCCATCTTTCCGTGCATTATCTTACCTAACAAAAATTTAATTCCGGCTAAGGGGGCGCCCCCCCTTAAATACGGCCCTGCTGGGAGATATAGACCCTAAACCTCCTCCCACATGCATGTCTGGTCACTAATCATTATCACTTTGTTTATGATGGTTTTTTATCCCATGCTTGTGACTTGAACAAAGATTCGTATTCTTATTCAGTAACAAGTCAATGCATGTCACTTCTGAACTTTTTATTATTTAGGGCTAGTTCGAAATGTCTGATTCCAATTCCAAGCCTTGACATGTTGCCAGTCGAGTATCAACTGACATTGAACGGGCGCGAAGCCTTTGCTAGAAATGATCCAGAGCCTCATGAGCGTTTTCTGCTTTTGAATGAAGAACGAATGCTAGTCTATGGATCTGACCTCGAGTTAGAAGTGATGTTTAATTCTGAATTTTGGATCGGCGACGGAACGTTCGAAATGTGTCCATCTATCTTTAGTCAGCTTTACACTATTCACGCATTCGTGAACGGAGAAGGTGAATACGAGTTTACGACCATACATGCACAGCGTAGCCGATCTTGGAGGGGGGTCAACCGGATCGAGAAAAGTCAAAAATGAACGTTTTTTGGGGTCAAGATACATAACCTAGAAACTAAAAATAAAATTATGGGGATCTGCAAAGGGTATTTCACTTGAAGATGCAAGCCCTCAAACCCTCCTCACCACACATGGGCGTGGGGGGTTTGGGGGTATGCACCCCAGAAGTTGAAATACCCCCAGAAATCAAAATGCTACCCCCGCCCAATTCCATTATTAAATTTTGTTTTTTCATGATTTTTTTGATGCCAATGAAATTAATTAGTATTAAGATTTATATTATATTTATTATTATATTTATTATATTTATTTATATTTATTAATCCAGTACGATTTAAATATTAATATTTTTAGGAATCCCGTGCTGTTATGCTTTATTGCCTGACAAGACACGCAATAGCTACGAGTTCATCTTTCGTGCCATTTTGGATGCGATAACGTTGCGGTTCGGAGGACTAGGTAGCTTACATACGTTCATTCTCGATTTTGAAGCTGCTGCACACAATGCTGTTCGAACTGTTTTTCCTGGTGTTACTACTAAGGGATGTTTATTCCATTTTGGACAAGCTCTGATCAGGAACCTTCAGCGCTTTGGGCTCATGCATCAGTACGAAGATGAAGAATCGAATGTGCGCCAGTGGGTAAAACTGTTAAAGGCTTTAGCCCTCCTTCCTTCGGATTTAGTCATGGAAGCTTGGCATAACTGGCTAAGCGTTTTTCCGGCGGTAGATGATGCAATCGTTCAAAGACAGCTAGAAAATTTAGCGAACTATTTCCGAGTAAGCTACGCTTGCAAAGCTCTTGCTTGAATTTATGGTCTCGGTCGGCGAAGTCTCTTATATTCCAAACAATTTTTGAGAAAAAATGAAAATACTAAGAATTTCGCACGTAAATCAGGTGTGCATATATTTCAAGTTTTGACATTCGTTAATTTCCTGGACTTAGCATTTGCGACTTGAAACGATTTAACCATAGCCATTTTTATGCATCTGGTAAAATTAGATCGAAAATTCTGGGTAATCTTTAATCACCTTAGCGTATCGTTGATTTTTTTGGTGGAATTTCATAATGACTAGTTTTAAATAACGAGAGAATATTTTTAAAAATTATCATTTATTATGAAAATTGCAAAATTTTCGGCCAAACAAGTTCTGCGCGTAAGCATATTTCTATTTGTTCACTGTTGGTCGCTATTATTGTATGGAATGGGAATTCTGGGGTTGTTGTTTTTTTCCGAAGGAGTCAGGAATAAAATTGGGCAGCATAAAAACTCTGGGGAGCGGGTCAGAGGATGGGTCAGTTCAGAACACCTAGATTAAAAAATAAGACTAAAAAATTTGGAATTTTTTATCATTTCGAGAATCATTGTCAAATATATCAAGTCTTTGAAAAATTGCTAAAACCACACAAGAAAGACAAATAAAGAGTAACATATGCAGATAAGCACACAGCATGGGCCGTCAGCTATCCATCATAAAAGTTTTTCAATTAAAATGGTCTAAATTTTATGCTAAATGTTGGATTAATCTTTTAAAAAATTCTGATTCGCCATTTGCGGCAGGTTTTGTGCAATTTTACATAGTTTTGTTTTTTGCATTGATAGTTGTCCGACTTTGTATTTATTTTGCCTCATTTTTGGCAAAAACCTCTTTGAATTTCTCGATCTAATCAATTTGATCTCTCAAAGACAACTTGGTTGAATGGCACGTGGAATGTCAGCATATGGAATCATTTTGAGAATGAATGGCGAGTTAATAATATGCCGGGACCAAGGACAACAAACCATGCCGAAGGGTGGCACAATCGAATCAATCACGATTTCGGCCATCCGCATCCTGCACTCAATACGTTTTTGCACTGGCTTCAACAAACATCGAATGTAAACGATATACGAATCAGACAGTTGAAAAATGGTGAACCACCTCGCGCAAGACTCGACCAGTACGTCCAAGTGGATAACAGTATCGCCCGTGCAAAGTTCCACTTCTCCCAGGAACGTGCTTTGATACCAGTGGGTGCAGGTTTCGAAAATATATTGACTGAGATTCAAAGATATCTGCGCTACGTTGTACATCTGATTGGCTAGCTACGATTTTTCGTCAAACATAATACGAATTTTTTTGAATAAATCTTGGACGTTAAATTCTCAGATCTTACTCCATTCTGATAATATTGAAACTAAACTTTTCTGAACTTAAGTGTCTAAAAATTTGAGCTGGCATGAGTGCTTTTATTTAAAATAATTATATAAATTGTATTTGATGAGACATAAAACATTCACTCAACAGGTCGGATGCATGAAGAGATTGGATTTCCGAACACATGGGATGCACGAACACATGGGACGCACGAACAGGTGGGACGCACGAACAGGTGGGACGCACGAACAGGTGGGACGCACGAACACGTGGGATTTTCGAACAGGTGGGACGCACGAACAGGTGGGACGCACGAACACATGGGACGCACGAACAGGTGGGACGCACGAACAGGTGGGACGCACGAACACATGGGACACACGAACAGGTGGGTCACAATCGTTATAAGATAGTATGGGATATAAGATACCCTGTGCTACGAGATAGGCAATGCTATAAGATAGGTTTGGTATAGATACCCTGTCTGTGCCATAACATGCAGTAATATAAGATAGGAGATACCATCAGCTATAACATATCACGTGATATATGACACCCTTTGCTACAACAAACAAAAAATTTTTAAAACATCAAAAATATGGTTTGACGAAAAAAATTTTCCAAAACATCCCAAAACATCAAAAATATGGGTTTGATTAAAAAAATTTTCCAAAACATCCTAAAACATCAAAAATATAGTTTAACGAAAAAAATTTTCCAAAACATCCCAAAACATCAACAATATGGGTTTTATTAAAAAAATTTCCAGAACACCCCAGAACATCAAAAATATGATTATGGCTAAACAATTTTCAAAACCATTCTGTAACGTCAAAAATATGGATTTGATCAAAAAAATGGTTGACAAAAGACATTTTAAAAAAATTCAAAAAATAAAATATGGTTTTCACCAACAATTTTTTTAGAAATATCCCAAAAACATCAAAAGTCTTGAAAAATAAAAAATACAAGAAACATATTAATTCCATATAGCTATCAGGCCTAAGTTCAGCCCGGGCAACGCCGGGCAGCTCAACTATTATCAAATAAATTAACGTTGCAAGTGATAAGCAAAATTGCAGATTTGAGATTTATTTTATAAGCTTTATATTAAGCATTGGACACCATACCTAGACGTAGGGGGTTCGGGGAGTATGCACCCCAAGGCAAAATACCCCACAAGAAAACGCAAATACCCAACAATACCTCCAGAATTCAATTTTTTAAATCTTTCTGCTCTTTTCGGGTTTTTTTTGGTAGGTACCAATAGATAGAGCTTGACAAGAAACGTTCAAAAATGGTGTTTTCTTCGCCATAGCACTATTTTTAAGGCCAATATTTAATTTGAAAACCCCTCTCAGAATTTTGGAACCGCCCATTGTATGGTGGACAATATGAGGAGGTTCACGTATTTTTTTCAGAGGCCGCAGAATATACTTCGATTTTTGCGTTGCTTAGAAAAAGTCTGATTTTTAACAGATCTTGCAGTTTTAGGCACAGGTAGGTTTTTTTTTGATTTACTTACTTTCATTTTTTCTTTGTTTAGGAAATTTCTGAGTTTTAGCAAATTTTGTGACATTTGTAGATAGGAGCTTTTTTAGTCCCCTCCTTTTACGTCATTGATAATTCTTTGTTCCAAGTATATTCTACCTTTTTTTGTTCCATCGGAGCATTTTTTCTTGCTAGTACCCAACTTTCTGTTAGCAAAAAATAGTAGTTATTCCTATCTTTGTCAGTGTTGTAGCGAATGTCATTAGGTACTGCTTCCATCTTAGCAATTTATACTTGCATTGTGTATGAATTATATTCCGACTCCGCGCATTTGCAATATTATTTAGGTGAAGTTCAAAGCAGCATTATTTTCTGTGCTCAACACCCCATATAAGGCACTTTATTTTTATTCTATTGGACCTATCCTAACTTCTTAAAGGAGAAAGTGGCGAACAAAACCCAAACAAGGACATATTTTCCATCATTCAAAACATTGTAATCTTTAAAAATCCGTACCGTATTCCCTATTAAGTGTCGGTTTGGTACAGTTTGTAGCTTTCAAGTCGTAGTACGTTTCTATGTGCAAAAATTCTGTTGCAAAAATTATTTGATATGATTTACCAATCAAAATTGGGGAAAAAACGTGTTTTTTCGCCCATTTTCAAGTCTGATTTCGAACTTTACACCCCCATAAATAACTCAATATTGCGTTTTTTTGAACGCGGTTTGCTGCGACGTGCAGCCGCTAGGAGCTGCTTGATCACTGTTATACTCATTTTAGCTCGACTCATAATTGAGGAAAGCTGGCAGAGAATTCTTATTTAAAATCTGTTTTTTACACCATCGACTAGAGTGTAAACTTTAAACCCCAGGACCTCACTCCCTATTGAGCGTAGAAAAGTCTGCTTGTAAGCAGATTGTAGCCCTTAATCCGCTCTACATTTATGTCAGAAAACATTTTAAAAAACTCATAACCGAAGTTAGTATCAGACATAAACAAGTTGAAAACTCGACCAAAATGTGCTTTTTCACCCCCAGATTTTCGCACTCTTTACACTCCCATTCGAGAACTAAAGCGAATTTCAACAAACAAAAGAAATTAATTTGAAGCATCCCTTCCTCTACAAATCTGTGCCATTAATTTATTTGAGGAATCAATACTGAGTTGTCCACATGCCGCCTAAAAAACCTCCCAAAATTTATCAAATGTTATAACGTTACACAAAAACTTTACACCTTCTTTACACAGCCAGTTTCGAGTTTCAAGAAAAACAAAAAACACGGGAAGCGAATTTTTTATTTATCTACCTTTTAAAAAAACCGCACCTTCTAGATGTGTCTTGTTATAGCTGTAGGGGGTGCACAGGTAATAGGAGTACCTAAGTATATTTTAGGTACGCGCTAACGCGCTACCTATGATATGTATTCATTAACTACAGTCTTTTCCATTCCAAATGGTGTATCTTCGATTTACGGCTTATTAATGTACATGATTACAATTAAGCTGCCTATCTTTGTCGACTTCTGTGCACAGTAGTGTGATTGCTGGTTCATTTTAAACCACTTTTGCAGGCAATTTACATCAATTAAACGATTGCTCTCCATGTGCAAGATTTTGTGAAACATATTATAAACGCGGCTAAGAAGGATTTAACTCTAATGCAACCCATTTAAGACAAAATTACATCTCTTCAATGATCTAAAGACACTTGAAAGTCTCTGCAAGCCTCTCGAATTAGGGTTAAGACGTAATGTAAACTCTACACAAATACATAGCGTAAGGAATATTTTAGTCGGATTCATAATTTTGATATTGCTCCGATATTACTTTCAACATTTATGGAAAAATAAGTCTCCATAATGTTTTAAAGACAAATAAACATTAGGTTTAAACCACTTTGCAATACTGCTGAGTGTAAGCACACGCGTCCAACTGACGTTCTGTATTTCATTCCCTTTAAATTTTTAGATCTCAGGAAAAATTTCGGTTTTTGCAATGCTCTAGAACAAAGGCTAACATGCAGTGTAAACTTTACACAACCGCCAATTGTAAAGAGGATTTTATTCCGATCTGTAAATCTGATATTACTCGGATATTATTACCAACATTCATGAAAAATTGCATGTCTACAATAGTCTGAGGACAAATAAACAATGAGTGTAAACTACTTTACATCACTGTTGGATGTAAACAAAGGCGCTACGTGACGTGTCACATTTTATTCTTTGAAAATTTCTAGACTTCAGGAAAAAATTAGGTTTCTGGAATGCTCAAAAACGAAGATATATACATATGTAGTGTAAACTTCATGTTAACACCTAGTGTACAGAAGATTTTGGTCAGATTCGTAATTTTTATATTGTTCCAATATTACGATTAATGTTTATGAAAAAAATTAAGTCTCCATAATATTCTATGGGCAAACTAACATTAGGTGTAAACCACTTTACAACACTGTAGAGTGTAAACATATGCGCCAGACGGGCATATCAAATTTGGTTCCTGGTCCATTTCTAGACTTGATAATCGTGTCCCTGACTCATAACCGGAGAAGCAGGCAGGAAAAACAAGACAGAAACGCATTTTAAACACCAAATTTTTGACTTTACACTCGCTAAATATTAATGTATAGACAATTTGCATTGACATGCACCCGATATAAAGCACTTTATTTTTATTCTATTGGACTTATCCCGACTTCTGGAGGGAGAAAGTGGCGAACAAAAAAGCAATAAAAACGTATTTTCCATCATTTAGAACACTGTAAACTTTAAAATTCCTTACCGAACACCCCATTTACTTTAAAGAAATTCGGTTTGGTACAATTTGTAGCTTTTAAATCGTAGTACATTCCTGAGTGCCAAAATTCTCTTGCAAAAATTATTTGGTATGATTTATTAATCAAAATTCGGAAAAAACGTGTTTTTTCGCCCATTTTTTACTTCTGATTTCGAACTTTACTACCCCATAAATAACTTAATTTTGCGTTTTTTTAAATGCGGTTTGCTGCGATGTGTAGCTCCTGAGAGATGCTTTATTACTGCTGTATTTAATTTACCCTGACTCATAAGCGGAAAAATTTGGCAGAGAAATCTTAGTTGAAATCTGTTTTTTACACCATCTGCTAGAGTGTAAACTTTAAACCCCAGGATCTAACTCACCATATAGCGTAAAAGACTTTGCTTATATGCAAACTGTAGCCCTTGATCCGCTCTGCATTTCTGTCAGAAAACATTTTAAAAAACTCATAACCGGAGTTAGTATCAGACATAAGCAGGTTGAAAACTCGACCAAAAAGTGCTTTTTCACCCCCAGATTTTCGCACTCTTTACACTGCCATTCGAGAACTAAAGCGAATTTCTAAAAACAAAAAATGCTGTTCTGAAGAATTCAATCTTCTATAATCCTATTCTGTTTCATTGGTCGAGTCATCAATACTCAGTTGTCCACATGCCGCAGTAAAATGGTCCCAAAATTTGTCCTATGTTATAACGTTACACAAAAACTTTACACCTTCTTTACACAGTCAGTTTTGAGTTTCAAGAAAAACAAAAAAACACGGGCAGCGGATTTTTTTATTATCTTTCTCTTAAAAAAACCGCACCTTCCAGAAATGTCCCGTTATAGCTGTAGAGGGGGTGCACAGGTGTTAGGGTTACCCAAGTATATTATAGGTACGCGCTAACGCGCTACCTATGATATAAGCCGTGAAGCTTATTTCTTATGCGATTCGAAGGTAGGTACCAATTTACTTACAAATGGAATATAAACTGTATCCATTGCCCACAACAGTTCCAGCACAGCAGTTCTCCCTTTATGCAAACAAGTTGTATCCAATATGATGTAACGCTGTCTACAATTCGTTGTATAGATTTAACAAAATGAAGAATTTTATGGAAAATAAGAAAAAGTTTCAGAAAAAGTTCGGAATTAAATTCCCTTGAAATAATAATTGAAAAATGTACAGTTAGCTTCATTTACGCAGCTTGTAAATGTTTAACCGCTTCATTACGGTGTTTCTTCTAGCCTGCTCATGCTTGTTCTGACTAATCTTATATTACTCGTGCTCTACGTGTGAGTTTTCCCTCAATTAGTCCACATTTAAAAACTTTTACCTAAAAGTCTTTTGCACGCGAATAATACGACCGCAAACTTTTAATTGCTGCTAAGAAGTGAATTTCTTTTATTTTTAAATCTTTTCCTATTTTTATATGTATAATCTTTTAAAATTTGTACAAAATTTAATTTTCCTATTTCTTTCTTTTAATTCGTTTTTTAGTTCTCTCCCTTTATTCTTGCTGTCCACCGCTGTGCATAAATTAATTCAATGTAAAGATGATAGTTGTTTTTAAAATTTTTAAATCTGTATTCGCTGTACGGCATTCGAAAATAATTAATCGAGTTCGGTGGTGCCAGTCGTAGATTAGTTATTTGCGGTCAACTGTCAACAAACAAATATCACAAATGGCAATTTATTTGGAAAAAATTTGGTCGCGTTTACGTATAATGCAACGTTTCAAATATTCTATATTTGAGTTACTAAAAGGGACGAATGAAAAATGCGAAAAATTCCGATTTTGTCCTTGCATTAAAGTTACTTTCGTTCGGATTAATTGCGGAAAGGTTCCTACTTAATTTTATTTGACTGAGACATGCTTGTACAACATGACACGTTAAAATTCCAAGCATTTTTTACTCCAAATTACACCGTATGATTTGAAAGTACGTATTTCTACCGCGTTTTACCTGGCATATTTCACGTCAATTAATGTACATATGGGGTTATTGCAATTTCTCATCTAATACTTTTATCAGATGCTGACCAAATTTACACTACCGCCTACGTTAGGACTAAAATTTGGCAGGTTTTGATTTAATGACGCGTTTGTGTGAAAAATGGACTCAATTTCGATTTGCCATATTTGACATCATACTGATGCAGTCTACACTTCCGATTCAACTGCTCACGTCACACTGTGATAGGATTAGTAAATGTTTTGATGATGTTTGACCATGCAAGAATTTATAGTCAAAATAATGCATTAAATATTCGAAATTACCTATTTTCTATTGTATTAATTGCAGGAGACGTCTGCTGATTTTTGACTGTTATATCTCTTTCTCGTAATATCAGCCGACCCGACAAGATACGTTTGATATAAGACAAACCTCATGTTATTTATTAATTAATCATCATTTATTATTATTATATAATAATAATAATAATAATAATAATAATTATTATTATTATTATTATTATTATTATTAATATTATTATTATTATTATTATTATTATTATTATTATTATTATTATTATTATTATTATTATTATTATTATTATTATCATTATTATTGCTATTTTTATTATTATTGATATTGTTCTTATTATTATTATTATTATTATTATTATTATTACTATTATTATTAATAATAATATTATAATTAATATTATTATTATTATTATTATTATTATTACTATTATCATTAATAATAATAATATTTTTATTATCATTATTATTATCATTATTATTATCATTATAATTATTAGTATTTTTATTATCAATATTATTATCATTATAATTATTATTATTATTATTAATATTATTATTATTATTATTATTATTATCATTATTATTGCTATTTTTAATATTATTGATATTGTTATTATTATTATTATTATTATTATTATTATTATTATTATTATTATTATTATTATTATTAATATTATTATTATTAATATTATTATAATTAATATTATTATTATTATTATTATTACTATTATCATTAATAATAATAATATTTTTATTATCATTATTATTATCATTATTATTATCATTATAATTATTAGTATTTTTATTATCATTATTATTATCATTATAATTATTATTATTATTATTAATATTATTATTATTATTATTATTATTATTATTATTATTATTATTATTATTATTATTGTTATTATTATTACTATTATTATTATTATTATTATTAATATTATTATTATTATTATTATTATGATTATTATTATTATTATTATTATTATTATTATCACTATTATTATTATTATTATTATTATTATTTTTATTATTATCATTATTATCATTATTTTTATTATTATTATTATTATTATTATTTATATGATTAATATTATTCTTATTATTATTATTATTATCCTTATTATTATTATTATTATGATTATGATTATTATTATTATTATTATTATTATTATTAATATTATTATTATTATTATTATTATTATTATCATTATTATTATTATTATTATTATTATTATTATTATTATTATTATTATTATTATTATTATTATTATTATTATTATTATTATTATTACTTCTCTTACTGTTGTCTTCCTCGTTGGATAATGAGTATTTTTAGCCAATCGGTTAGATCAAGGGTTTTTTATGCCACTTACAGCTAATTTTTTAGCCATACAGGTATCCGTCTATATCTAACCAGAAACTGTGAGCGTAGTTTTAACGCTATTTCACACAGTGCATCTATGGTAACACGTAAGCATGGAGATGCCCGGCCGTGTTCAGGCCCTGCAAAAGAGAAGTCACTGTAGTCTCCCAAAATTAAGTTTCATATTTTTTCGTTTTTCGGGATTTTTAGATGTTAGTGGGCGCAGATCTTTTAATTTGAAACGTCGAAATATGTTGTATTCATATTTGTCTTCAATATTTCGGTTGAAAAATTTAGAACTAGTATACTACCCCCAAAATTTTAGTTGTGCTCATCTATATGTACTTGCAGCATAAATCGAAATATCGGAAGAATTGAGAGTATTTCGAAAACTAAATTCTTATTGTCATTTTCGATTTTTTAACTCGACTTGAAAACGTCCTGCGCAAGTGCATAAACAGGATGATTCAACAAAAAACGATTCCGCACTAAAAAAATAATCTGTAGCGTACATCAAAAATAAGCAATGGAAATTTTGCAAGAGTGAGGTCCGATGTTTGCTTGCTTGTTTAGCAGAGTTTTATAACATGGCAGAGGTATTTCATTATCTCGTGGCTTTTCTCTTTAAACTGCATGGTTCGAGTTTCGGCACAAATTTTTTTTATTTATGCCGGAACAGCGATGGCCGCTGATAATTTATTAAGCAACTCACGTAGACTGCTGTAATTTTCAGCGTTTGGAGAAACAATCATTAAAAACAAATGTGAAGGATTTTATTCAATTGAAAACTTTTCCTATTGCGTTACAGTAAGTTGTACCGACAATTGACTCGACCAGATTTAACAATCAGTTTTAAACGATAGACAAATTGATAGACGAAGTCACTTTTAGCCAACAGGCGCTTTCAGGCCTAAAAAATTTGCCTTTTCACGTGTGCAATACTCAGTGGCGGATCCAGGATTTTCTTAAGGGGGGGCGGTACCCCTGAGGTGGGGGCGGAACCCTGACTTGGGCGGAAAAATTAGCCGTTTTAACCCGAAAATCGCTAAGAATCGCTCAAAAATCCTTAATTTTGCGCACTATTTTGGGTCAATGGGGCGGCGGCCGCCCTCTCCCCCTGCCCTTCCCCCTTAATCCGCCCCTGGCAATACTCCTAATCTGCATTTTGTATACAAATTTAATTTTTATTTCTGTACGAGTTTTTAGAACTTAACGAAAATCTTTTTAAAAAATTTTTGCGCTAAAGTCCGACCTTTATGTGAGTTTAGGTAAGAAGACCTAGATTTAGGAGAAATTTTTCTCACCATGAAATTTTACCAAACAAGCAAGCAAATATTGGACTACAGTGTTGCGAAATTTCAACCGTAAGTTTCGAGTACAGTATATCATTGATACCGTTATGTTTTGAAACATCCGGTATACACCGTTTATTTTAATTTTTATTTCATTTCCTATTTATTAATAGCATTGCGTCAAGGAAGAGACGTATGCTAAACATGTTACAAACATATAATTATCGCTAAAAGTTTGCACGATACATAAACGGAGCAGATGAGTCATTCGATGTGAAAAAAGTATAAATTTGGTCAAATTCAGTTCCGCATTGCCAATGCGACAAATCAATGTATTCTAAATTATAGAGCCCGCTGGATATATCATTTTTTGTTGATTCGAAATCGAATAAAAAGAGAAGCACTCGCGTCCATTGCACGCGAGTTTCTCGAATCAAAAAATTTGTTTCGACGAAGAAATTCTTGTTAAATCAAGATTGATCCGGAAATCGGAACCGAAAGTTTTACTTCCGCTTTAATAATATCGCAGGGAAGTCAAAATTTTTCTACTTATTCGAAGTCAAAAGAATTCTATTTATTCGTTTCGTAAACCTGAAAAAAAGAGTTGACGTGTTTTTTTTGTATCTTGTGCACACTAATCGAATGGTAGGAAATCTAGGTTACAAACTTTTTCGGCCACGACTACTTTGCGGTTTCCAGCAATCTATGCTTGAAACTCTATTTATATTTGGGTGAATTCTCGGTGCTTCGGTTATATTCCGCGTTTTCACCATTCTCTACAATTATTTGGAGTATTTAGCATATGTATCGTTAGTTGATTTGTTGCAATTTAATTTCAACCTTTAATATTGATGCAAGTTTGTCGCATTTATTTTTTTGTGAGAAAATGAAAAATGATGCTTTGACATTAAAAATGAAATTTTGTGTGGGACATTTAACTTTTTAAAAAATTTGAAATATTTAAAAAACTTCATATTGCGTGCAAAACTAATGTTTTGTAGTTTCTCATCGATCTCATTTCATTAATTTTTGTTAGAAAATTGCATAAAATAAAAAAAATCTTTTCGAAGTAAGATTTGAGACCAACGCTTTCGAGTGTCACAACCGACCTTCGCTTTAAAAGAACTGAGGACCAAAACAATGGAGACTAGAAGATAATTTTTTCAGAAAATAAAATAAACGGCCAAAGGAATAAAATTAAAGTGTTTCAGCAAAAAACATTTAGACTGACGTAGTGTGAATTGATGTACTAGGTTTTACAGCCCCATTCGGCTCGAAAGAACGCTCAATTTTGGACTTCCCAGATCGGCTGATTCCTCCATTATATGAGCCATGCTGTACATGCACAATCAAAGTAACAAGTGGACAAAAATCAGAACTTTTTGCAGAATTTTGATACTGACTGGAAAGTGTAATTAGGTTAGTTTATATGGTCGTTTTGGATTAAACCAATTTTAAATAAATTTATCTTTCACAGGTCACAGGCCCACTCCAACAAATCGGCTTTCCGTTTATGAATGTGAATACGAGATGGTGATTTTTTCTGTGCAGGATTTCATAATTATTATATGTGCTTACTGCTTTATGGATCCTAATTTTCGTGACCTATCGTTTTACGATATCGATTTCTTGTTTATCCTTTCTTTTCAAATGCCTCCTTCACGTCAGTTGTCTGCATGAAGATGAGGATGGATGAAAATCTGCGGTCTGGACCATAGGTGGGCGGCACCAAAATTCTAAGGGTTGCAAGATTTTTTCAATGATCAAAAAATGGCCTTAAAAATTGTATTATAGCAAAAAACACCGTTTTTCAACGTTTCTCATCGAGCACTATCAATTAGCATCAAAAAATTGCGAAAAAAAACAAAAAAATTTCAAAAATTGAATTTTGGGTGGGGTATTTTGATTTCTTGGGGGGTCGGTATTTTGGTTTCTCGGAAGGGTGCATACCCCCCAACCCCCCACGCTAAGAGGTATGGTCTGGACCCCCCGAAATCAAAAAGATCTTCCAAAATCCAGGAGACCTACAAATAAAATTTTCAAGTTTTTCTTGCTTTTTCGCGATTTTGTAATAGCAATAGATAGACTTTGAAGCAGACGTCGAGAATGGTGGTGTTATTTCGTCCAGGACATCAATTTTTTCGCATTTCTATGTTTAAAACGTTTTGGGCGTCCTAGATCTTTAGAATATAGCCGTTGCCCTTGTACGGTTGCCTACTTTTTAACAAGCCACCCATTAGTCTAGATGTGTAATTAAATTAAATTATCACGCCATGTTGCGTCACATAAATCATTTGAATATCGTATGTACTCGTACATTTCTAGTATAAAACGCTTAATTTGTTGACGTTAAAGTATCGGTACACAATATACATATATGCATCAAATTGGTGCATACAAGTGTGCACATTTGCTAAAAATTGTTTTACATATGTTAGCTGTATCAATAATAGCGGAAGCCTTTCTGATTTATTATGGTAGGGCGAATGACGACACGGTACATGAGTCTTAATAAACGGAATTCATTGGTCAAACGTCGGAATTCGAAATATGCGCCTTTTGTATTAGTCATACTGTAGACTAGTACGATCTCACGCCTACGCATACCACTCCGTGAACTACAAAATTTATTTTTATACGCGTACGAGCGACAATAAAATAAGGAATTTCAGTCATCCAATTAATTTCGTCACTTTATATATTTCCGTGGTCGAATTAAAATATAAGTATATTGTAAGTTTCAGTCGATCATTATTGGCCTTTAATTCGGTGGTTTCGCACACAATGTCCTGATTGGTTTTTGTGCACGATGATTTCGGGCGTACAACGGCTCAAAATTCAGTCTGGCCATTTCTAGGGTAGCGGTGGAGGGGCGGTAGGAGGGCGTAAATGACTTTTTCTTCTTTTTTTAGTTGCACCACAATCACCACCGCCACCACCGCCGCCACCACCGCCACCACCACTACCAAAAACACAAGTTTTTGCCAAGAATTGGGGTGTCAGAATTTATTCAGGGGCCCCCTTTCCTACCACTATATGCATAATTTTAATGATTTATTTTAATATTTCGAGTCAATTTTCGCCCGTCCATACAAATGAAGGCTCATAATCTTGCTTTGTGAATTTATGAAATCTGTTTTACCTGATTACAGTCTGTTTCACACAAGTTCGGGCATGCATTTTTAAAAACGATGCTCGACAATAAGCCGACAGATTGCGATTATAGCATTGATTTAATATATAATTATCGTAACCCGTCGGCTTTTGTTCGAAAAAATTCTAAGAATTTATGCCCAAACTCATGGGAAACAGACTATAATTAATTTGGCTCTTCATTCGCTTTATAGTTTTTACCTCTTTTAGGGAGATTTTATTAACGCTTCGAACATTTCTCGAAATGGTTTCGAATCGAATTGCTGTACTTTTGTCTATTGTATTGATTTTGGCAATTTCGAGTCTCAGCCAGCAAAAGCCGTTGCAAGATTCATTTTTCGAACAAAACGATTTGAGGGCCAATCTCCGTAGGCGAGTCGAAAAATGTTCCCATTTAAAAAACGACGGTTTGCACGCCGTTTTGGATCAAGTGTGCGAAGAGTGCTTTTCGATATTCAAATTTATCGATTATGACGTTGGTGCGAAGTGCAAGTAAGATAATTAGATGGAATTTTTTAAATTTATATAATTTTGCCTTTTACTAGGTGACATGTGTTTCTCTTTTACCAAGATTTTTTTCATATTAGCCTCACTTCGTACTATCAGCTTTAGGTCTTAACATGCTTCGAATTCTTCGGATGATCAAAAAATTTGCAGCATTTACATATATTTTTAATCATTCCGAAAACTTGTGCAAAAAAAGGCTATTTGAGTAGGGTATTACTAACAAAGTTATATTATATCTAAAGACGTCAAAATTTAGTGTACAAAATCAGTGACTTCCTGCAAAATTTGATGCTAATTTTTTTACGATTTGATGCAAAATTTTGTGTAAGAGATTCAGTAATTTGATATATAATTTTTAGGCTGTAATTAAATTAAAGTTTGTCAAATGCAATTACACAGTACATTTCGATATTTTCGTACAAAAATCGATCTCTACGGTCGGTTAAGAGCAATTTCTACAGCGAAAACTAACGTTCCTTCCAAGTAAACTGATAGTAAAGTAGCATATAATGTCTTAAGTCAAATTTCTAATTTATTTCTGCGGAAAAAACGCTAATTCTTTTCGACGAATTGTGAGTTTGGACTTGATTTTTGCTTCTTTCAGTGCCAATTTTGGCAAATGAGTGAATTTGGTGCATTTAGTGCAAAATAGTGAAATTTGGAGCAAATTGGTGTAGAAAAAATGCTAGGTGAGTGCTGAAATGTGTTTTTCGACGTTACTCGACATCCAAAATCTCATAGAAGGTTTGAAAAAATTTGGTGCAGTACCAAATTTCGACATCTCTAATTATATCCAATATCTTGTTACATTGTGTGTTGCGAGTACGGGTTCGCCAATGTATAAAGTAAAAAATGCAAAAGTGACGTAAAAAAGTACAAAAAGTGCATAATGAAAGTAACAAAGTAAAAAGTACAAAATATCTATTTATCTCGGAGTTTACAGTTTTTCAACACTCTTGTCAGAATCATTCGTCCTTTTTAGGGCCTAAAACTTATCATAAAATTAGATACTTTTCAATTGATATTTCCTTATGCTAAAGGGAAAAATAGATGCTGCAGGTTATCAAAAAACGATATAAATTTCATGATAATATCACTCACTGCATGCCTTTAGCTACTGATGTTTTTGTATTAAGTTGCGTTGTGAGCTGATTCGGCATTTTGAAACTTTTTTTGTTATACATACGCACGAAGTCGACATTTTGGGTGCGGGTGCGGGTCATTTTTAGACAGGAAGGGGAAGGGTTGAATGACTTCCAATTTTCGGCCAAAAATAGCCAAGGAAGGAAGTTTCACCAGAAATCGGATTCTCGCCCCCCGGTTATGTTTATGATACGTACTGTATGAATAGGCACAGTAGGCGTTATAATTCCTAGCACTTCGTGCATTATTGTTCGTTTTTTCGGCAAGTGTTCGATGTTAGCGGCAGTGGTTGACGATGTAAAAAATGGGGTTCTTTAGGTTTTTCTGAATATTCCTTAGTCTTGAAAATTTCAGACCCCAAAATTTCGGGATAAATTGAAAAGATTTTATTTTCAGGAGAAACTGCTTCGTCAATCATCATTACAAATGGTGCGTTGGAGTATTAAGCAACGCGGATGTACCATATCCGGACGATCTTCAAGTCCGGCAAATGATGTTCATTCACGATGATCAAACGATGCCGTCGTCGAAACTCGTTTCGTCGTCAATAGCTTCAATCGAAAACGACGCGCAAAATACGTAGAACGGTGATTTCGATAGATCAGGAAATCGGATCGACGATATCAATCGATAATTATGTGCCAATTCGCATACAAAACTTATACTTTGATGTGACGAAAAAACGATTTCTAGCCGATTCAAAGCTTGATAGACCATAATGACACTGTTGAAATCTATCGTCGAAAATGACGAGTGATCAGCGATGAACGATCGAATGATTTGTTGCCCGATCTGACCAACGCATCGATTTTCATCAGCCGGTTCAACGGTACGTTTCCTACTGATCTCGGCCTGCTCGATGCAACGCGTTGATTTTAGATATTAATGTTTGATTATCATATGTGATATTAGAGGATTTTGAGGGTTTCGCCTACCAGAAAGGTTTTCAACCTAAGAAAATTTTTCCTCCTCCTAGAATTCCCAATTTTCTGAAAAATTCGTTAGAAAAATGGATTTTACGAGCGGTTTTAGCTATTCGTTTGCTCAAACGTGATGAATTTCGCGCATGTAATAATTTCTTGACTATATTTTGTCCAATTTATTCCGATATTTTCGAAATTACTTCGATTTTTTTTAAATTTACTTAAAAGATAAAGCATTGCCAGATACGACAAAAGCATGACATTTTTGACGAGTAGCCACAAGTTTTGAGCCTAATGGGAACTGCTCTATTATAATCAAAAATTAATAGGCCCTGGATTTGAGGGTCCGAATATTTTCAAGTCTAAAAAGGGTTGTGCAATTAAGACAACAGAGGCTAAGATAAGAACATTATTTGCACGACATTCCTGCGCAGCGATTCAAAGATTACGGATAGGCTATTTTTTAAATATTAATTAAAATAAGTATAAAAATAATACAGGCTTAAAATTTTTGTGCAGAAGTGCCTGAAATCGACCTGAAACTCTGAATAAATTTCTAACGTCATTTTGGCATGACGAACTCTTGCTGACCCCATTCGCAGTTCTACGAATTTGTTTGAATTAACGGCGCTATACACACTTGTATAATGATTACTATTTTTGTCTCATTCGTCACAGACGCGGAATAATTATTCCAAAATTAATTGTTTATTACACGCAACAAAATTGTTAGTTTAGGTACAAATAACAAATAGGCGCGATTTCGTTTAACAATTGTTATCAGTGTTTTTTACAAAGCTGTACTATATTTTATACTGCCGTTATAATTCGAGCTCTTTTTCCTGTCCTAGGATTTCGATAAATTACTATAAACTTTATTCGTTATATAGGCAAACAAATCTTGGAGATTGACACTGCTTTCTAATGACATAAGATAATTATAATCTGTCTCACAAAAGTTCGGTCATAAATTTTAAAACTATTTCCGACAATAAGCTGAAAGATAGCGATTATAGCATTGATCTGATATAATTATCGTATCCTCGGTTACTCTTAATAAAAAATCCTAAATTTAAGCACGAAGTTATGTACAACAGACTATAAGACGGTTATAGCAGCTCTGTCAAAGCAACATTCGAGCACGTTTGTAATATGTGAATATGTTGAATGACAATTATTAAATAATTATTGACCATTTGGTGTTCTAAATCGGATTAAAAACTTGAAACTTGAGAAATTAGGAAAAGTACTAAAACCGTCAGAACTCGACAAATTTCCGCTAAAGTATGTAGGCGTGGCTTTGCAGGAAATGTGGTACACTCTGTCAATATTTAATTATTTATACTTTAGGTGTCTTAGGACCATGATGTGAAACCTCGCAGCTCTGACTATTTGATCAACTTTTGACGTGTTGACTGTTGAAAATATTTGTATCACAGAATTCAGATGTGGTCCTATGTGCCTACTAGTGTTTTTTGTGACTAAATATGGGTATGAGTAGGTGCCACTCAGACTCCAATCCTCGGATCAAAAACTAATCGGATTTCTGGAATTTTTTCGCGATTTTTACGATTTTTGCTCTAAAGCTTGCTGCCCTTTTATATTGATGACCCGTCTTCATCCTGGAATACCTTAAACCTCCTTTTACCGTGTCAGGCCGAACTCATTGGTAATCACTTGATTGGCATTTTTTTAGCTTGCTTATCCCTAGGGTAATGATGTAAAAGGTTTTTTTCTAAAGCTTAATCATGAAGTCCAGAACTGTGCTTACATGAAACCATAGCTGGGGATAAGGTAAAAAAATGTAAATGAAGACATAAAAAATAAACAGATATTAATTATAATTACACCTTGGTATCAAAACCGTTTCGAAGTATAATCAAAATCGTTCAATTTTGTTCATACTTTGCAGAAAACTAAACATTGTATTATAAGGTAGGTAATATTTATCCTTTAAAGTAATTAAATCGAATTTTTCGCACTACTTAGGAAGATGTTTACGTTTTTGAGTAACGCGGTGTAATAATTTTACTTCCGATTCAACATTTTCGTAAAACACTAATAAATTTGCAAATAGAGAGAGTTAAACATGACTCTAAAATTTGTAATTAAACAGCTTACATAGGTATGCGAATTTCCGCGACTCATACCTGACACTAAAAGCTAAAGATGCCGATTTTGACGTCACATGCTATTCAAGCTGTTTTAGATTTTTAATCCATTCGCTACTTCATTCAACTTTGCGATTATCCTTCTATATTTTCCTGCAATTATAAAAATAATTAATAATTAGATCCGTAATTTTCTTGAAATAGCTGACACATTTCAGATCTTAATTATAATTTCAATTCGATTTTTCAAAAGAAATAAGAATTTCGAACGAATGTTATTTATTAGTGCATTTTATTTTAATGATCCTACCTACAATCACAAAATTTGTCACACTTAAGCGACACATAATTCTGAATTTCTTATTCAATAAAGCCTGTAACAACTTTAAGACAAAGACGGACTACTTTACAATCAGGAGCAATCAAATATGCAAAGTGTATAATTTTCGCATTTTGTTTTCAAGGAAAAATTTTTCCGATTTTTTCTCAACAATGTACGTATTTGATTATTATGATTTTTAATTTATTATTCAGTCGTTATTTTAATATTTTTACTTTAATTTAATATTTTTATTATCTTTTATTCTATTTTGTCAACGTATTTTTCCGAATTCGGGAAAAACCTCAGATTTTCTCAGGGACGTTTCAATAAGTTTCAAATGAGTCCTAATTTCAACTGGACGTAGAAGGGATTGTTGTAGATTTCTCGAATACGGCGGAGCTCCCCCAAAATATAACTTTATGCTTTTTTTCGAGTATTTGGCCAAGTAATCTGAGCCCCAGAATTTGTTTGCATGTGATATAAATTCAACACATTTATTTGGACTGCAATACATGAAATGTCTTGGAAAAACCGAACAAAACACTTCCTAAGTAATTCAAGGGTAAAGTTTGTTTGTTTGACGGAGGAGGAAAGATAAAAAAGGTTCAATAATGATATCTTGAACCCCTTTTTTCTTTCTCGCACACGTCGATTGATTCGGCGTATATTGTCCAATATTTAAATTCAATGATATGACGCCTGTATCTTGGGTATTGGGCTTGAAAATTTTTGGCAATTTTTTGGATATAGCTTTGCTGGAATTGGGGTCTTTGTAATCAAACTCAGTATATATTTCCAATCGTGGATCCGGATCAGAGAGAACATCATAGCCGCAAGCTGGTGCGGAAAAGTGGCCTTGAGTGTCCCTCCAAGCTACGCCCATTAAGTCGTCAAACAGGAGGTCTATGATAAAATTTTTCTAGTTAAAATGTGGAAAATTATATTATACAGACTTAGTTAAATTTTTGACTTTTCCTACAACAGAGTCACAAATCAATACTATTACATTTTTTTATTTTTTTCATAAATTTTAATGTACGAGTATCAAATAGTAGCCAAAAACATTAAACAGAACATATCCTATTCGCGTCTTTGATACTCTGATGCAGCAATCCAAATGGTAATATTATGATATTATTTACATTTTAATCAGATCCTAATTACCCTGCATGAATAACCTTTGAGTTCTTCAATTATATGCATTTTCCACTCATCACGTACACAAATGTAGCCCAAAAATCCGATTTGCTAGACCCACAAATCCAAAAATCTCTACAAAATCTATGATCAGGAACATCCGCTGATTAACGCAAATTATATTGTTAAACACCTGGCATTTAAAAATTTGTGGACTCTCAAAGGCGTTGTTCGTGTGTATGACAGATCTGAGCTGGCCATGCATGGGCGTAAGAAACGGAGAGGAAGAGTAGCCCCCCCCCTGAAAATTCAAAAAGTCCTAATTAAAATTCGAGAGACAAGAATATAACCTTCCTGAAAAGTTTATCTCGCTTTTCCGCTATTTCTGAACAATAGTAATCCTTCGCCTTATTTACTACCTTCGTCGTAAAGCGATATTTGTACTCTCCGCTCTTGTCTTTTGTCACCTACGCTTTTAACTCGACCTTTGACCACAAGGCAACGCCAAGACGATTCGGACAATTCAAAAAAGCACGTGAATAGTAGGAAAAATGGAATAAATTGATTGTTCATTGATTTTTCTTCGAATATTGGCTGGCTCCATAGATCGGCCATACTGTGCATCTCAAAAATCGCTTAGCGCTATTTTTGCATTTACCAATAGCGAAATCAGCGAATTTTCTTGTTATTGAACGTGAGTAAAGTGCGACTTTGAATGATCGATAATTACTGACTAGGAAGTATAATGAAAAAATGATAACTGAAACTAAAAACTATGCATCGAAAACTAAAGCAAAAAACTAAAAAACTAGAAACCATTTTATCTTTGTTCCGTCACGGGTTGGAATTTCAGAGAATCACGAACAAAGGAGACTTATTAAGTAAGATGCTAACCTTCTTAGAAGCTAATTTCAATAGGTTAGCCCACTATAGAACAGAAATGATATTAGAAGAATTGATCTAATTTTAACGAATTTCTATTGCAAGCATACAAGGATGTAAAGTTTCATAATAGCGCAACAAGGTTATTCAATACGCTAAAATGTTTCATTTTATGAATCAGAACTTCATGAATGTCTCGCTTCAAAAAATAATAATAAAAGCCTGAATTAACATTCGATTATGTGTAGACAAATATAAGCGATTTTTTTGTTGCAAGTTTCGTCAAACGAGAAACTATTCGTTCAAGTTCATATTGAACAATATATGTGATACAATACAAATATTATGTAATAATATGTTATAAATTATAATATAAAAAGTAATATTACATATAATATAAGATATAAAATATACAATGTATAATGCGCCTCGTCATATTTGATTTGACGCTAAATAAAAGTAAATTAATCCAGACTTATAAAATAGAGAGCAAAACGTTAAAAGTTGTATTTAGTTATGAAGTTTTGGTTTAATTCTTGCAGAGAGGTAGAAGAAAATATCAAAAGTTTCCTTTAAATTTTACAATGTCGCATTATAATCCTTAATCCAAAGTCTAACTAATCTCAGCCATGCTTAGGCTTTGAGATCTGTAGATGGAAAGAAGAAATTTATGTGAAATAATGCTGAATCAGGCAGAACATTGCCAAAAATTGAGAACTTAGTCTACAGCATCACTTTAAATCTATAAACTTATGTAAGAATTAACTTTTCCGTTCTTTTGAGACAGAAAAACTTATAGTGTTATCTAATTTATTGTTTGCAATCACTTCTTACCGCAAAGACTTGAAAAAGCAATATCAGTGTCAATGTTTTCACAAAAAATTCAATTTGTTGATCAGAGGATAGATAGTTTTTCTTTGTAAGAAACGAAAGTTTTGCATTTTGGGGAATTCCATATTCCACATAAATGAAAATTATAATGAATGGATCAAATAAAATAAATTTAGAGGCCGTTCAATTTTGCTTTGCAGCTTTCCTTTTCGCTTTTTCTGTAATATTTTTTTAAATACAGACTAGTTTTTAATAGGTTGCGATATAAGTTTTACAGTTTTATCTTTTTGCTTGAAAAAGTCATCTGCAATGTTTGATGATTTAAAAATGTTTACTTAACACACGCAAACGTGTGCACACTGCATAATTCAAAATCATTTGCCGTAGAAATCCATTTTCCTTTTCTCTTATATACTTAGGATATCACATATTTATTTAATTGCCGACCATACTATAAAATAAAGATCTTCACGTTTGTACGTCTAAGATTTATCACGTCCTAGTTATCGTTTTTACTCTTTATATCTATTTTTATTTTGTGTGATTCACCAAGTCATTAAAAAATAATATCATTTAATAGATATTTGTGCTTACAAAATTATATATAATATAAATGAAATAAGTTCCTCCCATAAATTTTTAGCCCAATATGGTTTCCTCTAACATAAGTCGGTTTTTCTCTGCCGATTTCTTGTTTAAGAGTAGAATTCACATTACTCTGGTGTTTTGGCTTAAGCGCAGCACATTGTCTATCATTTCCCGAAAGTTTGATAATCTTGTCGTCAGAATTTAGATATCTACTTTTATGGTATTCAGCGACATTGTAACGCTATGTTTTGTACTAATTTAATTTAATTAAATTATAAGAGGTAAATTAAATTAAATCAAAACTGCGTTAAAGTAGAATTTGAATTAGAAATTAGATAGTTTGCTAATCCGCTTCTTTGCTGTGTATGAAATTCCATGCACAATCTTGCGGATGGGAAGAGTTAGTAAGAGAGCTTTTCAAGATGAATTGGCACTCAAGATTTGGTAAAAATACAAAAAATAATAAAAATAATCCCTGAAATTTCTCAGTATCCATCTTGGGGTCTATCTAGACCCCTAAAACCAACGTGCATGCCTGATTATGATCATAAACAAATATTGATCAATTGATAATCTATTATTTCCGAATCGCAAAGACACGCTTAAAAATATTTAATTGATTATAGTTTCAATTTTTTTGTAAACATACCTATTCAGAGATTCGTGCTTCAATGTACCACTGCCTCACACTTTTGGTGCATGCGTTATTCGTGCTTGGTGTGTTCGCCCGAGTAAGTGGAAACTATTAGTGAAATCATTGAAAGTGAAATTATCTTATTGAAATTTTTCAAAAATAAATATCTTACTTATTAGCAATTCCTGAAATAGTTTGAAAATTAATTTTTGTCAAAAAATGAGCCGAAAGCTATTGTCTAATTACTCTATTCAAAACTTATTGTCCAATTACTCCTCATCTGTTTCATACCGAATTTTATTGATAGATCATTTTAGGCGGATTCTAAACAAATACTTTCGCCATTACATATTTAAAAATTGGCTAAAGAAAAAGGAGCTTTCTATCTACATTAAATTGAGCCTTGTTGTGTAACTTTCTACCGATTTTTTATTAATTATTTCTAAAACCTTCACGGGTTTTTCAAGTATTTGTTTATAACTTCAATTCCTTTCTAATCAACCAGACAATATTGAATTAATTCTAATAATTGATTTCAATTTAATGGCATTTTCTATCCAGTTAGGCAAACGTGAAAATTATAGGCAGTGGGATCTGGGGTGTGAACACTACGAATTCAACAGGCCACAATCAAAACTTAGATGACCCGAGAATGATATCATTGAATTTTTTAGCGGGTTTTTTATTCAATTTATAAAACTAGATGAAAAACATTGAAAAATGACCTTTTTTGGGAAACTAACATCAATCTGTTGATCTTGTATTGATCTTAAAACATCATAATTAATAACATAGATCCTTAAATTCGGATCCTGCCTGCCCTTGTAAATGATGAATAATTAATTTTATTAAAACATTTAGAATAAATCAATAAATTTATTTTATTCAAAATGGACTTCAAATTTTATTTCAAGACGAGGAAGCTTAGCGGGTTAATTTTTTTTGACCGGATAAATTTATAGGACTACGGATGACCAAAAAACAAGAGGATTAAAAAGCTAGAAATAATTAAAAAATATCACTACTTCGCTAATTCGTAATTCTTTTTAACCTTCCGTTTATCATGTACTAGAACAGCAATCTAGCCAATGACTTTATCTGATCTTAGTGTTTTTCTTTTTTATCTTAAACGTTTTAACCTTTATTTCTTTTTCACGGATGTCCACCATGTGACTATGTTAATGCATTGTAATAGTTATTTTTCATCTTAACTTTTTAGGAAATTATTTTTAAAAATAAAATAAATATTCAGAAAAGCATAAAAAACCGCGGGTAAATCATATGAAGTTTAACATAGACTAGATCGGCGTCCTATCATGGTAACCATACATGATAACAGGGGCGATGAGGCGACCCTCTTCTCAAAGTCGGACGTCCGTCCACCCCCTCCCCCACCAAGCCAGAAAATTTTTGACCCCGCCCCCTGATATTTGGAAAAATTCGAATTTTTTGCAATTTTAGGCGTTCTTTGCCCGTATTTCAACAAAAATTGTAGGTCATTCACCCCCATCCCTATGGTAACCCTTCAACAATAAAAACGTCACGGTAGACAGAGGGATAAATGAATCAATATTTTCTTTTTATTGCTTTCAGGACGACCTATGGCGTATCAGTGATGATCTTGAAAGTTATATCGACTCGTCTTTATGTTTAATCGATTTTTCCGACAATTTTTACTTATTGGATTTGACGTGGGTTATCGATAATGTAGCCGAAAATGAATGTATTTTATTGTGCATAAAATTGAGTCCCTGCAGATCGGGTAACTATATCGGATTTTACAATCGCTGTTATTTGTCGACTAGCAATGGATTGCAACCCCCAAATGATCTTCATTATTATTCCGCTATTAAATCTAGATATTTCTGGTTAAAGTGCCCACAAAGTGAGAAATCGTTGAATTTTCACAAAACTTGCCTCAGATAAACGACAACTTAGCTTGCAATCGAACAAGCAAGAAAGTTGCTCAATCAGACTTTGGATTTGTTTAATTTACCAAAGAGGCAATTTTGGTTATAGTGGAAAAATGCTCTAAGAGCACTAAAAGTTATATGTTTGCGTTCGTTCAAAGAGTCAAATGTGGAGCACAAGCAGATTCAACCAAACATATCTCTGCCTTTTTTACGAAGTGTTAATTCGAATATTGTCAAGACAAGGATACCAACAGTTGGATAATAAGCGAGATAAACCTTCTGGTCATACACTGTTCCCTTTTCAAATTAATTCAAAAAGTATTACAGTAATAAGACATTTGCCTATCGAGCGATTCCATTCAGCAAATTAAAAAATAGACTATATTTATGTATAGTATCTATGTACGTAGGTACATACACATAGTTCGATTAATTCTTCCCAAAGAGACATGTTAAAACAATTTAGGCATGATGTAGGTACATACCAATAAAAGTTGCATGCAAAATTATGCACAAAGGATATAAAAAGAGTTTCTTTGAGAAAGTATGCAAAAACTGATTTTTCTTTAAATTATGAAAGCTGAATATAATGCGGGAAATTAATTCGCAGTATATTTCCGGGAATAAACTATTTTGTTTAATTTAAAACACGAGGTTTTTTCAGTTTGGTCCTCTGAGCAAATCGTAGATAGTCTTTCGAACCACAGCATCACACAACCTACGTATACATTTAAATTTCCTGAAATTCCTTTTTCCTATTTGAATCATCATTGACCATGAAAAGATATTAACCCACCAAAGACTTTTCGACAGGCTATTGAATAAGAGATAAAAACGAGAATGCATAGTCAGGAACAGATGGATTATGGCATTTTTATCACAGAAAGCTGTCTTTTCAGGCAAATATGGTCCAAACATGTACAACTATAATCCTCATCTTTAAAAAACTACTTTTGTGTTTTGCGTATAAATAGTGTACAACCACCCCAATCTTCAAACACTAGGTTAAAAAACAGACTGTGTATATGTACTATTTAAAACCTTCTTACAAATATCATGAAAAAGGCGGAGATATGTTTTGTTATGGGTGGATTATGTACATGTTCATCAGTGAATTTTGATATTGATTGCTAGCATTAAACTTATTGAAACTGCTTGTGCTCCACTTTCGACTCTTTGAAGAAACGCAAACATATAACTTTTATTGCTCTTTGAGCATTTTTCCACCAGTGCACGACTTTTGACTATCTCGTATACAGGATTGTTTGTGTTAAGACTTCCGATTGTTTTTAGGAATACTTACAAAGAATTATACTGAAAGGTTCTGCCATACTTTCCACCATCAATAGCAATCATTTTGAATTCGACTAGCGTCAATCTTGATTTTAACGTTTTCTCAAAAATTTTTTCCTAGCAGGAAAAAGGTAAGGCAATTTATTTACTAGAAATGTTGAAAAACGATTGTTTTAAAGCGAGCTATCTATCGATTTTTGGTTTTCATACCTGTGGAAAGTTTATACCACATTTGTTACGACCAGGCGACTGAATATGTTCTGTCCAACAAAGTTTCTTAAATTTTATATCACTATTTTTGCATTTAACAGATAAGTAAGACATTCTCGAAGTGGCGCAGCCGTTCCGTTTTGGCGCAGCTATTTTGGCCGTAACTGTTTTGGTTACATATATTAAAAAATGAACATGAGTGTCTGATTTAGACAGAAACATTGCGCAGTCACGGAATTTTGTTGGACTATTCATTTGAATCACACATTCGTGGCATGACCGGAATTCTGGGGTTCATGGGCATCATAACTTTTCCATGATAAAAACCAAAAGATTGATAGTTAAGTCAAAAGCACAATTTTCCAATGTTTTTTGTGCTGCCTATTGGCATAAAAAGAAGGAAAAGACGATAAATTTAACAGACAGGAATTTTGATTTGAAGAATATTTATATCTACAATAAAATTAAAAACATGTTCTATAATTTCTGTAATTATATTCTTAATTTAGCATCACTTATTAAAAAATGGAATTCTGGGCTCCGCAAGCATTCTGTTGGTTGCTGCAGTGAGTCCAAAACTCCGAATTCTCATGCTCGTGTGTGAATTGCATGCTTTAGTGTAAGTACTCATAAAACATGCGGTATTCGAATATACTTATAATTTTATTTTTGAAACGGAAAAACTTTTTTAAATTTTTTTGTTCATCAATGAGATGTGCACAATTTATGATATGATGGGATAAATCGATAATCGGTTATTTTTTGCAGTTGTCTACTCCCGAGTTTCGCTACAAACAAAATCTTGAGAATGAAAAAATTTATTTCCTGAAGATTGTAAAAGAGCTCTCATTTCATTTGCTTCTTCAGTCATGTTGCTCAACAAAAGAAAAGCTTTCTTAGAGCAGACACTATAAAATCGGCAGCATCAGCAGATAGACGTTGTACTTTTATTGTACTTCGTGGCAAGGGAATGTTATCACCCAGTTTTGCACAATCATTATAATTCTAAGTAAGTATTCATTTTTTATTAGCCAATTGTAGCGAACGAACAATTTCTCACGTCTGATTCATAAAATACCTACCTCAGTAATAACCTTCGGTTTCTCCAGCAGGTATGCATACAATATATGCATAATAGGCAGATACTTACTCATGTACTAAACACAGTCTTAAATATACATGCATACTTATCTACTCAAACGTACAACATACACGTAGGCGCCCGTTTCCCCTTCGCCCAAATGGCCGCGCCAAAGCAGCCGCCAAAACGTCCCTATATGAGAAGAATACTGTTGCGCCAAAACAGCCGCCCCAAAATGTTCTTGCGCCAAAACGGCTGCGCCAAAACGGTCGCGCCATAGTGGCTGCGCCAAGCTGGCTGCGCCCGAATGTCCCATTCCGTGCGGTTTATCCTATTACCAAAATCCAAACAATCACAAGAAAGTATTCCCGCAAATGTAAACATACTCCGCAACCGCATGTATTTATCGCCGCCCAGCTTATTCAAATTTTCTAATAAAACCATGAGGATTTTGCTATTCTCAGGTAAATCAAAACCAGAACTAACAACAAGCTGCAATTATCCCACTAACATGGAACCAACAGGCTCTACAAATTTACAAAACTCCGAAACAACTGATTTTTCAATGAAAGTTTCATTAATATTTCACAAAAATAGGACATATGCAACAAACTTTGGGGGACACAATTTGCATAACAAGAAACTCTCTTATTTTGAAAGCTTTTCGCGCAACTTATGCTAAAGCATTCAATTTTAACGAATGACATATATTTGTTTCTATCACTTCATCTTTCTCGGCAATAAAATTTAATATCTTACGAAAAATAAAATAATTCTGCGCAAATTTCTCCAAACCAGAATTCCATTTATCTATATTCCTCGAATCTATTTTTTCTCTCAAACATTTATATTCCCTAACAGAATATCTGTTGCAGTACATTTTATCAGGCAAAAACTAACAAGAAATATCATATTCAATTTTTAACATCCAGACAAAGACACATCACATAGCTGCCGTAAAATAGGATTCTCCCAAATCAGTCATCAGACAATCCAATGTCAAACCTTTAGCCTTGTGAATCGTAATAGCATATGCTAAACATAGTGGAAATTGTTGCCTTTTAATTTCAGCTTTTTAGCTATCCAAAAATCGACATCAACATTCAATATTCTGAATTTTGGAAATTACATCAAACTTTACCATAACATTATTTAACAAATTTATTTGCACTAACTTTTCTTGCACTAAACTTGTTTCTAAAATTTTTTTCCCTTTTTTAAACTGAATGAAAAGGATATGTACTTTCGCCCCGACTTCAACCAAGTTGTCTATATTATAATTTTGATCACAATTTTCAAAAATTTGCCATTTATGAATGAATAGATACTAACTGACTCTTTCTCACCTGAACAGCCTTTACATTCGCTCTGTCCCGTTTCTCCGACCGTCCCGATTCTCCAACGTTCCTGATTCTCCGACCAAACCAATTCTCCGTCTGATGTTAAAACAGCTTATTTTTTCATTCCCAAAATTCCCGTTTGTCCGACGAATTAAGGCTGTTAAAGAGCGATAGTGGAACAATCGGAATACGGAATTGGATGAAAATGTGTTGTAAGACATATCCACACCACAGTCATAATTTCCACCAATCAATTTTTGTAATTTAGTGCTTTGTAAAACCATCACAAAATAATATTGAATATATTTGTTCTCGTCGAAAACAAATAAAAAAATGGATAGCGAGACGGCCAGATGGGATGGTCGATAAGGCGATGGGTCAAAAGGCTTTAAAAACCTCATTGAAAAACCTATCATTTCTTATATGTTTATCACTGCGAGTGCGAAATTTGTGCCCCCCCTCCTCAAAAGCTATAAAGGCACACATATGGGAGGTGCGGTTTTTTTTAAAAGGTAGATAATAAAAAACATAGATACCCTTTTTGTTATATACACTCAATACTGAGCTAGTCGTTAGTGAGTAAAGTGTAAACCGTAAAATCAAATAATTTGAGGGCGGCCAATTTTTTTAAAAATGTTTTCCCTGATTAGTAATTTACGATTAGTAAATTAGTAGATAAGTAAATACACTCATTAGTTGTTGCACAGGAGTGTAAATTAGACGGTTTTTTACTGTTTTCATGTAACAAGCATATCTACTCAATTTTACATTCTATGCAGTCTGATTGGTTTCAAAAGGTAGAGGGTTTCAAAATCAAGGGGAGCCTTTTTTCATTTTTTTCTTAAAGTAATATTTTCAAATTTAGAGGCGGTTTATTGTAAAGAGTCCGGGACAAAAAAATTTTCTTCTCTCCTTTTAGTAGACAGAACGTGGTAGGTAATTATCTTTAAAATATGCCTCGTCCTAAGCGCTACACGTCAAAATTTCTTTTGTTTCTTTGCAATCAATATTGCGTTATTAGTGCAGGTGTGAACTTCACACTGAAAAATTTTTTTCCGGCCAAAGCGTCGAGGATGATGAATTTAGAAAAAAATGTTCTCCGTTAGGTCAGAATAACGAATCTGACTTTTAAACTTTTCTACAGTCAGTGTTTGTTGAGGGATGAAGAGTTGAACTTCGAATTATACATACATCTATTTTCTAATGCCGATAGATAACTCCGTATTGCATATTGCTTGATCGATTTTTCTTATTTCAGAGGTTTTTGACTCTTCCTTAATAAATAATTATTTTTATTATCATAAATGCACTATTCTTAAACTTCGTAGAATGATGAATATTTTTAATATAGTATAATCAAGCTGAAATCTTGGCTGCGAGTTGAGTTGGTGCAATGGCTGACGAATCCGTTCTCGCATGTGGATTTAAAAAATAATAATTGGTTCGTCTTCTGAATACTAACTTTTTTCATTTTTTTGATTCTTTTGGCAAAACCATGCACTTCATTTGACTTATTCATCTATTTAGATTCTGCAGATGACACTTTTTGTTTTTTGAATATAGTTTTAGTTCTCGAATGGGAGTGTAAAGAATGCCAAAAAATCCGGGGCTGAAAAGACACATTTTGGTCGAGTTTTTGACTTGTTTATGTCTGCCAAAAACTCCGGCTATGAGTTTTAAGCAATTTATTCCAACAGAAATTTACTAAGGATCAAGAGCTACCTTGTGCTTACCGGCAAACTTTTCTACAATCAATACGCAGTTAGTACCAGGGGTTTAAACTTTACACTCTAGTGAATGAGTAAAAAACAGATTTTGTCCATGATTTCTCTGCAGTTATGAGTTGCGATAAATTGAATAAAATAGAAATAAAGTAATTACTAGGAGGTACACGTCGAAGCGAGCCGCGTTCAAAAAAAACAATATTCAGTTGTTTATCGGGGTGTAAATTTTGAAATCTGAGCTGTAAATTGGGCGAAAAAAACAGGTTTTTTTCGTATTTTGTTTGGTAAATCATATCAAATATTTAGTGGAACATAAGTTTCACACATACAAACGTACTACAATCAAAGGGCTACAAACTGGCCCGAACCGAGTTTATTTACACTCATAGGGCATTAGGTTCAGATTTTTAAAGTTTACAATGAGGTGGACAGTGGAAAATACGTGTTTGTCCATTTTTGTGTTCACCACTTTCTCTCTTCAGAAGTCGGGCTGGTCGAATAGGATAAAAATAAAGTACTTTCTAAGGGGTACGCGTCATAGCGAAATGCGTTTGTTTACATCAATATTTAGCTTTTATGGGAGGTGTAAAGTCAAAAAATTGGGGAGTTAAAGGTGTTTCTGTCTTGTTTCTTTCTGCAAAGTTCTGCTTTATGAGTCTGGACATAATCTCAAGTCTTAAAATCAACCATTACAAAATGTGATACGCCAGTTTGTTTGCATTCTACCGTGGTGAAAGTGGTTTACATGTGATATTTATTTGTCCTCGGCTGATTGTAGAGACTTAAATTTTTAACAAATGTTGATCGTAATATCAGAGTAATATAGAATTACGAATCCTACTAAAATTTTCTTTACACTCTGTGGATGTGTGAAGTTTACACGGCATATTAACTTCAGTACTAGTGCCTTGCGAAAGCTTAATTTTTTAAAATGTTTTACGTAAAATCAGAATTGGGAATCTGACTATTAGTTTTCTCTACACCTAGTAGTTGTTTAAAGTTTGCACTATTCATTCGTTGTATGTAGTTTATACTACAAATTTATATTACTTCCAAATCTGAGCGTTAGTGTTCCTTACTCTTGATATTTGCGTAAATTTTATGCTGAAAAACTTTGATCTGTTTAAATAATGTAAGGATGTCTTGTTTAGAAAGACAATATTGTTTTCTGCATTCTTGGACTGCTGTCATTATTGTTGCATATTACTGTATGCGTTTACTTACTGATGTACTCAAATCATGCTAATTAAAAGTAGGATGCTAGCAAAAAAAATGCTCCGATGGAACAAAAAAGATGAATATACTTGGAATTGTAAATTGTTAAGGATGTAAAAGGAGGGGACTAGTAAAAAGCTAAATAAAGTCGCAAAATCTGATACAAATCACACTTTCTCTAAGCAACGCAAAAATCGAAGTATATTCTGCGGAATCTAAAAAGTGTCTTCTTGAAATAATTTTCAAAGTTTCATATAAGAAAGTATCAAGGAAATCTATAATGTTTACTTTTTTTAAATTGCTGACAAGTAGCAAAGCTGACTAGCTTCGTATCCTGATTGATAGAAAACTAAATGGTATTGTATATAAAGTTGTTTTATTTTGGTATGAGTATTATAGCAAGCAAAGCAGGGATCGATTTATTAGTGCACACAATCGTTACGGGCATGCTAGTGTACCTACATTTAGTCTGTTTCAAGTCAACTCACGCGTTTCCTTCTGTTTTAAACCAACAATTTATACAATGATCTTGGATGAATCAATGTTTGCTATTTCATTCAACTGGCTTACAAAGACTGTCAGTTTACTCAATATCATTTCCCATCGCTACTGCATAGCTAACGTGCTGCTTTTTCAATCATTTTTATGGTTAAATATTTATTTTAATGTGTTAGCCGCAGAATATACTTCAATTTTTTGCGTTGCTTAGAGAAAGTGTGATTTTTATCAGATTTTGTTACTTTAGGTAACTTTTTCCTAATCCCCTCCTTTTACATCCTTAACAATCCACAATTCCAAGTATATTCATCTTTTTTGTTTCATCGGAGCATTTTTCTTTGCTACTTGAAATCATACAGCAAGCTTTTTTCAAACAGACTACATGATAAAACGCATTATTGCATACATTCACTGATTATAACACCCTGTAACCTGTAACCACAGGTAGGCGACACCAAAGTTCTGGAGGGTGCACGATTATTTAAAATGTCAAGAAATGGCCTTAAAAATGGTGGCATGACGAGAAAATACCATTTTTCAACGATTCTCATCGAGCACTATCCATTGGCATCAAAAATTGCGAAACTAGCAAAAATCTCAAAAATTGCATTTTGGGGAGGGGTATTTTGGTTTCTGGGCGGAATGTATTTTTCGTTCCTGGCGGGTATTTTGATTTCTAGGGGTTGCATACCCCAAACCCCCACGTCCAGGTATGCCTGTAAGTTAGCGCCAATCAGACAATTAATGCAAATACAATTTAAACCGAAATCACATCGAGAACAAACGCATTTATGATAAAAATGTGATTGAGTGTAAATGAAGAAAATACCTACAACTTTTCTTGCTCATAGTCTGTTTCATTGAACTTTGCGCTTTTCTTTCGAATTTTCTCTTACGAATCTGGCTATAAAACTGTTTTGAACTTTTCAGGCCGTAATGCGGCTTATCAGTGGCATACACCTTATGTGACTCGACATGCAGTAGAATATCAAATTTACTGTATTATTTTAAAACACTTTTGTAGTCTCGTAAAGGTTTTTCAAAACTTCATACTTAAATGAAACAGACTATAGATAAATCGACATAACGTTTGTATATCATTTCAAATTCAATCAAGTAATTGCTTAAATCAGCCAATGTGCATATCGCTAGAAATATTTAAAGTTGTAAAAAACCACCTAATTCATGACCAAAACAAAAAAAATAAAATTCGCAATATGGTCTGCTTAGGACTATCGATCCTGTAAAAAATTATTTCAATACGATTAAACCCACTGGTTTTATTAACAAAATGAGCGAAAAAAACCTCTAGCGGTAAAGATAAGACCCCTCCCAAAAGTCAAGCATATTATAGGAAGCTACCGCTCCCTATATGATTAGAGGCGATTACTAATCGGAATTAAATCGTATTTGAATCCGATTCGCCTTGTTGACGATCATTTTTTTACAAAATAAATGGAGTTCATTCGGGCGTTTTTATAACGGTCTGAAAGTGTTGAATAATCCGAGGATAGAATCATGTTTCGACGTTTCTTATTCAACTCTATCCATAGGAATAAAAAATCGCGAAAGAATTAAAAAAATTGAAAATTTACTTTAGATGTGCTTCTAAATATTTGGAATATTTCAATTCTTGGGAGCCCAGGCCCCAAACGCTAATATTTTAGTCTATGTCGTAGAAGACTAGAACAAGCATTCTATATAGATTTAGTTTAGTTTAAGAGGTATGGGAAATTTTTACTTAAGCCAAGGTTTAATAATTTAATTTTCGATTTGATTAAAATCAGGGGTAATAATAGATTGATGATAGTAAATTTTTAGCAATTTTCCAAGAGCTTGCGATTTCCGGTCATTTGCTAAACTAATTTAGCCTTATCGTCTCGAAAAATTTTGTTTGTCCTCTGTGCTGGATTCCTAATCCCTTCGTGTAAGTTTTGTTATATCCATAGATGCTCATATGACCGGCCTTGGGCGTGGCTCAGTCGGTATAAGAGGTCAAATAGTTAGTTTTTTTGGGCATGACACCAAAAAATGGTATAGTGTTGAAACATGTTAATCTAAGTGTTTAGTCCATAACAAGAAGTTTCGAAAAAACTAATCATTTTCATTGGTTTTTTAACCTTTCGTTTCGCCTCATTTTTCTCAGAAAATTTGCGATTTTTTGATTTTGGGGGTTTAGGCTCCCTAGACCCCTACTCCCACTTCGCATGCCTGGTTGTGTCCCGATGTAGCGCTAAAGTGATTATCGCAAATATTTTCGTAGAACCATTGCGCTGGTCGTCGAACCCCGATTCTGGCCTTCCGGCTGAAACGTGCGGCATTCCGGCTTTTCCTAACGACGAATACATACATGTAATGGATTGAAACTTTGAGTGGAGATCCCCGGCTGACATGCACAGCATGTGAATTTTGGGGGCAGGGTAGGACAAAAAATTTCCAAGTACTTTCTTGGCCTCACAAACGGTGGATATGCGTCAAAAGCACCATTTTTTGGCATCCCTGACGATTCTTTACCTTTTAAAAACCACTTTTGAATAAATTCCGAAAATATACCGATCGAATTTAAGCGAATTCAACAAAATATAGACAAAAATGACATTTATGCGAAATTTGAGAAAAATCGCAAATTCCATAGGATAAAGTTGGAAAACTTCTCAGAAGGGTGAGAAACTAATGGGGGGAAGAAAACTCCCAGGATCAAGCGCATTCCTGAAATATTTCAGAGTAGGGGGACACGAGGTATACATTTAATTTTTGGTTGAAAATGGCAAAACCGCACCTAAAACTAGCCAGAAATGCACGTTTTCGCCAAAACTAGGGGTTGGTAATTTTCTGATTGGGGGATACGTACGACCCGCTTGGGATGGGGTAATCCATACCTCCCGTGTTGCATGTATGGACGACCATCAGCAGATGTCTAAACGTATCGTAGGAGGTGAGGTAGTGACGCCTTATGCTTACCCTTGGCTTGGCATGGTAATGACGTACGATCTCGATGGAAGGCTCTTTGGCAAATGTGGTGTCGTCCTCATAACGGCGAATCCAAGGGATAGATCCACACGATGGGCACTGACGGCAGTCCACTGTATCACTCTCAATATCAAGTAATTATTATTGCGAGCGAATACGAGCAGCACACAAGTTCTGAAGCGTCATGTAGCATACGTGTTCTTGTTGGGTAAGTGGGCAGCAAGTAGACTCTGGAGAGGGGGTGCAAAATTCTGCGGAAGTCAAAGAAATAATCTTAAAAATAGTTGATGGCTAAAAAATTCATTTTCAATCTTTCTAATCGAGCACTATCCATTGGCATCAAAAAATTGCTAAAAAATAACAAAAAAAATCCAAACTTGGGTTCTGGGGAGGGATATTTTAGTTTCTGGAGGGGCTGGTTTTCGGCCTTCTGGAGATTATATATCCCCAAAACTCCCCATTCCACGCTGGGTTTGGACTTTCGACCCCAGACAGTAGTTACTCATCTACCCCAAATAGCTGCATCCCCCAGAATTTTTGATTTTTCACAAAAATCGTAGAAAGTGTTATTTTGTAGCGTTTTTAGCTGAGGTTTTCTCAAAAGTATCAAATTTTCGGCGCTTCGCGATATCCTTCTATGGCTATATTTTGATCAATTTATTTGAATTTTTGATTTTTTCTGAAATTTTTTCTCACGTTTATACGTTCTAAAAAGTTAGAGCGCAGTCAAAAACGCCAATATGATATGACGCTTATCTATCGTTTTTGGTCAAACAAAGTCGCATTAAAAAACTTTTCGATTCCCTCTCCTAGAATTTCCGTGCTGTGCGTTTCGGTTGGCAATATTTTACTTTTAAGCACCATTAACCAAAGTGCACGATCTTTTCGATTCGTCTTCGGCGTGTACGACAGACGCTTTCCGAGTCCGCATAGAATTATTCGAGAAAGTCGTACAGTGTACCCGTATTCGACTACCATGACAAGAAGCACGGACGTAGTTTTGGTTGAATTTAACCGAGAAATTTATTTCAACCGGTACGTTCGACCGATTTGCTTGCCTTTATTTGATGAAAACGTGCCAAAAAAAGATTGCTGGATCAGTGGCTGGGGGCGAGTTGGTCACGGTAAAAATTGCAATGATCTGTTTTATACCGTATATATTATAATAATTAGCGCAATCAACATAAAGTTTTTATGCGTGATTTGCTGCCATAAAAATCTTACTACAGGTACATATAAGTTTTATGTTGATCCTACTACTAAGCACAATTCAATGTAAAACTAATTTAATTATATACTCCTTTCTAGTAAAATCAATATAGGAAATTTTTAAAATCTTATGCTGAACAAAATCAAAAGCACATGAATGACAGCCAGTCAGCTATACAGCGAGCCAATAGTCTAGCGGCTTTTAATAAGGGAAATCAAAACTAAATTGGTTGGTTATCAGTTATGGTTATTGCTAGTTTAAAACACTGAATTTTGGGTTCAAATGCGGGAGAGCAATAAAATTTTGATTTTTACATTGATCCTACAAATCCTACAACATGCTGCCCTTGTTGTTTTTATGAATCAAATTAGCAATAAAAAAGGTTAGAAAATTAGTCAAACCTACAAATATCAATTTTGAACATAAAATTTTTATGCTTATTCAAGATACAGAGCCCGTATGATAAGACGTAGTTCGTGATATAGGTTGTATCGTTATAACATCGCGATACGTATCACGTAATTTATCGAACATGTTTCACGAGATATGTACGCATTGTTAGGGTATCTCATTGATACAAAGGAATCTCGTGATCATATGTGAGCGGAACCAAAACTCTGGGGCTGCAAGATTTTTCAAAGGTAAAAAATGACCCTAAAAATAGTGGTTTGGCGAAATAACACCATTTTTCAACGTTTCTCATCCAGTACTATCCATTGGCATTAAAAAAATTGCGAAAAAAATTTAAAAAATTGAATTCAAGAGGGGGTATCTTAGTCTCTGGGCGGTGCATACTCCCCTAACCCCTTACGCCCAAATATGCTCATAATACGGTAGTAGGTAAGTATCAAATGACAAGTTGTTGATACTCTTTTATGACGAGATACGTGGTACCCGTGTACGGGTATTTTTATCTTAAAGTTTTCATTAGAGTTAGGAAAGAAGGATTGTAATAATTATGCACTAATTTTATAATAATTAAATGGTAATTATGAGCGCTAAGTGTTTCCTTTATTGATCGTGTTATTCGTCTCTTTCTTCAAAGTAAAAAAATATTTTAACAAGGTTTCAAACAAGAATTATTGAGTTAAAAATTGGTTAAAAGAATGCAATACAATTCTCAAGGTTTTCGTCTTCGAAATAAATAGTTTATAATAATCTTAAGACTTCGCGTACATTTCACACTTTTATCCGCTATTTTTATGGTACATATATAAGAGCATAAGTAGCACAGCTTCAAAATCAGTCAGAGGCGAAAAATTTATAGAATTCCTCGCTTTGATGAGCTAAATTAACTTCCAAAACGAGACGTGTATTCTATTCAATCGTATTTCCACATTTTATTCCATTTTTTCTAAGGGGTCACAAGCACACATGGACTAAAGGTCTGGACGGGCAGCACTCTAACAAATGGCCGCCCTAGATACAATCATATCATCACCTCTTTTCTTTCGCTCAAATGTTAGTATTTGAGGCTTTACAAAAAATTAATGCGTACATTGAAGCCATCTGCAGAGTGAAACATAATTATCAGATTCCTCTAATAAATGGCGTAATCCAATAAACAGCGCATTGAAAAAGGCATTGAAAAAATAAGCGGCGGTCCCGTATAAGACAAAACACGGTTATTGGTTTCTAATTTATATTTATTATAAATTTTATAGCTTTTAATATTTCAATAATTTATAATTTATAATTTTGTTCATCAATCTTCTTAAATTTAGGGCATTTTCGCAAGAAAGTTCTTATTTTCTTTCATTTCTAATCTCAAACCTGCATTATTTCCTCAGCGAATTTTTTCTTTTCACTTTCTCACGGAGATATACTCGTATACAGAGTCAATTCCTTTCATTCTCCCACGCGTATGTCTCTTATTCCACGGAGAAGAATGGGGATAAACTATGTACATTAAAAACTAGCTAGGAAAAATGCTCCGACGGAACAAAAAGGACAAACTCTTGGGATAGCGATTCGCTAAAGACATATAAGGAGGTGACTAGGGAAAAGTAACCTAAGCGCCCAAAAAATCATATGAATCTGCTAAAATTCAGATCTCTCTTCTAGCTAAGCAACACAAAACTTCAAGCTGCGGCTACAGAGATTAGTTATTGTGGCTTCAGTTTGAGAATAAGGAATACAACAGCTTATTCTTCAAACGAACTGCTCAGTCTGAATTGAAGATAGCGGCAAATCATTTTCTTACTAATATTAAATGAATGCAATTCCAAACAATCGCTTTTGCAATGGTATAGAGGTGAGGGAAGGCACTAAACGTGTGCAAACAGATTAGCACCAAAGAATTTAGGACACGACGTGATAAGAATGAGCGAGATAACCGTGAAAATAAATTTAATAGTGCTTGATTTTCAGCAGAGTTTTACGATTTTTGAGCGTGTAGGTGGCTTTTCCTAGTCCCTTCCTATTATGTCTTCAATGATCCGTTATTACGAGTATATTTGTCCTTTTTTTATCCCATCGGAGCAGTTTTCCTTGCTTGTACTCTGCTTTTAATTAGAATGATTTGAGTATATCGATCGATTAACTCATAGGTAATTTGCCGAATGAAATACTCTAACTACTTAAGAACAGTTTTTAAAAAACTTTACCATCTACAACGTTTTGAAATTGGATTTTTTTAACTTTACACAGCAATAGAGTCGGAAAAAAGCAACGTCAGATTAGTAATACTGATTTTATGGAGAAAAGTTTGGAAAATAACTCAGCTTGTACAACCTACAACCTCCTAGGCCTGAATTTAACCTGAAGTATAAAGTTTACACAATTAGTGAGTGTGTTGCTAATTGCAGCAAGTTTGTAACGGAGAAATTTATGTTTTAAAAATCCTGACCTTCGGCATGTATAAAGTTTACGCAATCACCAAGTTTGTAATCCTTATGCTGCGAATAACATTTTACAAACAAATTGACCCCTTACAACATTCTAGGAGCAAAATAAACCTTAAATGTGAATAACTTTACACATCCCTTGACAAAACTGAATCATCCAGTAGAATACGTTACCTCTTAAGCATTAAGCAGTCTTAAAGTCGAGATCATGCCCCTACTTATAACGGAAGAAGCTCATGGACAAAATAGATACAGCAACATGTTTTTCACGCCAATCTATAACTTTACACCTCCAGGGTCCGGTTTCCGACTGAAGGTGTTTAGCGTACTCCTGGCCTGCATTCGATAGAATTTCGCCGGGATGAGGGTTAAATAATTTATCCTCCGGTTTCCGGATGATGGTGTTAACTTACCCCTCATGAGTTAATTTTAACCCTCGGGGTTAACTTAACCCCAGGGTTAATTTAACCCCCTTGGGGTTGAGTGTGTTGTATAAAATATGCATTTGATATCAGTACTTATCTCAGGTTTCCAGAATGAAAGGTTTAATTGCTGGGGGTTAACTTTCTTTATTTTCTTTTATAAAACTTAAGACTTGATGCTGATCAGGATTTATTTCTGCAAACTGTATTGGTCGCTCACGCTTTGATGTGTTTAAGAATTTTGAATAGCTTCAAATTTTGTGCTATTGTGAGAGAAAGTGAATTGAATTATAGTCCGTTTCATTTGACTTTGCGGTTTTCATTCGAATTTATTCAAGATGAATCATACTGCAAAAGTGGATTAAAATTTTGGTGCAGTAAGCCGTTTTAAAAATGGCAAACGTCTCCTTAGAGTTCGGTATACTGTAGAACATCGAAACTATGGTGTTAGTTTACAACACTTTTACTCACTTTATATTTTTTTCAAAAACCTCAAAGTTAAATGACGAAACGGACTAAAGTATGTAAGTTATTCGATATACAATGAAATGCAGATTCCAGAATTTTTGGTGTTTCTAATAACACTTTGCCAATATCATGGAATCTTCGATCGTCCAGTTCCAAATTTTTTATTATCGGATTTCTGAGTTTGACTATCCAACGGTTTATCAGACAATTTCTATTCTGAGTTAGGTGATTCCATTAATATGTGCACAGGTGGATTTAATAGGGTGAAAATTGTTGGCCCCATCGGCTAAAACAGTTGGCGAAACAAAGAATGGATATGTACTTTGCAACAATTTTTGGCCATCGACCATCGTAATTTATCAAATTTAACACCTATGTATAACATTCATTCAATTTATTAATCTGAAAGCCATATTTTAGTAATTTTTTCTTCCATTGATAGATTTTAACGGAAATTTTGAGCTTCGCGCTGATGCTTTAACGCAGAGAGAGCATAAAATAACTAATTATTCAAGTCTCCAAATCCATGATAGGTAAATTTGAAGCAATTTAAACACTTTTTGCACGAATTTGCTTCAAATTGTAAAATTTTCGCGATATTTTTTACACTAAAAATCATTTGACCAACAAATAGATAATATAAAACGGCGAAACAACGTTATTCTGCACGTGCATAATGGGTTTTAGACTTATTTTTGACTGATTAGAAAAAGCATGCCCACAGTTGGGCGTGGAGACGAGATAGCGGGAGTATACTCCTGTAGGCCGAATACCCACTCCCAGAAACCAAAAATACACACCCCAGAATTCAATTTTTGAAATTTTTTTCGTTTTTTTGCAATGTTTTGATGCTAATGGATAGTGCTTGATGAGAAACGTTGAAATATAGCGTTTTTAGCCATACCACTATTTTTGACCTCTGAAAAATCTTGCACCTCTCTCCCAAAATTTTAGTGATGCCCACCTATGGTTACGCCCCATCCCAAAATTGTAGATCCGCCACTGACTGAATATTATGCAGTCTATACCGTTAAATTATCCATTTATTTGACAACCCGTGTAGTCTATCGCATGTACAGTGCTTTTCAACAGTGATTGGTGCGAGGTGAGTTGCTGAGATTCCTTCACATTTTTTTAAAATATCGATTAGTTGCGTGCAACCCTATCTACAAATGCACTGCATATACGAATATGTGTACATTGAATGCTTGTAGTAGTTAAACCCTGCGGGTTAATTTAACCCCTGAGTGTTAATTAACCCTGGGTTTAAATTTCATTCGGAAACCGGGGATTAAGTTATCTTCGGGGGTTAACTTAACCCTGGGGTTAAATAATCCTGGAGTTAATTTAAGCCCAGGGTTAGCTAACCCCTTTATTCGGAAACCGGCCAAGGACTAACTCGAGTTTGAGGATGAAGAAAAGCTTCTTACTGTGATGTGTAAACCTCAAGACGTCCAATATTTCTTACATTGGTGCGGACACATCAAATCATAACCAGAAAACTTATTTGACGAATAATTGCAATAATTACTTTACACTTCCAGAATAAGTCAATATTGAACATAGAGAATTCTGACCAAGTGCGGTTTGTGACCGGCCTACTTACTTCATTTTTATAATCGTCCACATAAGCCGATTTTAAGCAGATAAGCTGGCTCACAGAAAAATCCACAAAAAATGTATTTTTTACACTACAGTTTAAGCACTACACTTTCACACCTAATAAAGTATTGACTTGAAAGAAGCGCATCCAAATGCGATGTATCTATCACCTTTGAATCGTACTTTAATTTTAGTATAGTTTGCGCGTCTTGATTTATAAGCAGCGAAGTAGGCAAACAATAAATAAGGCAAAAATGTTTTTTTTCGTGCCCCAACAAGGTATAAACTGTGAAAATCTGAAAATAAATCCGTATTTAGTGCAAAGAAATTCGGTTTGTGCCAATTTGTAGCCTTCGAGTTGTAGTACGTTTGTTTGTGAGAAACTTTTGTTTTGCATCCTCTGGTTACACCGATCAATCAAAAAAGGAAAAAAACGTGTTTTCACCCTGTCTTACACTCCCAATGTCAAATTTTACACCGCCAGCAGTACGCGGTTTCCTTCAACATATAGCCCAGCAAATGTACCTTAAGTTTATTATATTAAACTTATCACAACTTCCAAGCGGAGAAGATGGCAGAGATATCTGAGACAAAACCTGTTTTTTAACTTCATCCTGTAGATTGTAAACTTCAAACCCCTTGATCTCATTCCATAATGCATGTAAAAAAAGTTTGCTGGTAAACCGAAAGTAGCGCTTGTGTCTTAGTACATTTCTACTAGAAAAATTATTCAGTACTCTCAACTGGATTTGTTGGCTAACAGTGAGAACACAAAAACGCGGCTAAAATCTGTCTTTACACCCGCATATTTTCGCACTCTTTATCCCACCCGAGAACTAATCCAACATACAAAAAACAACAAAAAAATGTCCAGAAAATTTTGTCCACTACAATTCTGTACCATTTAATTGTATGAGGCATACATCCTGAGTTGTGCACAAGCTGGGCAAGGAAACCCCTAAAAGTTTGTATATGTTATAACGTTACGTCACAAGTTTACACTGTCATTACGAAGTAACTACCTTAATTAGTTTAGAAACTACCTCAATTTCTGATTCTAGCGCATGCGTGTCATTCATGTACCTTGAGAAAAAGTCATTCTGGCCATACTGGTCATGCAATTTTTCCCATTCTCCTCTACGACAAATGCACCGAATACCTATCATGTAAAATAATTTTCTTAATTTTCTAGAAAAAATAGTATTATTACCTATTATTATTAATAATCTTATTATTAATATTAATTGTATTATTATTATTATTTTTCTTTTCATTAATGTAATTATTATTATATTATCTTTTATTATTATAATATTATTATTATTATTATTAATTTTTTTTAAATTATCATTATTATTATTATTATTATTATTATTATTATTATTATTATTATTATTATTATTATTATTATTATTATTATTATTATTATTATTGTTATTATTATTATTATTATTAATATTATTATTATCATTATTATTATTATTATATAAATTATTGTTATTATTAAAATTTTTATTATTATGTTATTAAAATTATTATTATCATTATTATTATTATTATTACTATTATTATTAATAGATAATTATTATTATTATAATAATGATAATAATAATAATTATTATTGTTATTATTATTATTATTACTATTATTATTATTATTTATTATTATTATTATTATTATTAATATTATTATTATTATTATTATTATTATTATTGTTATTATTAATTTTTATTATTATTATTATTATTATTATTATTATTATATAAGCATCAAGTAATTTGGTAATTGCCAGCCATTCACGCACTAATGTTGTATTTATTATTGATACAGATAACGATTCGAAAATTTCCGATCAACTGCAGCATGTACTCGCTAATGTATTGATCGGAGGAAGATTCCGGCTGGAGCCAAAAAACCGCAATAATATCGTCGTCCTGCGTTGGCTCGGAAATTACAAGGGACCAGGCACTGTACCTACATTCTGTATTTACTACATGCGCAGAACCGTACATTAAACGGCTGCATGAGAATCTGGGGGTTTTGCGTCAAAAAAATTTTTTCAAATAATTTATTGCGCTAAATACGGATTAGCACACGTCGAAAATACTATTTTCGACGTTCTGGACACGTGCTCGTTCTTTCAAGAACTCAAAAACTTGAAAAAATTCGACAGATTTGAAAAGAAATCGAGTAAATAGGACAAAATATAGTAAAAAATGAGAACCTACATATGCCGCAAGGCGTTGAATTTTTGACACTTTAGAATCAAAAGTTCGTTTAAAACGCTTAGAAAGCAATTTTCATTCAGAGAACAGACGAGATGAATAGCAGTCATTTTTTGCAAAGGTTTAATATCACACATGCGTCTAGGGGTTCGAGAGGGCTTGTTGGGCTACCCTGGAATTAGGAGGACCCCAAAATCGATAGAACCTGAATTAAATTTTCATTGCTGTTTTTGGTAATTTTACCCTGTCGATCCCCCTCCTAATTTGGCAGCTACCCATATGTGATCACTATCCGTTCTGGGGAGGAGTGTCGAATCCCTACTAACCACCCCCTCGCTCCTGGAACACGTACGAATAGAACAAGTCGCTTTTTGGAGTTACCTTATTTCTCATGTGTTTATTGAGGGTGACTCTGGAGGCCCTCTGATGTGCAAGGTTGATGGTCGATATTTTTTGTACGGTCTTATTCGAGGCGGACGAAATCCAATGGTGAGCTACGATGGAATTTCCTACAACGTAAAGGTTTCTAAACTGATCCCGTGGATAAAGCAGATTATCGGATCAAGATAATTACTATTGATGATCAAGAATGACTACTTTACCGATTATTATTAATTAATTATTTGACTAACGATCGATTACGTTACGAATATGTTTATTAGTAATGAGTTATTACCAAATTATTATTATTCACTAACTTGATAATTATTATTGTTCATTGTTTCCTTACATGATAATGCACGAGAGTTATTTTGAGCTCGTTTTTGCTTCCAGTAAAAATTTGTCGCCCTGATGTTTTTTAATGTAAAGCCTAGGTAGGTACTACTGTATAAATATTTTATCCACCTACGAACTAAGCGGATTGACCAGACATGCACAGCATGAGAGGTTTAGGGAAGGGTTGCAATTTTAATGTGTCTTCTTGGGTAAAAAAGGGCGGAAAATAAGCATCAAAATAAAATATACGCGCATTATAGCATGAAAAATAAAATTTTTCAATTCGTTAGGATAGGGATAGAAATAGCTGCTGTGAGATTCGCAAGTAAAATTTTTTCTCAAAAAACCATTAGTCTTACTTAACTTTCAAGTAAGATTTGCCATAAAATCCAGAAAGCTTTGTATTTTGCTTTCGCCAAATCATTAATTTTAGCAAGTGGTAGCGTGGCGACATCATCAATTGACAAAAACGGATTAAATTACTTATAGTCTGTTTCACACAACTTCGTTCATAAATTATAACACTGTCTCCGACAATAAGCTGGCAGATTGTGATTACAGCATTGATCTGATATATAATTGTCGTAACCCTTGGCTTATTGTCCTTGACAATTCTTAGAATTCATGCACGAAGTTATGGGAAACAGACTATAGTTGCCAAAACTTATTCTACATTCTCACAAACCTGCTTGGCTTTTAAGTTGGTATTGATGGTTTCGTGTGAATTATATTTTTTACGTTCTTAGGTCAAATTATATTTTTGGCATTTTACATATATAATAATATAATAATATTTATTAGCCAATCACTACCGTTGAAAATGCAATAAAAAATTACATGAAAAAAGGATTTAAATAAAATTGGCAGATACGGCATCCAGAGCACGATTTTCAAGAATTTGTCTGGTAGCATTCTTGAATTTAAAAAACGGCTTATTTGATTCTAGACATATAGATACACATTGTTTTAAAAAATCAACGCAAAAATTCTTTATTGGCTGCCCCCATAATAGAGAGTAGGGATCCACTGCTAAGAGTCTTACTACTATTCTTTTAATTCATCAAATCTGGGGCAATAATGGAGAGGCGTCCAGTCCACCTTATTCACACGTAAATCCATCCCATGCTGCTCACAGCTATTTTAGTGATTATTTAGCATTATAGGTCTCTTGACTACAGATGCACAGCATGGTCGGTCTGGAGGGGTAAGCTGGTCTGTTGGTCGAATATACAGACAGGGTGTCCCACCTAACTATCCCCAGTGTTTTTCAGTCATAACTTCCTATGGTCCAAACTTAATGAAAGCTCACCACTTTACAACTCGTCTAATAACATTGAGAACCTTTAAGTTTCATTTAAAAAATTGGTTAATTACAAGCTTTACAACAACACTTTTTGTGATTGAATACTTTCTAATCAGTTTATTTGTTACTTTGAATTTATTAAATACGTAAATTTTTTGAATTTTGTTATATCTAATATTTTTAACTTTTCTAGGTGATTGTCGTGCCTGTGGTAATTTATGACCAATTATTGTCGTGCCTGTGGTAATTTATGACCAATAAAGGCACGAAAATTACCTAGAAGAGTAAAAACATTAGACTTAACAAAATTCAGAAAAGTTACGTATTTAAAAAATTCAAAGTAACAAATATACTGATTAGAATGTACAAATCACAAAAAATGTTGTTGTAAACCTTGTAATCAACCAATTTTCATGTTAATTTAGAGATTCACAATGTTATTGGCCGAGTTGTAAGCTAGTGAATTTTCATTAGGTTCGAAATATTATTAAGGAGGTTATGACTGAAAAACACTGGGGATAGTTATGTGGGACACCTCTGAGTTAGCATTCTTTAAAAATTGGTATAGCATTTAAAACGGCTCAAAGCTATGTTAATCTTGAAGATTTTGATCAATTTCAAGCACCGATAAAGAAAATATTTTGGTTTAAAAATTCCCAATTTCTTATTCAGGGCCTACCCTAAACTCCCACGTGGATATATGGCCTGGAGTTTTAGCCCACCATAATCTTGAATACCCCTAGATTGCAGAAGATTATTTCACCACGATAAATTGCAATTTGCAATTTCTTGTTTTTCGCGATCATTTGGTACCGATGTATAAGTTCCATAAGAAACATAACTTCGCTTTAATTTATTTGATCGATTTGAACCTTCTGAGTAGTATAAAACTGTTCTTATAAAAGAGAGTTCCCTAAAAGATTTGATCCTTGAATTTTTTGGAAAGATGGCTATCTATGAGGCCGAAAAATTTAAAATTTGGATAATTCACACTCTAGGACGATTGCGTGTAATTAATGCTTCATTTCTAGCGTCAGTGCGCCCGAAGCAAAATTATGATAGACACGAGTTCAGCATTAGCTTTGTTGAAAAACAGAGAGAATCCCATGAAAATCAATTCAAAATATGATCCTGATCCTAAACGAAGTATTCCTCTATTGTGTTGTAAAAGATATCTTTATCTTTATCTTTCTTCATCTTTTTTGATGGGAATTTATCTTGCTAAAAAAGATACAGTATGTAAATAAATTAGCATGTAATCCAAAATGCAGGTTTGACGTGAAATACAATTAGACGCATTCAGGGTTTACTGTAAAACAAGAAAAGAAAACAAAACGATTGTATAAACCCAACGGCGTACAGCCCAGACTAATGCCTGTATATCGACCTAAGTAAGCGAGAGTGATCCCGATCTAAGCGGGAGTACTACGACAAGCACCCACGTTAATCTATGTTCAAGCCAAGGAAAAATGGAGAAGTTTGAAAGGATCAATGACTATTGCGACTAAACTTTGTACAGGCGCACAGAGCAGGGTTTTGATGCTTGTGAAAAGAAAGAAGCGACTTGCTGTCAGCCAGTAGTAGTACGTGAGTCAGTCGTATTCCGCGGGTAAACCCCCAAACCAACATTCATGTGTGCTTAATGCCTATCACCTCTTTGACCTCAGGTGTAAAAGTTAGGGCATTCTATTGGCTGCTTTGAATCACCCACTCCCGTTTTGCAGTTCACATACATCATTCTCCTAGGTCCATGCGACCATATTTTCACTTTATCTTTATCTTTATCTTTATCTTTTTGGTTCCTTTATCTTGCAAATTATCTTTACCTTCATCTCTCTTAATTTTTCTATCTTTATCTTCCAGATTTTAAAACTTCAACTTTAGCTTTATCTTGTATCATGCGAAAAATTCTTATCTTTTACACAACTATTCCTCTCTTACTCCGCACAAAAATTTATATCATCAACTTTATTGCATCACACAAAGGAAACGACTGCTCCTTCCCCTCAGAATGATTTTGAGAGAATCTAAATCTCCCATATGCCAGACATAAAAAGACCGGCTGTCGGTTTGGCGCCGCCGTTTTCGCCCCGCCTTTTGGCGCCAACCCACTTTTGGCGTCGTCGGTTTGGCGCCAACCCTGTTTGACAGCGCAGGTTTGGCGCCAAGACAGTTTGGCGCCAACACAGTTAGGCGCTGCTGTAGACAAAGGATCAGAATTTCTATGCACCGTAGAAGAGAGCAGATTTACAACAGAAAAGTTGCAACTTTTATGGGCATAATTTCTGAATAGAGGACCCGTGCTATTCACAGCATGTTCAAAAGATGTATTCTTTCTGGAGCATAACTGCTTACACGCCCACTTAGAAAATTTAATGAAGAACTTGATTCTTTTAATCCTTTCTTGAAAGGATCGAAAATTCATTTTGTACCTTTTACATTCTATAAATAAAAACCCCAGTCCTCTATTCCAAAATTATGCCACTTTTACGACTAAGTAAAATGTTACGACATGATCGACAACTACAATTCATTCCACATGAGGAGAAACATTATTTATTTTGTTTGGAAAAAATCTATGTCAGGATGAATTATTGTGTTTTTGACCGAAATTTTTAGCTAAAGTCAAAGTCAACGTGCACACCTGTATAGGTCACAAGTACTTTCGTTTGTATTTATAAATCGCTATTTGATTGCAAATACTGTCTTTGACATGATAGTGGAACTTTGCAAACTTAGTATGGTCTGTTTGAATTTTGATGAGACCTCAAGACGTTAATGGCAGCGTACACTCTGCCGGCTTTTTGTAGACATTTGCAGACGCCAAAATTCTCACTTAAAATGGAAGCGGCATAATTTTATAAAGTAAACTAGGTATAGGTTATATATATATACTAGCAAGAAAAAATGCTCCGATGGAACAAAAAAAGGTAGAATATACTTGGAACAAAGAATTATCAAGGACGTAAAAGGAGGGGACTAGAAAAAGCTCCTATGTACAAATGTCACAAAATTTGCTAAAACTCAGAAATTTCTTAAACAAAGAAAAAATGAAAGTAAGTAAATCAAAGAAAAAACCTACCTGTGCCTAAAACTGCAAGATCTGCTAAAAATCAAACTTTTTCTAAGCAACGCAAAAATCGAAGTATATTCTGCGGCCTCTGAAAAAAATAGGTGAACCTTCCCATATTGTCCACCATACAGTGGGCGGTTCCAAAATTCTGAGAGGGTTTTCAAATTGGAATATTGGCCTTAAAAATAGTGCTATGGCGAAAAAAACACCATTTTTGAACGTTTTTTGTCGAGCCACATCTATTGGTACCTACCAAAAAACCCTAAAAGAGCAGAAAGATTTAAAAAATTGAATTCTGGAGGTATTGTTGGGTATTTGCGTTTTCTTGTTGGGTATTTTGCCTTGGGGTGCATACTCCCCAAACCCCCTACGTCTAGGTATGGTGTCCAATGCATAATATAAAGCTTAAAAAATAAATCTCAAATCTGCGTTTTGCTAATCACTTGCAACGTTAATTTATTCGATATTGAGGCTAGATAAATATTACAAAAAGTTATATCCTATGATTATTTGCGATACCGCAACGAAAGACTGTGATTTCTATATAATGCATGCGTCCATTCAGTACTCTTCTGGCGTTTAATCCCACCATACCACCCGGATTTCATTCCGGCCCATGTAAACTGATAACCATTAGGCATGGGAGGTTAGGGGTATGCACCAGTGTTCAATCAGAAACGTCGAAAATTGCCGTTTTTCCAACATACCATAATTACTATTTTTTCCCAGAAGAATATTGCAACATGGCGCTGCTCAGCTATGGCGATATCTGCTTTTGCAGAGTGAGTGGTTCAGTTATCTAGCCCAATGTTTTATCTTTGTTCGACTGGATGCTGCTTTCTTCTGCAGGCCGCAGAATATACTTCGATTTTTGCGTTGCTTAGAAAAAGTCTGATTTTTAGCAGATCTTGCAGTTTTAGGCACAGGTAGGTTTTTTCTTTGATTTACTTACTTTCATTTTTTCTTTGTTTAAGAAATTTCTGAGTTTTAGCAAATTTTGTGACATTTGTACATAGGAGCTTTTTCTAGTCCCCTCCTTTTACGTCCTTGATAATTCTTTGTTCCAAGTATATTCTACCTTTTTTTGTTCCATCGGAGCATTTTTTCTTGCTAGTACCCAACTTTTTGTTAGCAAAAAATAGTAGTTATTCCTATCTTTGTCAGTGTTGTAGCGAATGTCATTAGGTACTGCTTCCATCTCAGCAATTTATACTTGCATTGTGTATGAATTATATTCCGACTCCGCGCGTTTGCAATATAATTTAGCTGAAGTTCGAAGCAGCATCATTTTCTGTGCTCAAGCTGGAATTCACTTATCGCTTCTGATCGTTGCTTACTTCGACCATGATGCAACTTCAACAAATAATCTCACGTTTTGTCATTTTACTTCTCGCTGACTCTTATTTAGTCCGATAAAGTTGACTGCCCGCAGCAATGCACTGGCTAATCGACCTAAGAAACACGCATTTCAAAGTGAAATGCATGCGTCGTTCAAGTGGACATTTCTTTACAGTTGGGTAGATTGCGTAGCAAACGGGGCGCAATGATTTTTGCCCAATCGCTATGATTGAAGATAGCTAAATACATATACATATGTGGAAAATTTCTTGCATGTTATTACGTGCTTGTTTCAGTAAATTTTAAAATGATATTTATCACATTGCGTGTATGAATAATGTTGGTAAGCACTAACGTATTAGGTACGACAAGTTAGGTACTGGATCTAGGATTTTCAACCTAACTTTTACAGAAACCACCTAAAACATGTCAAAAATTTGCTCTTTGCACAAAAACGCGTTTTTAAGCTTTTTGTGTGGTCTATACTTTTATGTATACATATTCTATTTTATTGTTTTTTTGAATTTAAGAAAAATATTATGTTTTTGCAAGGCTCTAGGTCAAAAGTTCATATGCAGTGTTTACTTACATACACAGAATGCACAGAAGATTTTAGTCGGATTCGTAAATCTGATATTACGCGGATATTACAATCAACATTTATAAAGACATCACGTCTCAACAATGGTCTGATGACAAATTAACATTAGGTGTAAAACAGTTTACACCACTGTTGTGTAAAAAAATGTGTCTAAGCGACTTCTCACACCTGATTCCTTGAAAATTTCTAGTCATAAGGAAAAAATTAGCTTTCCGCAAGGCTCTAAAACAAAGAATAATATAAAGTGTAAACGATATGTTAACAAGTAGTGTAAAGAAGATTTTAGTCAGAATCGTAATTTCAATATTGCTTCTATATTAGGACCAACTTTTATGAAAATAGTAAGTCTCCATAATGTCGTAAGGATAAATTAACATTGGTTTAAACCACTTTACTGAACTGTTGAGTGTAAACATACGCGCCAAAATTGCGTATCGAATTTGGTTTCAGGTTCATTTACAGACTTGAGAATCATGTCCCTGACTCATAACCGGAGAAGCTGGCAGAAAGAAACAAGACAGAAACCTGTTTAAAGCACATCATTCTTGACTTTACACTCGCTTAATATTGGTTTAGATATACGCGATTCGCTATGAAATACACCCCATATAAGGCACTTTATTTTTATTCTATTGGACCTATCCTGACTTCTGAAAGGAGAAAGTGGCGAACAAAACCCAAACAAAGACATATTTTCCATCATTCAGAACATTGTAAACTTTAAAAATCCGTACCGTATTCCCCATTGAGTGTAAAGAAATTCGGTTTGGTACAGTTTGTAGCTTTTCAGTCGTAGTACGTTTCTATGTGCAAAAAGTCTGTTGCAAAAATTATTTGATATGATTTACCAATCAAAATTGAGGAAAAAATGTGTTTTTTCGCCCATTTTACACGTCTGATTTCGAACTTTACACCCCCATAAATAGCTCAATATTGCGTTTTTTTAAATGCGGTTTGCTGCGATCTGTAGCCCCTGAGAGGCACTTTATTACTGCTGTATTTAATGTACCCTGACTCATAAGCGGAAAAATTTGGCGGAGAAATCTTAGTTAAAATCCGTTTTTTACACCATCCACTAGAGTGTAAACTTTAAACCCCAGGATCTAACTCACCATAGAGCGTAGAAGACATTGCTTATATGCAGAATGTAGCCCTTGATCCGCTCTACATTTCTGTCTGAAAACATTTCGAAAAACTCATAAGTGGAGTTAGTATCAGACATAAGCAGGTTGAAAACTCGACCAAAAAGTGCTTTTTCACGCCCAGATTTTCGCACTCTTTACACTGCCATTCAAGAACTAATGCGAATTTAGAAAAAACAAAAAAATGCCATTCTGGAAAATTCATTTCTCTATAATCCTATGCTGTTTAATTGTTCGAGTCATCAATACTCAGTTGTCCACATGCCGCAGTAAAAAGGTCCCAAAATTTGTCCTATGTTTTAACGTTACACAAAAACTTTACACCTTCTTTACACAGCCAGTTTTGAGTTTCAAGAAAACCAAAAACACACGGGCAGCAAATTTTTTTATTATCCTCCTTTTGAAAAAAATCGCACCTTCCAGAAGTGTCCCGTTATAGCTGTAGGGGGTGCACAGGTGTTAGGGGTACCCAAGTATATTATAGGTACGCGCTAACGCGCTTCCTATGATTATGAATAATTTGACAAATGTGTGAATAAGTGATAATTTAAACAACGGGAAACGGGTAAAATTTATGAACGGCCGGAAAGAAAAAAGCCAACAAAGTCAACAAAGTCTCGCGAACAGACTATAAGATGGTTATAGGAGCTCTGTTTAAGCAACATTCAGGCACGTTTGTAATATGTGAATATGTTCAATGACAATTATTAAATAATTATTGACCATTTGGTGTTCTAAATCGGATTAAAAACTTGAAACTTGAGAAATTAGGAAGAGTACTAAAACCGTCAGAACTCGAGGAATTTCCGCTAAAGTATGTAGGTGTGGCTTTGCTGGGTTGTGGTACCTTCTGACAATATTTAATTATTTATACTTTCGGTGTCTTAGGACCATGATGTGAAACCTCGCAGCTTTGACTATTTGATTAATTTTTGACGTGTTGGCTCTTGAAAATGTATCACAGAATTCAGATGTGGTACTATGTGCCTACTAGTGTTTTTGTGACTAAGTATAGGTATGAGTAGGGGCCACTCAGATTCCAATCCTCGGATCAAAAACTAATCGGATTTCTGGAATTTTTCGCGATTTTTACGATTTTTGCTCTAAACCTTGCTGCCCTTTTATATTGATGACCCGTCTTCATCCTGGAATACCTTAAACCTCTGTTCACGGTGTCCTAGGCCGAAGTCATAGGTAATCACTTTATTGGCATTTTTAGCTTCCTTATACCCAGGGTAATGAAGTAAAAGATTTCTTTCTAAAGCTTAATCATGAAATCAAGAGCTGTGCTTACATGAACCCATAGCTGGGGATAAGATAAAAAATGTAAATGAAGACATAAAAAATAAATACAGATATCAATCATAATTTCACTTTAGTATCAAAAACGTTTCAAAGTATAATCGAAATCGTTCAATTTTGCTCAAACGTTGCAGAAACCTAAACATTGCATTATAAGGTAGGTAATATTTATCTTTTAAAGTGATTAAATCGAATTTTTTCGCACTGCTTAGGAAGCTGTTTACGTACTTGAGTAACGCGCTGTAATTATTTTACTTCCGATTCAAAATTTTCGTAAAACACTAATCAATTTGCAAATGGAGAGAGTTAAATATGACTCTAAAATTTGTAATTAAATAGCTTACATAGGTATGCGATTTTCAGCGACTTCAACCTGATAATGAAAAGTAAAGATGTCTATAATAGATAATTGATTTTGACGTCACATGCTATTCAAGCTGTTTTAGATTTTAAATCCATTCGCTACTTCATTCTACTTTGCGATTATCCTTCTACATCTTCCTGCAATTATAAAAATGATTAGTAATTAGATCCGTAATTTCATTGAAATAAGTGACACATTTTAGATCTGAATTATAATTTGAATTCGATTTTTCAAAAGCAATAAGAATTTCGAACTAATGTTATTCATTAGTGCATTTTATTTTAATGTTCCTACCTGAATTGACAAAATTTGTCACACTCAAGCGACACTTATTTTTAAATTTTTTATTCAATTAAGCCCGTAACAACTTTGAGACAAAGACGGACTACTTTACAATCAGGAGCAATCCAAATACGCAGAGTGTATAATTTTCGCATTTTATTTTCAAGAAAAATTGTTCCGATTTTTTCTCAACAATGTACATATTTGATTATTGTGATTTTCAATTTATTATTCAGTTGTTATTTTATTATTTTTACTTTATTTTATTATTTTCATTATCTTTTATTCTATTTTGTCAGCGTATTTTTCCAAATTCGGAAAAAACTTCTGATTTCTTCAGGGACGTTTCAATAAGTTCTAATCTCGACTGGACGTAGAAGAGATTGTTATAGATTTCTCGAATATGGCAGAGCTCCCCCAAAATAGAATTTAATGCTTTTTTCGAGCTTTTGGCCAAATAATCAGAGCTCTAGACTTTGTTCGCATCTTATATAAATTCAACACATTTATTTGGAGTGTACAATACATGAAATGTCTTCGAAAAAACCGAACAAAACAGTTCCTAAGTAATTCTTGGGTAAAGTTTGTTTGTTTGACGGAAGAGGAAAGATAAAAAACTTCAATAATATATCTTGAACCCCTTTTTCTTTCTCGCACACATCGATTGATCTAGCGTACATTGTCCAATATTTAAATTCAACGATATGACGCCTGTATCTTAGGTATTAGGCTTGGAAATTTTTGGCAAGTTTTGGGAAATAACTTTGCTGGAATTGGGGTCGCACTCGGTATATATTTCCAATCGTCGATCCGGATCAGAGAGATTTTTCATAGCCACAACCTGGTGCGGAAAAATGGCCTTGGGTGTCCGTCCATGCTACGCCTATCAAGCCGTCAAACAAGAGGTCTATGATAAAATTTTTCCATTTAAAATGTGGAAAATTATATCATACAGACTTCCGTAAAATTTCGACTTTTCTACAACAGAGTCACGAAACAATACTATTACAGTTTTTATATTTTTCAATAAATTTTAATGTACGAGTATTATATAGTAGCCAAAAACATTAAACAGAACATATCCTATTCGCGTCTTTGATACTCTGATGCAACAATCCCAATGCTAATATTACGACATTATTTACATTCTAATCAGATCCTAATTACCCAGCATAAATGAGCATTGAGTTCTTTAATTGTATGCATCTTCCATCTATCGCGTACTCAAATGTGGGCCAACAATTCGATTTGCTAGACCCACAGATCCAAAAAATCTCTAGAAATCTATAATCAGGAACATCCGCTGACTACCGCAAATTATATTTTTTAACCTGTGGTATTTGAAAATTTTTGGACCTAAAAGGCGTAGTTCGTGTTTACGGCATAGCTGAGCTTGCCATGCATGGGTGTACGAAACAGAGTGTAGAAATCTAGACCTTGAAAATTCAAAAAGCCCTAATTAAAATTCGCGACACAATAATAAAACTTCTTGAAAAGTTTTTCTCGCTTTTCCGCTATTTCTAAACGATAGTAATTCTTCGCCTTATTTATACCTTTGTCGTAAAGCGATATTGGTACTCTCCACTCTTGTCTTTTGTCGCCTTCGCACTTAACTCGACCTATGACCTCAAGGCAACTCCAAGACGATTCGGACAATCCAAAAAAGCACGTGAAAGTAGGAAAAATGGAATAAATTGATTGTTCATTGATTTTTCTTCGAATATTAGCTCGCTCCACAGATCGACCATACTGTGCATCTATGGTTTAATCCACACCTGGGCGTGGGTGGGTTTGGGGTATGACCCCCAGAAACTAAAATACCCCCTTCCCCAGAAATCAAAATACCCCCCCAGAATTCAATTTTTTAAAAATTTTTTTCGTTTTTTTCGCAATTTTTTGATGCCAATGGATAGTGCTTGATGAGAAACGTCGAAAAATGGTGTCTTTATCACCATACTACCATTTTTAAGACCATTTTTTGACATTCAAAAAATCTTGCACCCTCCTCCCCCAGAATTTTCTTGCTGCCCACGTATGGTCTAGACCCGTTAAAATAGAAAAGCGGAAAATTTTCTCAAAAATTGCTGGAAATTGCCCAGAAATTAAACATTATTTTTATGCTTAGCGCTATTTTAGCATTCACCAATCTTTGACGTCATTTTGGCCCCAATGAGCTCGATATTTGACTCCACCAGACCAGTGACACTGTGGATCTATAGTCTGAACCACAAAACCCCACACCCACGTGTGCTTGTAAATTCTAGTCTGCTATAAATACAATTATTTAAATAGCGAAATAAGCGAATTTTCTTGTTATTGAACGTGAGTAAAGTACGACTTTGAATGACCGATAATTATTGACTAGAATGTATAATCAAAAAATGAAAACTGAAACTAAAGACTATACATCGAGAACTAAAGCAAAAAACTTAAAAACTAGAAACTATCATCTTTGTTCCGTCAAGAGTTGGATATTTAGGAAATCAAGAACAAAGGAGACTTATTGAGTCAGAAGCTGATCTGCTTAGAAGCTAATTTTACCAGGTTAGTCCACTATGGAACAGAAATTATATTAGAAGAATTGATCTAATTTTAACGAGTTTCTATTGCAAGCAGGGGCGGATTTAGAGGAAGGCGGGGGGGGGCGGCCGCCCTCGGCTTCATTGGCCCAAAATAGTGCGAAAAATTCAGCATTTTTGAGCGATTTTTGCGATTTTCGGGTCAAAACGGCTAATTTTTCCGCCCAAGTAAGGGTTCCGCCCCCCTTATGGGTACCGCCCCCTTTGGAAAATCCTAGATCCGCCACTGATTGCAAGCATACAAGGATGTAAAGTTTCATAATAGCGCAACAATATTAAATACGCAAAAATGTTTCATTTTTATGAATCTAAACTTCATGAATGTTTCGCGTCAAAAAATAATCATAATAGCCTGAATTACCATTCGATTATGTGTAGACAAATATCCGCGATTTTTTTTTTTGCAAGTTTCGTCAAACGAGGAACAATTCGTTCAAGTTCATATTGAACAACATATATGATACAATAAAAAATTTATGTAAAAAATGTTATAAATTATGATGTAAAAAGTAATATAAATATAATATAAGGTATAAAATATACAATGTATAATGCGCCTCGTCATATTTGATTTGATGCTAAATAAAATTAAATTAATCCAGAATTGTAAAATAGAGAGCAAAACGTTGAAAGTTGTATTCAGTTATGAAGTTTTGGTTCAATTCTTGCGAAGAGGTAGAAGAAAATACCAAAAGTTTCCTTTCAATTATACAATTTCGCATTATAATCCTAAATGCAGAGTCTAACTAATCTTAGCCATGCTTAGGCTATGAGATCTGTAGATGGAAAGAAAAAATTTATGTAATGCTGAATCAGGCAGAACATTGCCCGAAATAGAGAACTTAGTCTACAACATCACTTTAAATCTATAAACTTATGTAAGAATTAACTTTTACGTTGTTTTGAGACAGGAAAATTTCAAATGTTATCAAATTTATTGTTTTTAATCACTTCCTACCGCAAAGACTTGAAAAAGCAATATTAGTCTTAATGTTTTCACAAACAATTCAATTTGTTGGTCTGAGGATAGATACTTTTTCTTTGTTAGAAACGAAATTTTCGCATTTTAGGGAATTTCATATTCTGAATAAAGGAAAATTATAATGAATGGATCAAATAAAATAAATTTAGAGGCTATATCAATTTCGCTTTGCAGCTTTCCTTTTAGCTTTTTCTGTAATTTTTTTCGAAAAACAGACTAGTTTTTGATCGGTTGTGATTTAAGTTTTTAGTTTTATTTTTCGCTTGTGAAGATCTTCTGCAATGTTTGATTTAAAAATGTTTGCATAACATACGCAAACATGTGCACACTGCATAATCTAACATCATTTGCCGTAGAAATCCATTTCCTTTTCTCTTGTCTACTTAGGATATCACATGTTTGTTTAATCGCCGACTGTAAGATCAAATAAAGATCTTCACGTTTGTACGTCTTCAATTTGTCACGTTCTACTTTTCATTTTTACTCTTTATATCTGTTTTCATTTTGTGTGATTCACCAAGTCATTTTAAAATGATATTATTTAATAGATATGTGTTCTTACTAAATTATAAATTATATAAATGAAATAAGTTCCTTCCATAAATTTTTAACTCTATATGGTTTCCTCTGAAATAAGTCGGTTTTTCTCTGCCGATTTCTTGTTTAAGAGTAGAATTCACATCACTCTGGTTTATGCCTGAAGCACATACGATATTTTGGCTTAAGCGCCGCACATTGTCTATCATTTCCCCGAAAGTTTGATAATCTTGTCGTAAGAATTAAGATATCTACTTTTATGGTAATCAGCGACATTGTAATGTTATATTTTATACTAATTAAATCTAATTAAATTATAACAACTAAATAAAATTAAATTAAAACTGAGATAAAATAGAATTTCAATTGAAAATCAGCTAGTTTGCTTATCCGCTTCTTTTGCTGTGTATGATATTCGATGCACAATCTTGCGGATGGAGGGGGTAGTAAGAGAGCTTTTTAAGATAAATTGATTTCAAGATTTTGTATAAATACAAAAAATAATAAAAATAATCCTAAAATTTCTCACTATCCCGTTTTGAAGTCTAGCGAGACCCCTAAAAATAACGTGCCTGCCTGATTATGATCATAAACAATTTATTGATCAATTGATAATCCATTATTTTCAAATCGCAGAGACACGCTTAAAAATAATTTATTAATAATATTTTTAATTTTTTTGTAAACAAACCTATTCAGAGATTCGTGCTTCAATGTACCACTGCCCTACACTCTTGGTGCATGCGTTACTCGTGTTTGATGTGTTTGCTCGAGTAAGTGGAATCTATTAGTATAAATCATCGAAATTGAAATTATTTGTTGAAATTATTAAAAAATAAATATATTACTTATTAGCAATTCCCAAAATAGTTTATAAAATTTATTTTCGTCAAAAAATGAGCCGAAAGTTATTGTCTAATTACTCAATTTAAAAGTTATCGTCCAATTACTCCTCATCTGTTTCATTCCGAATTTTATTGATATATCATTTCAGGCTGATTCAAAACAATTCATTCGTCATTGAATTTTTAAAAATTGGCTAAAGAAAAAGAAACTTTCTTTCTACATCAAATTGAGCGTTGTTGTGTAACTTTCTACCAAATTTTATTTACTATTTCTGAATCCTTCACGGGTTTCTCAAATATTTGTTTATAAGTTTAATTCCTTTCTAATCAACCAGACAATATTGAATCAATACTAATAATTGATTTCATTTTAATGTCATTTTCTATCCAGTTAGGTAAACGTGAAAATTATAGGCAGTGGGATCTGGCGTCTGAACTCTCCGAGTTCAACAGGCCACAATCAAAAGTTAGATGACCAAAGAATGATATTATTTATTTTTCTAGCGTTTATCTATTCAAATTTATAAAACTAGATGAAAAACATTGAAAAATGACGTTTTTCGGGAGACTAACATTAATCTCTTGATTTTGTATTGATCTTCAAAAATCATAATTTATAACATAGATCCATAAATTCGGATCCTGCCTGCCCTTGTAAATGATGAACAATTAATTTTTTAGAACATTTAAAATAAATCGATAAATTTATTTGAAACGGACTTAAAATTTTAGTTCTAGACGAGGAAGCTTAGCGGGTTATTATTTTTTGACCGGATAAATTAATAGGACTACGAAGGACCAGAAAAACAAGAGGTTAAAAAGCTAGATATAATTAAAAAATATCACCACTTCGCTAACTCGTAGTTCTTCTTAACATTCCAACTATTATGTACTAGAACGGCAATCTAGCCAATGACTTTATCTGATCTTAGTGTTTTTCTTTCTTATCTTAAAGTTTTAAGCTTTGATTTCTTTTTCACGGATGTCTACCAGGTGTCTATGTTAATGCATTGTAGTAGTTTTTTTCATCTTAACTTTTTGAGAGATTATTTTCAAAAATAAAGTAAATATTTATAAAGAGCATAAAAAACCGCGGGTAAATCATATGAAGTTTAACATAGACTAGATCGGCGTCCTATCATGGTGATGATTCACGATAACAGGGGCGATAGGGCGACCCCCATTCAAAGTCGGACGTCCCTCCATCATCCTAAAGCCAGAAAATTTTTGACCCCGTCCCCTGATTTTTGGAATTAATCGAATTTTTTGCACTTTTATGCGTTCTTTGCCCATATTTCAACAAAAATTGGAAATTATTTACCCCTCCCCCATGATAACTCTTCAACAGTAAAAACTACACCGTAGACGGAGGATTAAAAGAATCAATATTTTCTTTTTGCTGCTTTTAGACGACCTGTTGAATATCAGTGATGATCTTGGAAGTTATACCGACTCGTCTTTATGTTTAATCGATTTTTCGACAGTTTTTACTTATTGGATTTGACATGGGCTATCGACAATGTAGCCGAAAATGATTGTATTTCATTCTGCGAAAAATTGCGTCCTTGCAGATCGGGTAACTATATCGAATTGAACAATCGCTGTTATTTGTCGACTAGCAATGGATTGGAGGCCCCAAATGATCTTCATTATTATTCCGCCATTAAATCTATATATTTCTGGTTGAAGTGCCCACAAAGTGAGAAATCTTTGAATTTTCACAAAAATTGCCTAAAATAAACGACAAATTAGCTTTCAATCGAACAAGCAAGAAAGTTGCTCAATCAGACTTCGGATTTGTACTTAATTTACCAAACAGGCACTTTTAGTTATAATGGAAAAATGCTCGAAGAGCACTAAAAAGTTATATGTTTGCGTTTGTTCAATGAGTCAAAAGTGGAGCACAAGCAGTTTCAATAACTTTAATGCTGGCAATTGATATCAAAATTCAAGGATAAACATGTACATAATTCACCCATAACCAGACATATGTCCGCCTTTTTTACGCATTGTTAATTCGAATATTATCAAGGCAATAATACCAACAGTGGGATAATAAGCGAGATAAACCTTGTGGTCAACCACTTCTTTCCGTTTCAAATTCACTCAATGAGTATCACAGTAATAAGACATTTGCTTATCGAGCGATCATTCACCAAATTAAAAAATAGACTATATTTATGTATAGTATGTATGTACGTAGGTACATACAAACATAGTTCGATTAATTCTTCTCAATGTTAAGACAATTTAGGCATGATTTAGGTACATATCAATTAAAGTTACATGCAAATCATGCACAAAGGGTGTGAAAAAGAGTTTATTTACGAAAGTTTGCCAAAACTGATTTTTCTTTAAATTATGTAAGCTAGATGACATGCGGGAAATTTAAATTTTGCAGTATATTTTCGGGAATAAAATATTTTGTTTGTTGTTTTTATTTTTATCCTCTGAGCAAATCGTGGATAGTCTTTCGAACCAAAGCATCACACATTAGAATTTCCTTAAATTCCTTATTCCTATATTAATCATCATTAACCTTGAAAAGATTTTAACCCACCAAACACTTTTCGACAGGCCAACGAATAAGAGATAAAAAGGAGAATGTATAGTCAGAAACAGATGGATTATGGATTTTTATCACAGTTAGCTGTCTTTTTAGGCAAATATGGTCCAAAGATGTACAACTATAGTCCTAATCTTTAAAAAACTACTTTTGGTGTTTTGCATATAAATACTGTACAACCACCCCCAAATTTCACACGCTGGCTTAAAAACAGACTTTGTATATGTACTATTTAATACCTTCTTTCATAACATCATGAAAAAGGCGGAGATATGTTTGGTTATGGGTGGATTACGTTGCTACATGTTCATCAGTGAATTTTGATATTGGCTGCTAGCATTAAAGTTATTGAAACTGCTTGTGCTCCACTTTCGACTATTTGAACAAACGCAAACATATAACTATTAGTGCTCTTTGAGCACTTTTTCACCAGTGCACGACATTTGACTACCTCTTTTACAAGATTGTTTGTGTTAATACTTAATACTACCGATTGCCTATAGGAATGGCTAAAAGAATTATACTGAGAGGTTCTGCCATAACTTTCACCATCAATGACGATCATTTTTAATTCAACATGCGTGAATCTTGATTTTAACGTTTTCGGCCATTTTGGCGCAGCCGTTGCGTTTTGGCTACATTTATTACAAAATTAACATAAATGTCTTATTTAGACAGAAACATTGCGCTGTCACGGAATTTTGTTGGACTATTCATTTCAATCACACATTCGTGGCATGACCGAAATTCAGGGGTTCTTGGGCTTCATAAGTTTTCCAAGATAAAGACCAAAACATTGATAGTTAAGTCAAAAGCACAATTTTCCAATGTTTTTTGTGCTGCCTATCGGCATAAAAAAAGGAAAATACGATCAATTGAACAGAGAGTAATTTCGATTTAAATAAAATTCATATCTACAATAAAATTGATAACATGATCTATTATTTGTGTAATTATATTGTTAACTTAGCATCAGTAGTATAGCGGGTCACCCTGGGAACAGATGATATAAGATAGCCTATGTTTAAGCATAGGCGGGCGAGTTCAGACTTGCTCCCTGGGGTGGGGTCAGGGAGCAATGATGTAGCATAGGTAATGATGAAGGATATGATGGGGAGGGGGACCCGTCCAGACTTGCCCGGGGTCCTAGGGAAATGGAGTTTCCCGAGAAACTCAAAAATTATTGATTTTTAAGCCAAAGGTACTCTTGAGCCTAGGGGATCGTGCCTCCAAGCCTGGGGAGCGTTCCCATAAGCCTAAGCAATTCTGCGGAGGTGGTTTAAATGTGGTATACTGGAGCAGTCCTAAGAAATGAGGGTTTCCGGGAAACTTTGATTATTGATTGATTTTATTGATTTTTTAGTAATTCACGAACCGGCGCTCGGTTTTGTGTGAAATTTGACTGAGCGATGGGGTCTTAAAAAGAGGGGGAATTAACTATTGAATGATTTTTAATTGTTATGAAAATCCATCTTGAGCAATTTAAGATTTACATATGAAGATCGCTACACCGACCAATACCGTTGTAAAGCAGAACTGATGTAAAATATAACGTAAGTCCAAAGGGTTCAGCAAGCATCTCAAAAAGGCGAGGGGTCCCCAATTTCGCCAATGTTAGCATTTAAAGAAAATTTTTCTTCTACTACGAGCATTTTAAGAATCATCCATGATGACACCCATACCATCGAATATGTAAGTAGAACTAATGTAAAGTGTAGATTGAGCTTGAGAGAGCAGGCTTGTCTTTAGAGGGGTTTCCAGCAAAATTTATTGATTGATTTCATTATTTTCTAAATAACTCACCATCCGGTGCCTGAGTCAAGCTAAAAATATTTGGGATATATGTGGTGTGAATGATAGGCTTAAAAAGCGCAGGATATTGCTCAGCCAACATACTTCAGCTATCCTAGAGCACATAAATTGAAGTCTCAGGAACCAAAGACGCAAAATTTAATAGATGCACGCTAGACATGGTATTTTTTATATAAGTCTATATAGATTAGCATAACTCTGTTATATTGTACAGGCTTACAGATTAGTGGTTAGATATAACAAAAAATTTAGCGGATTTGGTGGATAAATACTGAAATGTAATATTTATGGAATGGAAGTCCCTGTTTAGTTTATAGCATATAAGTCCAGGTCTTGTGAATTAACGACTTCAATCGAGCTGAAATACCAGAAATGTACCACTATTTAGCTGTCTAATAATCTTAAAAATGAGCTGTCATATTTACTTATATCTTATTAATTTACAATCAGATTGATGTGCAATTTTACAACTTTGAGTTATAAGCAGACATGCTTGTGGGGGAGGGGAGGTTTTTGGTGGTCAAGACTCACCGAATGAAAAAATGGAAAATTTTGCGGAGAAAACAAGGCAAAGTGAAGGCAAAAAGGATCAAAACTGGAAAGTTTCTTCAAAAGTGCTTTAAATTGACCAGAAACTGTGTAATAACGTAGTTTTAAAACTATTCTCGCGTCTATACTAGTTTTTGAACTTATTTTGGCCAAAAAGAGCTCAATTCTTGACCCTCCCAGACCAGCTGATCCCTCATATCGGCTAAGCCATGCATCTATGTTAATGAGTGCCATACATGCGCACTATCACACAGGTGCACTTACGGTAAATGTCAATCAGAATAATTATTACTTGTGTCTTACAACATATCTTACAACATAAAGATCATACTTAGCGTGAATTAAGTGACAATCATGGAATTACTAGCAAGAAAAAATGCTCCGATGGAACAAAAAAAGGTAGAATATACTTGGAAGAAAGAATTGTCAAGGACGTAAAAGGAGGGGACTAGAAAAAGCTCCGATCTACAAATGTCACAAAATTTGCTAAAACTCAGAAATTTCCTAAACACAGAAAAAATGAAAGTAAGTAAATCAAAGAAAAAACCTACCTGTGCCTAAAACTGCAAGATCTACTAAAAATCAGACTTTTTCTAAGCAACGCAAAAATCGAAGTATATTCTGCGGCCTGCAGAAGAAAGCAGCATCCTGTCGAACAAAGATAAAACGTTGGGCTATATAACTGAACCACTCACTCTGCAAAAGCAGATATCGCCATAGCTGAGCAGCGCCATGTTGCAATATTTTTCTGGGTCAAAAAATAGTAATTATGATATGTTGGAAAAACGGCAATCTTCGACGTTTCTGATTGAACACTGGTGCATACCCCTAACCTCCCATGCCTAACGGTTATCAGTTTACATGGGCTGGAATGAATTCCGGGTGGTCTGGTGGGATTAAACGCCAGAAGAGTACTGAATGGACGCATGCATTATATAGAAATCACAGTCTTTCGTTGCGGTATCGCAAATAATCCTAGGATATAACTTTTTGTAATATTTATCTAGCCACAATATCGAATAAATTAACGTTGCAAGTGATTAGCAAAAACGCAGATTTGAGATTTGTTTTATAAGCTTTAAATTAAGCATTGGACACCATACCTAGACGTAGGGGTTTGGGGAGTATGCACCCCAAGGCAAAATACCCAACAAGAAAACGCAAATACCCAACAATACCTCCAGAAGTCAATTTTTTAAATCTTTCTACTCTTTTTGGGTATTTTGGTAGGTACCAATAGATAGAGCTCGACAAGAAACGTTCAAAAATGGTGTTTTCTTCGCCATAGCACTATTTTTAAGGCCAATATTCCAATTAGGAACCACCCTCAGAATTTCATAACCGCCCACTGTATGGTGGACAATATGAGAATTTTCACCTATTTTTTTCAGAGGCCGCAGAATATACTTCGATTTTTGCGTTGCTTAGAAAAAGTCTGATTTTTAGTTGATCTTGCAGTTTTAGGCACAGGTAGGTTTTTTCTTCGATTTACTTACTTTCATTTTTTCTGTGTTTAGGAAATTTCTGAGTTTTAGCAAATTTTGTGACATTTGTAGATAGGAGCTTTTCTAGTCCCCTCCTTTTACGTCCTTGACAATTCTTTGTTCCAAGTATATTCTACCTTTTTTTGTTCCATTGGAGCATTTTTTCTTGCTAGTACCCAACTTTTTGTTAGCAAAAAATTTAGTTATTCCTATCTTTGTCAGTGTTGTAGCGAATGTCATTAGGTACTGCTTCCATCTTAGCAATTTATTCTTGCATTCGCATTCGCTGAACTCACTCTATCAATACCCACATTAACACTACGTACAGTAATTAAGCTTATTCTTCAAGTCAAAGAACGACAAATCTATTACCTGCGGATCAAAGCATATATGATAAATTTACACATTTATGATAACGTCATTAACACTTATAACAATTTCTAATGCAAACCATTATGAATGCGGAGCAACATGCATGAATAACAATTTTGTGAATCACTGTACTCAAAAAACTGAAGTGACTTTAGCTGAAGCAACAATCATAATATTGTACTTAACAATTACATGACACTAGAATGTTTACTTTTCAAAACTATATTACTGTAGGCAATTTTTCAATCACTTCTGTGGTCACTTGATAATGAGCTGAAAATTGATTCTCATGCACAGAATTACATGAAATACATAAGACTGTAGCATCAACAGTAAGCCGAAACCTATGTTCTAATCGTTATAAGACCACTTTTTGAAAAGCGTCATTGTAAACAAACGCGCCCAACTGGCATCTCACACTTAATTTATTGTTTTTTGAATTTGAGAAAAATATTATGTTTTTGCAAGGCTCTAGGTCAAAAGTTCATATGCAGTGTTTACTTACATACACAAAATGCACAGAAGATTTTAGTCGGATTCGTAAATCTGATATTACGCGAATATTACAATCAACATTTATAAAGACATCACGTCTCCACAATGGTCTCATGACAAATTAACATTAGGTGTAAAACAGTTTACACCACTGTTGTGTAAAAAAATGTGTCTAACCGACTTCTCACACTTGATTCCTTAAAAATTTCTAGTCATAAGGAGAAAATTAGGTTTCCACAAGGCTCTACAACGAAGATTAATATGTAGTGTAAACGATATGTTAACACCTAGTGTAAAAAGATTTTAGTAAGAATCGTAATTTTAATATTGCTTCGATATTACGACCAACTTTTATGAAAATAGTAAGTCTCCATAATGTCGTAAGGATAAATTAACACTGGTTTAAACCACATTACTGAACTGTAGAGTGTAAAGATATCCGCCAAAATTGCGTACTGAATTTGGTTTCAGGTTCATTTACAGACTTGAGAATGATGTCCCTGACTCATATCCGGAGAAGATGGCAGAAAGAAACAAGACAGAAACCTGTTTAAAGCACCTCATTCTTGACTTTACACTCGCTTATTATTGGTTTAGACATACGCGATTCGCTATGACATACACCCCATATAAGGCACTTTATTTTTATTCTATTGGACCTATCCTGACTTCTGAAAGGAGAAAGCGGCGAACAAAACCCAAACAAAGACATATTTTCCATCATTCAGAACATTGCAAACTTTAAAAATCCGTACCGTATTCCCCATTGAGTGTAAAGAAATTCGGTTCGGTACAGTTTGTAGCTTTCGAGTCGTAGTACGTTTCTATGTGCAAAAATTCTGTTGCAAAAATTATTTGATATGATTTATCAATCAAAAATGGGGAAAAAACGTGTTTTTTCGCCCATTGTTCACGTCTGATTTCGAACTTTACACCCCCATAAACAACTAAATATTGCGTTTTTTAAAATGCGGTTTGCTGCGATGTGTAGCCCCTGAAAAGCACTTTATTACTGCTGTATTCAATTTACCCTGACTTATGAGCGGAAAAATTTGGCAGAGAAATCGTAGGTAAAATCCGTTTTTTTACACCAACCACTAGAGTGTAAACTATAGACCCCAGGATCTAACTCACCATAGAGCGTAGAAGACTTTGCTTATATGCAGAATGTAGCCCTTGATCCGCTCTACATTTCTGTTAGAAAACATTTCAAAAAACTCATAACCGGAGTTAGTATCAGACATAAGCAGGTTGAAAACTCGACCAAAAGTGCTTTTTCACCCCAAGATTTTCGCACGCTTTACACTACCATTCGAGAACTAATGCGAATTTCAAAAAACAAAAAAATGTTTTTCTGGAAAATTCAATTCTCTATAATCATATGCTGTTTAATTGTTCGAGTCTTCAATACTCAGTTGTCCACATGCCGCAGTAAAAAGGTCCCAAAATTTGTCCTATGTTATAACGTTTTACAAAAACTTTACACCTTCTTTACACAGCCAGTTTTGAGTTTCAAGAAAAACAAAAAAACATGGGCAGCGAATTTTTTTATTATCTTTCTTTTAAAAAAACCGCACCTTCCAGAAGTGTCCCGTTATAGCTGTAGATGGGGGGTGCACAGGTGTTAGGGGTACCCAAGTATATTATAGGTACGCGCTAACGCGCTACCTATGATGCAGCATCAGTCTAAATTGCTGCTTAAAAACAAATTTCATAGAACTGCTTGACATATCTGCTTTGTTTGCCCAGGGTTTTGATGGTTTAAAAAGACTATCGGGATAAATTAACACAGTCAACAGTCTTTGCTTATACTTTTATATAACCGCAAGTGCAAAGAACCAGTTTCATTGCAAAATAATGCAAATTAAGTAAAAAAGTACCTACCATTGAACAAAACAAAAGATAGGTTTCTTGCCTGTACATATAATATGATTGCTAAGAAATGCATATCAAGAAACTACGGTAAAACAAGGATAAAGTTGGGATAAAACATTGACATAGACTCATTTCAGCAAAATTTGATATTTGTGATTTAAGTAAACAGTGCGTATTGCTAAGATTCTGAGAGCAGTGAGATTCTTTAAGCTTAAAATTAAGAACTACCAAGGCTGTTCAAGTTGCGTACCTATGGAGATGAAGTTATTGCAGATAAAGGTGGCAAACTTTAGTATAGCTTGAACAATAAGGAACAGTTTAGATTTATGCGTATCTGCAAGAATAAGCATGAAAAAGCTGACATAATCCAAAAGTAATTTAACAAATTTAATGCAGAGTTTAGAAATCGTCTGATAAAGAAGATTTCAGGTAGGCTTTAGAAAGTATGTGATTCTTTACAATTTCTTACGTAAACACATTATTTTATTGATTAAAATTAAAGAAAATCAAGTGCTCGTGATTTTTTCGTCTTATGGGTATAATTGGAAATTGCTTTTAAAATCGGGTAAAAATTGTTGTGTTTTAGCCTTAAACTATGACATAGTACTCCGAATAAATTAGATACAATAGAAGGATAAGTGCTACACATGTTCCAATCTTTTTGCATAAGGCTCTTGAGAGATATTTTCTCAACATGCTAACAAGAGTTTTGATTGTTTTGGAATTTTTTTTGTAAAGTTTGAAAAATTATTTTTAGAGTTTGGAAAATTTTTTGTAAAGTTTGGAATTTTTTTTTAAAGTTTGGAATATTTTTTGTAAAGTTTGGAATATTTTTTGTAAAGTTTGGAATAAATTTTACATGCTTAAACATAGTACTTTTGTAAACTTTGGAATATTTTTCGTAAAGTTTGGAATATTTTTTGTAAAATTTAGAATATTTTTTGTAAATTTCGGGAAACTTTTTGTAAAGTTTGGAAAATTCTTTGTAAAGTTTGGAAAATTTTTTGTAAAGTTTGGAATATTTTTTGTAAAGTTTGGAATAAATTCTACATGCTTAAGCATGGTACTTTTGTAAAGTTTGAAATATTTTTTTTGTAAATTTTGGAATATTTTTTGTAAAGTTTGGAATATTTTTGATAAGTTTGGAAAAGTTTTTGTAAAGTTTGGAAATTTTTTTGTAAAGTTTGGGAAAGTTTTAGTTAAGTCTGGAACATTTTCTGTGAAACTCGAAACAAAGCTTGTAAAATTTGGAAAAAAGCTTGTAAACTCAGAAGAATAATATATAAATGTTCAGACATCCGAATGTAGCCACAATTAAAGGGGTTTATCTGCCCATATTGCATCCAAAAATCCTTTTTTATTGCCCAAGTTAGTAAATAAGGCAAGTTGCAGAGATAAACATAATACGTATACAGTGTGAGTAATCAATAAATCGTCAAAGGCTAACATAAAAATTGCGAAAATATCAAACAATTATCATCCGTAGATGCATAGCATGGTGGTTCAGGGATCAGCCAGAGAGCTTTTTTTCAGCCTCAAAAATAAGCATAAAGGCTAAAATTTAGCATAAAAGCTGCATTAATTGACTGTCATTGCAGCGAAAATTTTAAATTTCATTAATTTTGGGCTTTTCCCAGGAAAATTTCCATTCAGGTGAAGCAGATCTGCGTAGGTACATGTCTTGTCTCCCACGCGCATGCGTAGGTATCTAATAATTGAATACTATCGAAGACTTTGCCATTGAAAAACAATTATTGATATATTTTTGTAGAAGTTGTGAAATATTTTGTCAATATGTGAAATATTTTTGTAATATTGTGAACAATTTTTAAAATTTTTATATTTCCCTGAAAGGATGCTGTTTTACTTGTTTTTGGCTATAATGAGAGGATACCTCCAATAAGACAAAAAAGGAAAAAAAAGGTAAGAACAATGCAAACATGGGAGAAAAAATTAAAAAATATGAGTTTTCAGCATTCAATTCCATTATCTAATGTCTCAGCTTGATCAAAAGCCGTTATTTTCAGGTACACCCTGAAAATTGAGTCACACAAGTACATGTGCCCCCGTGAACTCTTCAGGGAGGTAGCACATACACACACACACACACACACACACACACACACACACACACACACACACACACACACACACACACACACACACACACACACACACACATACACACTCACACACACACACACACACACACACACACACACACACACACACACACACACACACACACACACACACACACACACACACACACACACACCTTTTCACTTCGTTAAGCACACTGTACACCCCAACCACTACTAACCCGTATCGCGGGGAACGGGTGAGAATGTACAACAAAACAAAATCGAAAATGAACAGAGGATGTTAAACATTGCCGGCACTTGCTCCTCACAAGGCATGACATGCAAACGGGACTAAATAAAATTTAGAAGAATAATAATTACATTGTTCCTATGGGCTGTTACTTATGCAATATGACCGACGAGCTTAGCGGTTATGGGGATAGGGCTTACATTTGTGAATTCGTAGAGGGATGGCCAAACATTACGCGCAAAGGTTTACTATTGACAGGGATAAATATTGTAAATCAGACCCTTAGTTCTCGAATGGGAGTGTAAAAAGTGCGAAAATATGGGGGTGAAAAGACACATTTTGGTCGAGTTTTCGACTTATTTATGTCTGCCAACAACTCCGGTTATGAGTTTTAAGAAATTTATTCTGACAAAAATGTACTACGGATGAAGGACTATCTTGTGCTTACCAGCAAATTTTTCTACAACCAACACGTAGTTAGCATCAGGGCTTTAAACTTTGCGCTCTAGTGGATGAGTAAAAATACAGATTTTGTCCAAGAATTCTCTGCCAACTTTTTCAGTCATGAGCTGAGATAAATTGAATAAAATAGAAATAAAGTCACTCCCAAGAGCTACACGTCGAAGCAAGCCGCGTTCAAAACACGTAATATTCAGTATTTTATGGGGGTGTAAAGTTCAAAATTTGAGGTGTAAAATGGGCGAAAAAAGTTTTTTTTCGTATTTTGATTGGTAAATCATATCAAATATTTTGCGGAACATAAGTTTGGCAAATCTAACGTACTACAAACATCCAATGGGACGTCAGGTCCAGATTTTCAGAGTTTGCAATGTGATGGGCAGTGGAAAATACGTGTTTGTCCATTTTTCTGTTCGCCACTTTCTCTATTCAGAAGTCGGGTGAGGTCAAATAGGATAAAAATAAAGTACTTCTTAAGGGGTACGCATCACAGCGAATCGCGTTTGTTTACATCAATATTCAGCTTTGTCGGGAGGTGTAAAATCAAAAAAAATGGGGGAGTTAAATGTGTTTACGTCTTGTTTTTTTCTACAAAGTTCTTGGTTGTGAGTCTGGACATAATCTCAAGTCTAAAAATAAACCAGAAACCAAATGTGATACGCCACTTCGTTTGCACTCAACAGTAGTGTAAAGTGGTTCTAATCTGATATTTATTTGTTCTCGGCCATTGTGAGTACTTAATTTTTTAATAAATGTTGCTCGTAATATCAGAGTAATATCAGAATTACGAATCCGACTAAAATTTTCTGTACACTCTATGGTTGTGTAAACTTTACACTGCATATTAACTTTAGTTCTAGTGCCTTGCGGAAGCTTATTTTTTTTTAATGCTCTACGTAAAATCAAAATTGGGAATCTGACTGTTAGTTTTTTTACACCTAGTAATTGTGTAAAGTTTGCACTATTCATTTGTTGTTAATATGTAGTCTATACTACAAATTTATTTTTACTTCCAAATCTAACAGTTAGTGTTCCTTACACTTAATATTTGCATTAAGTTTATGCTTAAAAACTTTGATCTGTTCAAATAATGTAAGGTTGTCATGTTTAAAAAGAATAATGCTGATCTTAAGAACAATATTGTTTTCCGCGTTCTTGGACTGCTGTCATTATTGTGGCATGCTACTGTATGTGTTTACTGACTGATGTACTCAAATCATACTAATCAAAAGCAGGGTACTAGCAAAGAAAATTGCTCCGATGGAACGAGAAAGATGAACATACCTACTTGAAAATTGTGAATTGTTAAGGATGGGAGAGGACTAGGAAAAAGCTATCCAAAGTAGCGAAATCTGATAAAAGTCATACTTTCTCAAAGCCAACGCAAAATTCGAAGTATATTCTGCGGCCTCTGAAAAGTGTCTTTTTTAAATAATTTTCAAAGTTCCAGATAAGCATGTATAAACGAATTCTATAATCTTTACTTTTTTAAGTTGCTGGCAAGTAGCAACGCTGACTTGATTCGTATCCTGATTGATAGAAAACTAAGTGGTATTGTATATAAAGTTGTTTGATTTTGGTATAAGCGATTATAGCAAGCAAAGCAGGGGCCGATTGATTAGTGCACACAATCGTTACGGGCATGCTAGTGTACCTACATTTAGTCTGTTTAAAGTCAACTCACGCCTTTCCTACTGTTTTAAACCAGCAATTTCTTCAATCGTTTTGGATGCATCGATGTTTGCTATTCCATTCAATTGGCTTAGAAAGACTTTTACTCAATATCATTTCCCATAGCTACTGCATAGCTAACGTGCTGCTTTTTCAATCATTTTTACGGTTAAATATTTATTTTAATGTGTTGGCTGCAGAATATAGTTTTTTTTGCGTTGCTTAGAGAAACTGTGATTTTTATCAGATTTTGCCACTTTAGGTAGCTTTTTCCTAGTCCGCTCCTTTCACATCCTTAACAATGCACAATTCCATGTATATTCATCTTTTCTGTTCCATCGGCGCTTTTTTCTTTGCTAGTTGAAATCATTCAGCAAGCTTCCATTAAACAGACTACATGATAAAGCGCATTATTGCATACATTCACTGATTATAACGCCCTCTTACCTGTAACCATAGGAATCCAATGGCATCAAAAATCGCTAAAAAGGCAAAAAATTTCAACATTTGAATTCTGGGGGGGGTATTTTGATTTCTGGGGGAATTATTCAATTTCTTGGGGTGCATACCCCTCCACGCCCAGGTGTGGTAATAATTGATTGTTGATAGTCAATTTTGTGCAATTTTCCAAGAGGTTCCGATTTCCGGTCATTTGCTATTCTAATTTAGCCTTATCGTCTCAAAATTTCGTTCGTCCTCTGTGCTGGATTCCTAATTCCTTCGTGTTACTTTTGTTGTATCCATAGACGCACATATGACCGGCCTTGGGCGTGGCTCAGTCGGTATAAAAGGTCAAATAGTGAGCTTTTTTGGGCATGACACCAAAAAAATGACATAGCGTTAAAACATGTTAATCTACAGTGTTTAGTCCAAAACAAGAAGTTTCGAAAAAACTGATCGTGTTCATTGGCTTTTTAGCCTTTCATTTCGAATCATTTTTCTAAGAAAATTTGCCATTTTTAGATTTCGGGGTTTAGACTCCCCAGACCCCTAATCCAACTTCGCATGCCTGGTTGTGTCCCGAAGTAGCGATAAAGTAATTATCGCAAATATTTTCGTAGAACCATTGCGCTGGTCGTCGAACCCCGATTCTGGCCTTCCGGCTGGAACATGCGCATTCCGGCTTTTCCTAACGACGAATACATACATGTAATGGATTCCTGGCTGACATGCACAGCATGTGAATTACGGGGAGGGTGGAACAAAAGAAAATTTAAGTACTTCCTTGGCCCCACAAACGGTGGATACGCGTCAAAAACACCATTTTTTGACATTCCTGACGATTCTTTACCTTTCAAAAACGACTTTTGAATAAATTCTGAAAATATACCGATCAAATTTGAGCGAATTCAAAAAAATATAGACAAATTTGACATTCATGCGAAATGTAAGAAAAATCGCGAATCCCATAGGATAAAGTTGGAAAATTTCTGCAGAAGGGTGAGGAACTAATGGGGGTGAAAACTCTCAGGATCACGCGCATTCCTGAAATATTTCAGATTAGGGGGACACGGGGTAAACGACATTCAATTTTTGGTTGGAAATGGCAAAAACGCACCTAAAAATAGCCAAAAAGGCACGTTTTCGCCAAAACTAGGGGTCGAAAATTTTCTGACTGGGGGATACGTACGACCCGTTTGGGATGGGGTATTCCATCACCTCCCTCGTTGCATGTATGGACGATCATCAGCAGATGTCTAAACGAATCGTAGGAGGTGAGGCAGTGACGCCTTATGCTTACCCTTGGCTTGGCATGGTAATGAAGTACGATCTCGATGGAAGGCTCTTTGGCACTTGTGGTGTCGTCCTCATAACGGCAAATCCAGGGGATACATCCACACAATGGGCACTGACGGCAGCACACTGTATCACTTTCAATATCAGGTAATTATTATTGCGAGCGAACAGGAGCAGCACACAAGTTCTGAAGCGTCATGGTAGCATACGTGTTCTTGTTGGGTAAGTGGGCAGCAACTAAACCTCTGGAGGGGGAGTGCGAAATTCGGCAGTAGTCAAAAAATGGTCTTAAAAATGGTGGATGGCTAAAGAATTTATTTTCAATGTTTCTTATCGAGCACTATCCATTGGCATCAAAAAAATTGCAGAAAAAAACAAAAAAAAAAATTCCAAATTTGGGCTCTGGGGAGGGGTAGTTTTGGTTTCTGGGGGGCTGGTTTTCGGCCTTCTAGAGTGTGTATATCCCCAAAATCCCCATCACACGCTGGGTTTGGAATTTCGACGCCAGACAGTAGTTACTGATCTACCCCAAAACAGCTGCCGACCCCCAGAATTTTTGATTTTCCGAAAAAATCGTAGAAAGTGTATTTTAAAGCGTTTTTAGCTAAGGTTTTTCCCAAAAGTATCAAATTTTCGGCGCTTCGCGATATCCTTCTGTAGCTATATTTTGTACAATTTATTTGAATTTTTTGATTTTTTCCGAAATTTCTTTCTCACGTTTATACGTTCTAAAAAGTTAGTGTGCAGTCAAAAACGAAAATTTGATATGACGCTTTTCTATCGCTTTTGGTCAAACAAAGTCGCAGTAGAAAAAGTTTTCGATTCCCTCCCTAGAATTTCCGTGCTGTGCGTTTCGGTTGACAATATTTTACTTTTAAGCACCATTCACCAAAGTGTGCGATCTTTTCGATTCGTCTTCGGCGTATACGACAGACGCTTTCCGAGTCCGCATAGAATTATTCGAGAAAGTCGTACAGTATACCCGTATTCCACTACCATGCACAAGAAGCGCGGATGTAGTTTTGGTTGAATTTGAGCGAGAAATTTATTTCAACCGGTACGTTCGACCGATTTGCTTGCCTCTGTGATGAAAACGTGCCACAAAAAAGATTGCTGGATCAGTGGCTGGGGGCGAGTTGGTCACGGTAAAAATTGCAATGATGTGTTTAATACCGTATATATTATAATAATAAGCGCAATCAACATGAACTTTTTATGCGTGACTTGCTGCCATAAAAATCTTACTGCAGGTACATATAAATTTTATGTTGATCCTACTACTGAGCACAATTCAGTGTAAAACTAATTTAATTATATGCTCCTTTCTAGTGAAATCAACATTAAAATTTTCAAAATCCTATGCTGAACAAGATCAAAAGCACATGAATGACAGCCAGTCAGCTATACAGCGAGCCAATGGTCTAGCGGCTTTTGATTAAGGGAAATTGACACTAAATTGGCTGGTTATCAGTCTAGGTTATTGCAAGTTTGAAACACTGAATTTTGTGTTCAAATGCGTGAAGAGTGCTAAAATTTTGATTTTTACGTTGATCCTACAAATCCTACAACATGCTGCCCTTGTTGTTTTAATGAATAAAAGTTTCAATAAAAAACTTTAAAAAAAAGTCAAACTGACAAATGTCCATTTTCAACCTAAAATTTTTATGCTTATTCAACATACAGGGCCCGTATGATAAGACGTAGCTCGTGATATAGGTTGTATCGTGATAACAATCGCGATACGTATCACGTAATTTATCGAACATGTTTCACGAGATATGTACGCATTGTTACGGTATCTCGTGATACAAAGGAATCTCGTGATCATAGGTGGGCAGAACCAAAATTCTGGGGGTGCAAGATTTTTCAAAGGTAAAAAATGGCCCTAAAAATAGTGGTTTGGCGAGAAAACACCATTTTTCAACGTCTCTCATCCAGCACTATCCATTGGCAATTGAAAAGATTGCGAAAAAAATTTTAAAAATTGAATTGAAATCTTAGTCTCTAGGGGTGCATACTACCCTGACCCCTTACGCCCAAATATGCTCATAATACGGTGGTAGGTAAATATCAAATGACAAGTTGTAATAATAATAAAATGATAATTATTGAGCGCGATTTGTTTCCTTTATTGATCGTATTAAATCGTCTCTTTCTTCAAAGTAACAAAATATTTTAACAAGGTTTCAAACAAGAATTATTGAATTGAAAATTGGTTAAAAGAATGCAATACAGTTCTCAGCGTTTTTGTCTTCGAAATAAATAGTTTATAATAATCTTAAGACTTCGCGTGCATTTCTACACTTTTATCCGCTATTTTTATGGTACATATATAAGAGCATATGCAGCACAGCCAATTTCAAAATCAGTCAAAGGTAAAAAATTTATAGAATTCCTTGCTTTAATGAGCTGAATTGACTTCCAAAACGAGACGTGTTTTCTATTCAATCGTATTTCCACATTTTATTCAATTTTTTCTAAGGGTCACTAGCACACATGGACTAAAGGTCTGGACAGGCAGCCACTCTAACAAATGGTCACCCTGGACACATTCATATCATCACCTCTTTTCTTTCGCTCAAATGTTAGCATTTGAGGCTTTACAAAAAATAAATCCGTACGTTGATGGCATCTGTAGAGTGAAAAATAATTATCAGATTCCTCTAATTAATGGCGTCCTCCAATGAACGGCGCATTAAAAAGGTATTGGAAAAAATAAGCGGCGGTCCCGTATAAGAAACAACACGGTTATTGGTTTCTAATTTATATTCTTTTTATAAATTTTATAGCTTTTGATATTTTAATAATTTATAATTTATAACTTTGTTTAACAATCTTCGTTAATTTAGAGCATTTTCGCAAGAAAGTTCTTATTTTCTTTCATTTTTAATCTCAAACCTGCATTATTTCCTCAGCGAATTTTTTCTTTTCGCCTTCTCTCGGAGATATACTCGTAGAGTCAATTCCTTTCATTCTCCCACGCGCATGTCTCTTATTCCACGGAGAAGAATGGGGATAAACTATATTAAAACTAGCAAAGAAAAATGCTCCGATGGAACAAAAAGGACAAACTCTTGGGATAGCGATTCAGCTAAAGACATAAAAGGAGGGGACTAGGAAAAAGTGACCTAAGCGCCCAAAAATCATAAGAATGTGCTAAAATTCAGATCTCTCTTCTAGCTAAGCAACACAAAACTTGAAGCTGCGGCCTACAGAGATTACTGTTTGTGGCCTCACTTTGAGAATAAGTAATACAATAGCTTATGCTTCAAACGAACGGATCAGTCTGAACTGAAGATAGCGGCTAATCATTTTCTTATGAGCATTAAATGAATGCAATTCCAAACAATCGCTTTTGCAATGGTATAGAGATGAGGGAAGGCACTAAACGTGCGCAAACAGATTAGCACCAAAGAATTCAGGACACGACGCGATAAGAATGAGCGAGATAATCGTGAAATAAATGCAATAGTGCATGACTTTCAGCAGAGTTTTATGATTTTTGAGCGTGTATGTGGCTTCTCCTAGTCCCTTCCAATTATATCTTCGATGATCCTTTACGAATCTCCGTCGAAGCATTTTTCCTTGCTAGTAACCTTCTTTCAATTAGAATGATTTGAGTAAATCGATCGATAAACTCATAGGTAACTTGCCGAATGAAATATTCTAACTACTTAAGAACAGAAAAACAACATCAGATTAGTAATACTGATTTTACGGGGAAAAGATATGGAAAATAACTTAGCTTGTACAACCTACAACCTCCTAGGCCTGAATTTAACCTGAAGTGTAAAGTTTACACAGTTAGTGGGTGTGTAGCTGATGGCAGCAAGTTTATAACGGAGAAATTTATGTTTTAAAAAACCTGACCTTCGGCAAATGTAAAGTTTACACCATCACCAAGTCTATAATCCTTACGCTGCGAATAACATTTTACAGAAAAAATTGACCCCGTACAACATTCTAGGAGCAAAATAAATCTTAATTGTAAATAAATTTACACCTCCCTCAACAAAACTGAATCATCCAGTAGAATACCTGACCCTTAAGCATTAAGCATTCTTGAAGTCGAGATCACGCCCCTACTTATAACGGAAGAAGCTCATGGACAAAATAGATGCAGCAACATGTTTTTCACGCCAACCTATAACTTTACACCTACAGGGTTTGGTTTCCGACTGAAGGTGTTTAGCTTACTCCGGGCCTGAATTCGGAGAATTTAGCCTTGATGAAGGTTAAATAATTTATCTCCGGTTTCCGGATGAAGGTGTTAACTTACCCCTCATGAGTTAATTTTAACCGTTAGGGTTAACTTAACCCCAGGCTTAATTTAACCCCTTGGGGTTGCGTGCGTTGTATAAAATATGCATTTGATATCAGTACTTATCACAGATCTCCGAATGAAAGGTTTTATTGCTGGGGTTTACTTTGTTTATTTTCTGTTTTAAAGTTAATCCTGATCCTGATCAGGATTTATTTCTGTAAACTGTATTAGTCGCTTACGATTTGATTTATTTAAGAATTTTGAATAGCTTCAAATTTTGTGCTATTGTGAGAAAAAGTGAATTGAATTGTAGTCCGTTTCATTTTACTTTGCGGTTGAATTTAATCAGGATCAATCAGGCTGCAAAAGTAGATTAAAATTTTGATGCAGTAAGCCGCTTTAAAAATGGCAAACGTCGCCTTATAGTTTGGTATACTGTAAAACATCGAAACTATGGTGTTAGTTTACAACACTTTTATTCACTTTATGTTTTTTCAAAAACCTCAAAGTTAAATGACGAAACGGAATAAAGTATGTAAGTTATTCAAATGAAGAGATTCCAGAATTTTTCGTGTTTCTAATAACACTTTGCCAATATCATGAAATCTTCGATCGTCCAGATCCAAATTTTTTCATTATCGGAATTCTGAGTCTGACTATCTAGCGGTTTATCGTACAATTTCTATTCTGAGTTAGGTGATTCCATTAATATATGCAGGGTGGATTTAATAGGGTTAAAATAGTTGGCCCTCATCGGTTAAAACAGTTGGCGAAACAAAGAATGGATATGTACTTTGCAACAATTTTTGGCCATCGACCATCGTAATTTATCAAATTTAACACCTATGTATAACATTCATTCAATTTCTTGGTCTGAAAGCCATATTTTGTAATTTTGGCTTCCATTGATAGATTCTAACGAAAATTTTGCGCTTCGCGCTGAATAGCTTTAATGCAGAGAGAACATGAAATAACGAATTATCTCAAGTCTCTGCACGTCTTTCTGTCGAAATTCCACGATAGCTAAATTTGAAAAACAATTCAAACACTTTTTGCACAAATTTGCTTTAAATTGTTAAATTTTCGCGAAATTTTTATACACTAAAAATCATTTGACTAAAAAGATATATAAAACGACGAAACAACGTTATTCTGCACGTGAATAACGGGTTTTAGATTTATTTTTGACTGATTAGAAAAAGCACGCCCACCGTTGGGCGTGGGGACGAGTTAGCGGGGGTATACCCCCAGTAGGCCGAATATCCCTCCTCCAGAAATCAAATACTCACCACAGATTCAATTTTTTAAAATTTTTTTTGTTTTTTGCAATGTTTCGATGCCAATGGATAGTGCTTGATGAGAAACGTTGAAAAATGGTGTTTTTTAGCCATACCACTATTTTTTGACCTTTGAAAAGTCTTGCACCCCTCGCTACTCAGAATTTAAGTCATGCCCACCTATGGTTACGCACCATCCCGAAAATTGTAGATCCGCCACTGACTGAATATTATGTAGTCTATAAGGTTAAATTATCCCTTAAATTTGACAACCCGTGTAGTCGATCGCATGTACAGTGCTTTTCAATAGTGATAGGTGCTAGGTGAGTTTGCTGAGATTTCTTCAAATTTTTTATAATATAGATTAGTTGCGTGCAACCCTATCTACAAATGCACTGCATACACGAATATGTGTACATTGAATGCTTGTAGTAGTTAAACCCTGCGGGTTAATTTAACCCCTGAGTGTTAATTAACCCTGGGTTTAAATTCCATTCTGAAACCGGGGATTAAGTTATCTTCCGGGGTTAACTTAAGCCCGGGGTTAAATATCCCTGGAGTTAATTTAACCCCGGGGTTAAAAACCTTGGAGTTAATTCAACCCCGGGGTTAGCTAACCCCTTTATTCGGAAATCGGCCAAGGACTAACTCGAGTTTGAGGGTGAAGAAAAGCTTCTTACTGTGATGTGTAAACCTTAAGACGTCCACTATTTCTTACATTGGTCCAAACACACCAAATCATAACCAGAAAACGTATTTGACAGAATAATTGCAAAAACGTTTTTTTCATCACAGAGCAAGTACTCTACACTTCCAGAATAAGTCAATGACCAAGTGCGGTTTCTGACCGGCCTACTTACTTGATTTTTATAATAGTCCACATAAGCCGATTCATAAGCAGATAAGCTGGCACACAAAAAAATCCTCAAAAAATGTATTTTTTTACACTAGAGTTTAAGCACTACACTTTCACACCTAATACAGTATTGACTTGAAAGAAGCGCATTTAGATGCGATGTATCCATCACCTTTGAAGCGTACTTTAATTTTAGTATAGTTTTCGCGTCTTGATTTATAAGCAGCGAAGTAGGCAAACAAGAAATAAGGTAAAAACGTGTTTTTTCGTGCCATAACAAGGTGTAAACTGTGAAAATCTGAAAATAAATCCCTATTGAGTGTAAAGAAATTCGGTTTGTGCCAGTTTATAGCCTTCGAGTTGTAATACGATTGTATGTGGGAAACTTTTGTTTTGCACCCTCTGGAGACATTGATCAATCAAAAAAAGAAGAAAACGTGTTTTCACCCTATCTTACACCCCCGATATCAAATTTTAAATTTTACACTGCCAGCAGTGCGCGGTTCCCTACAACATATAGCCCTACAAATGTACCTTAAGTTTATTATATTATAAATCTGTCTTTACAACCGCATATTTTGACACTCTTTATCCCACTCGAGAACTAATCCAACATACAAAAAACAAAAAAAATGTTCAGAAAATTTTGTCCTCTACAATTCTGTACCATTTAATTGTATGAGGCATACTTCCTAAGTTGTGCACAAGCTGAGCAAGAAAACCCCTAAAAGTTTGTATATGTTATAACGTTACGTCTCAACTTTACACTGTCATTAGGAGGCAACTACCGTAATTAGTTCAGAAACTACCTCAATTTCCGATTCTAGCGCATGCGTGTCACATGTACTTTAAGAAAAAGTCATTCTGGCCATACTGGTCATTTAATTTTTCCCATTCTCCCTCTGCGACTAACTGCACCAAATTCCTATCATATAAAATAATTTTCTTAATTTTCTAATAAAAATTAGTATTATTACCTATTATTATTAATAATCTTATTATTATTATTAATTTTATTATTATTATTATTTTTCTTTTAATTAATATAATCATTATCATATTATCCTTTTTTATTATCATCATTATTTTTATTATTATTATTATTATTATTATTAATGTTTTTTTTCAAATTAGCATTATTGTTATTATTTGTCATTATTATTAATAATATTATTTTTATTATTATTATCATTAATATTATTATTATTATTATTAATATTAGTATTATTATTATTTATATTATTATTATTATTATTATTATTATTATTATTATTATTATTATTATTATTATTATTATTATTATTATTATTATTATTATTATTATTATTATTATTATTATTATTATTATTATTATTATTATTATTATTATTATTATTATTATTATTATTATTATTATTATTATTTTATTATTATTATCATTATTATTATTATTATTATTATTATTATTATCATTATTATTATTATTATTATTATTATTATTATTATTTATTATTATTATTATTATTATTATTATTATTATTATTATTATTATTATTATTATTATTATTATATAATTTATTGCTATTATTAAATTTTTATTATTATTATTAAAATTATTATTATCATTATTATTATAATTACTATTATTATTATTATTATTAATATTATTATTATTATTATAGTAATTAATGATAATAATAATATTAACTAATAATAATTATTATTATTATTATTATTATTATTATTTTTATTATTATTATTATTATTATTATTATTATTATTATTATTATTATTATTATTATTATTATATAAGCATCAAGTGATTTGGTAATTGCCAGCGATTCACGCACTAATGTTGTATTTATTGATACAGATAGCAATTCTGAAATTTCCGATCAACTGCAGCATGTACTCGCTAATGTATTGATCGGAGGAAGATTCCAGCTGGAGCCAAAAAACCGCACTAATCTCGTCGTCCTGCGTTGGCTCGGAAATTACAAGGGACCAGGCCTTGTACCAACATTCTCTATTTACTATATGCGCAGAACCGTATATTAACGGCTGCATGAGAATCTGGGGGTTTTGCCTCAAAAAGAAATTTTTTAAATAATTTCTTGCGCTAAATACGGTATGCACACGTCGAAAAAACTATTTATGACGTTCCGGACACTGCTCGTTCTTTCAAGAACTCAAAAACTTGAAAAAATTCGACAGATTTGAAAAGAAATTGAGTAAATAGGACAAAATATAGTAACAAATGAGAACCTACATATGCCGCAAGGCGTTGAATTTTTGACACTTTAGAGTCAAAAGTTCGTTTAAAACGCTTAGAAAGCAATTTTCATTCATAGAACAGACGAGATGAATAGCAGTCATTTTTTGCAAAGGTTTAGTATCACACATGCGTCTGGGGGTCCGAGAGGGCTTGTTGGGCTACCCTGGAATTAGGAGGACCGCAAAATCGATAGAACCTGAATTAAATTTTTATTGCTGTTTTTGATAATTTTACCCGTCGACCCCACTCCTAATTTAGCAGCTATCCATAATTGATCACCATCCGTTCTGTGGAGGAGTGTCGAATCCCTACTAACCACCCCCTCGCCCTGGAACACGTATGAATAGAACAAGTCGTTTTTTGGAGTCACCTTATTTCTCATGTGTTTATTGAGGGTGACTCTGGAGGCCCTCTGATGTGCAAGGTTAATGGTCGATATTTTTTGTACGGTCTTATTCGAAGCAGACGAAATCCGATGGTGGGCTACGATGGAATTACTTACAACGTAAAGGTTTCTAAACTGATCCCGTGGATAAACCAGACTATCGGATCAAGATAATTACTAGCAGTGTAATTTTTGATCAAGAATGACTACTATACCGATTATTATTAATTAATTATCTGACTAACGATCGATTACGTTACGAATATGTTTATTAGTAATGAGTTATTACCAAATTATTATTATTCACTGACTAGATAATTATTATTGTTCATTTTTCTTACATGATAATGCACGAGAGTTATTTTGAGCTCGTTTTTGCTTCCAGTAAAAATTTGTCACCCTGATGTTTTTCAATGTGAAGCCTAGGTAGGTACTACTGTATAAATATTTTATCCCCCTACGAACTAAGCGGATTGACCAGACACGCACATCATGAGAGGTTTAGGGAAGGGTTGCAATTTTAATGTGTCTTCTTGGGTAAAAAAGGGCGGAAAATAAGCATCAAAATAAAATATACGCGCATTATAGTATGAAAAAATAAAATTTTTCAATTCGTTAGGATAGGGATAGAAATAGCTGCTGTAGAGATTCGCAAGTAAAATTATTTTATAAAACAAAAAACCATTAGTCTTACTTAACTTTCAAATAGGATTTGCCATAAAATCCAGAAAGCTTTGTTGTATTTTGCTTTAGCCAAATCATTAATTTCAGCAAGTGGTGGCATGGCGACACCATCAATTGACAAAAACGGATTAAATTACTTATAGTCTGTTTCACACAACTTCGTTCATAAATTATAACACTGTCTCCTACAATAAGCTGGCAGATTGCGATTACAGCATTGATCTGATATATAATTATCGTAACCCTTGGCTTATTGTCGTTGAAAATTCTTAGAATTTATGCACGAAGTTATGGGAAACAGACTATAGTTGCTCAAAACTTATTTTACATTCTCACAAACCTGTTTGGCTTTTAAATAGGTATTGATGGTTTCGTGTGAATTATATTTTTTACGTTCTTAGCTCAAATTATATTTTTGGCATTTTACATATATAATAATATAATAATATTTATTAGCCAATCACTACCGTAGAAAATGCAATAAAAAATTACATGAAAAAAGGACTTAAATAAAATTGGCAGATACGGCATCCAGAGCACGATTTTCAAGAATTTGTCTGGTAGCATTCTTGAATTTAAAAAACGGCTTATTTGATTCTAGACATATATGTAGATACACATTGTTTTGAAAAATTAACCCAGAAATTCTTTATTGGCTGCCTCCATAATAGAGAGTAGGAATCCACTGCTGAGAGTCTTACTGCTATTCTTTGAATTCGTCAAATCTGGGGCAATTGGGGAGAGGCGTCCAGTCCACCTCATTCACACATAAATCCATCCCATGCTGCTCACAGCTATTTGAGTGATTATTTTAGCATTATTAGGTCTCTTGACTACAGATGCACAGCATGGTCGGTCTGGAGGGGTAAGCTGGTCTGCTGGTCAAATATACAGGGTGTCCCACCTAACTATCCCCAGTAGTTTTTCAGTCATAACTTCCTTAATAATGGTCCAAACTTAATGAAAACTCACCACTTTACAACTCGTCCAATAACATTGGGAACCTTTCAGTTTCATTTGAAGAATTGATTAATTACAAGGTTTAAAACGATACTTTTTGTGATTGGCACTTTCTGATCAGTTTATTTGTTACTTTGAATTTATTAAATACGTAAGTTTTTTGAATTTTGTTAAATCTAATTTTTTTAACTTTTCTATGTAATTGTCGTGCCTGTGGTAATTTATGACCAAATAAGGCACCACAATAACCTGGAAGAGTAAAAAAATTAAAATTAGACTTAGCGAAATTCAGAAAAGTTACGTATTTAAAAAATGCAAAGTCACAATTTTATTGGCCGGGTTGTAAAGTGTTGAATTTTCATCAAGTTTGAATCATTATTAAGGAAGTTATGACTGAAAAACACTGGTATAATTAGGTGGGACACCCTGAGATCTTTTTTAGTTAGCATTTCGTCAAAAACTGGTACAACTGCTAAAATGGCCTTAAAGCTGTGCTAATCTTAAGATTTTGATCAATTTTAAGCACTGATGAAGAAAATTTTTGGTTTAAAAATTCCAAATTTTTTATTCGAGGGTCTAGACCCTAAACTCCCATGTGGATAAATGGTCTGGAGTCTTAGCCCACCATAATCTTGAATACCCCTAGATTGCAGAAGATCAATTCACCACGACAAATTGCAGTTTTTAATTCTTTTTCGCGATCATTTGGTACCGATGGATAAGATCGATAAGAAACGTCACTTCGCTTTAATTTCTTTGATCGATTTGAACCTCTAAGAATATGAAAAATATTCTTAGAAACAGAGTTCCCTAAAAGATATGATCTTTAAATTTTTTGGAAAGATTGTTATCTATGTGGCCGGAAAATTTAAAATTTGGATAATTAAAACTCTAGGACGATTGTATGTAATCAATGCTTCATTTCTTGCATCGATGCGCCGAAGCAAAATAAGGATAGATACGAGTTCAGCATTAGTTTTATTGGAAAATTGGGAAATCCCATAAAAATCAATTTGAAATCTGATCCCGATCCTAAATGAAGTATTCTTCTCTTGCTCCGCACAAAAATTTATATCATCAACTTTATTGCGTCAAACAAGGAAACGACTGCTCCTCCTCGTTAGAATGACTGGAGAAAATCTAAATCTCCTATATGCCAGACATAAAAAGATCGAAATGGGACGATTTGGCTCACCAGTTTGGCGCCACCGGTTCGGCGCCGCCGATTTGACGCCAATCAGTTTGGCACCGCCGAGTTTGGCGCCAAGACAGTTTGGCGCCGCTGTAGAGGAAGGATCAGAATTCCTATGCAATAAAGAAAATATTTTTTTAATTTTTTCATGAATGTTGTCACCGTAGACAGAAAGCAGATTTTAACCAGAAAAGTTGCAACTTTTATGGGCATAATTTCTGAATAGCGGACCCGTGCTATTCACAGCATGTACAACGTATATATCCTTTCTAAAGCATAACTGCTTACTACGCCCATTTAGAAAATGTTATGAAGAACATGATTCTTCCAATCCTTTCTTGAAAAGATCGAAAATTCATTTTGTACCTTTTACATTCTATAAATAAAATACCCCGGTCCTCTATTCTGAAATTATGCCACTTTTACGACTAAGTAAAATTTTACAGCATGGTCGACAACTACAATTTATTCCACATGAGGAACAAACACTATTTATTTCGTTTGGAAAAAATCTCTGTCAGGATGAATTATTGTGTTTTTGACCGAAATTTTCAACTAAAGTCAAAGTCAATTTGCCACACCTCTATAGGTCACAAGTACTTTCGTTTGTATTTAAAAATCGCGCGTTGATTGCAAATACTATCTTTGACATGATAGTGGAACTTTGCAATGTTCGAATTTCGATGAGACCTCAAGACGTAAATGGCAGCGAACGCTCTGACGGCTTTTCGCAATGCGTAAAGCTTTTACGTTTTTATTACCTGGCGATTTATAAACGCAAACAGAAGTACCTGTGACCAAGGTGCGACAAATTACAAGTGACTCCGACTACAGTTTTCAATAAAGCCACTAACTGTTAGTTAAAAACACCACTTTTCAGAAAAAGGCGGAAAAAACTCGACAGGATGAAAAAGGAAACAGTATCAGAGATACATATGGCGCCAAACCGGCAGCGCCAAAACGGGTTGGCGCCAAACTGGTGGCGCTAAACCGGCGGCGCCGAAACGGCGGCGCTAGACCAGCGGCGCCAAACCGGCTCACACCTGGGCGTGGGGGTTCGGGGGTATGCACCCCCGGAAACCAAAATACCCCCAGAAATCAAAATACCCCCCCAGAATTCAATTTTTGAAAATTTTTTCGTTTTTTTCGCAAATTTTTGATGCCAATGGATTGTGCTTGATGAGAAACGTCGAAAAATTGTGTTGTTATCGCCATACCACCATTTTTGAGGCTATTTTTTGACCTTCAAAAATCATGCACCCCCCAGAATTTTTTGCTGCCCACGTATGAAGTGGCTGCGCCAAAGTGGCGGCGCCAAAACGTCGTAGACCCTGGAAAAGACTATAGTGGTCCCGCTAGCGTATTTCGAAAAGCCACTGAGGATTCGCTGTGGCTATTGTTAAAGATACGTATGTAGGCGGGCCTAGCGTTCACCAAATTACCTAACCATTACAAGCGTTCGAACGTAGGCATTCCGCCTATATGCCCATAAATGCGTGGTTACATATATACACGATCCAAACGCAGGCAAAATGAGACTCGCTCGCCCAAGTAAATAATAAATAGCATAGTACACTGTTTCATTGTTATTTACGCTAAGTAGGTACCTCAATTACTAAACCAACTTTTCCTTGCGTAATTTTACCGCAAGCTCGTGATTCAAGAGAGCTATTTCCAATAATGTTCGTGTTAAAAGAAAGAAAAGGTTAGCAAAAGATAATCGAATGAAAGCAATGATATGAAATGATATATTCAAGATGCTTGGTGTTTTGATTAAATTTCTCAAAGTTAGTACGTGAAAAAGTTTTTAATTTGGGAGACCATATTATATTCATAGATAATAAAATAAGACCCCAGAATAGACACACTTTAATACGATTTCAATAAGAAACGGAAGACAAAAACTGAGCAATTCACAAGGAAACAGCGATAGTTAATGACTCTAGGCCATGGGACAGAGCATTCGTTTGGCTAAAATGAAGGTTTTTCAGCAAATTTCTAGCGCGTTTCGAAATTTTTGGCGCTCAAACTCATCTTCATTTTGCAACCAATATTCTTGTATCAAATTGAGCCATCACCTATCTTTTTTTCCTTTTGCATTTTGAACTGTTGTGACAAACAAAATCCGTGATATACAAAGAATCGTGTGCAATTTGGGTATGTATTCGCTACGTTCCGATTAATACTATAGTCTGTTTCATTTAACCGAGAGCTTTTTCAGCAAATGTTTTCGGAGGTTACAGTAACCCCTTCTTTCTTATTTACTGTAGGTCGCTAGATCTCACTATAGCTATGTAGTAAAGACGGTTTTTTCAACAACATTTTTGCGGCATAATTTATTCTCGTCTTCCAGCATATCAATTAACTTATTAATAAAAATCGCGCATTCAACATATCCTGAGTCGACACTTTAAACACAATCGACTAAGATGTTAAGAAACGCCGCGAACTCCCGCATAGCTCAGTGGTAAAGCCTCTTGCTTGCAGTCGAAGCAACCCGGGTTCGATTCCAGCCGATAGCTTTTTGTCTAGCGCACTCACTGTAGTATGTCCCAGCACTGATTAAATGCCTAAATCAAATTTATTTAGGCATATTAGTGCATTAAAAATGGAAGAATTCTAGCCACTCGCCCTCACTGAGCTGATCTGCCGAAGTACAGTAATTCGTCTTGTTTAGCTTACTGTAACCCTTAAAAGAATTGACTAAAAACCTCTCGAATAAATGAAACAGACTATAATCGATCGTTTGATTTCCAATTTCCAAGCTTTAATATCGTCGATCGTGTTCAATTTTAGTCGTACAACGACTTTAAAGCCTTCGCCTTCCCGCAAATACTCTGTATTTTAAAATTTGTGCAACTTAGCAAAGACGATTCGAAGTAAAGATAATTATCATCTATTCTGAAAAAACTTTAAATCATTTTAAGATTTACTGGATAGTGTAACACACTTTGCCAAATGTTCGAATCAAAAATCCTAGAAGTCCGTTTGCTTTCATTAACTTTTTCTTTCTATTTAGGCAGACATTGAAAAAAGAGGCTCTAAGACTCATGTGTTTGCGGTAAGATTATGCAAGGAAAAGTTGGCGTGGTAATTAAAGTGCTTAGTGTAAATAACAATAAAACAGTGTGCTGTTATTTATTATTCACTTTAACGAGCGAGTCTCATTTTGCCTGTGTTTGGATCGTATACCTATATAACTACGCATGGGCGTATAGGCGGAATGCCTACGTTCGAACGCATGTAATGGTTGCTAGGGTGCTTAACAGGTACCTACTTAAAAACCAAAGATGAGGATACACATTAAATTTTGTTCTCCCCCCAAACTAGTTTTACTACTGAAATTGACTTATTTGGAGTTGGCATAACAAATGGGCGTGGGGCTGGAGGGGTTCACACCCCCGGAGTTGAAAACCCCGCAGATAACTGTAGACCTCAGTATGCTATTTTAAACTATATTTTTGGCAATTTTTGGCGATTTCATCCAGTCAGACTTTTCTTGCTACCCAATGTATGGTAGGCATCATAAGTGCATAGGCAGAAACTAAGTGATAGACTAAAATCGCAAAAAAAGCAACAAGACGTTCGACCCTAGGATTATACCATTATTTGCGGAGGTCTGATTCTGGTTATATAAACCGACCTGTCCACCTGTGGATAAAAAGGATTTTGACATTTTTTTCGAGAATTCTCATTTTTTTAGGAAAACTAATTTGTGACTCATATACTGCTTAATCCTTATCAGCGTGTCGATATGTATATGGAGTGGGCGCATCTAGCGATGTATAGTCTACATTTAATTATTAGAGACTGGGCAACATGGCTACAAAATTGAGCCTTAATTCTCATTTTTTATCTTATATTCTTATCTTTAACAGCACTAGTCTGAAACTTTGTCTTAACTCGTTTTGGCTCCAGTTACATCCTTCTTAATGGTTTATTCATTTTTCCAGCTTTTCAGATGCATCCCCTGGTTGTGTTTTACGCAACAGAAACCTACTTTTTCTCCTTTACCATTGATGTCCACAAAGTGCCTATTTTATGCATTAGAATAGTTTTAATTTAAGTTGCATCTGTTTTAAAACTGATTCTTTTAAAAAAAGTAACACACATATATAGAAAGAGCAAAAAATTGCATTAATTGAAAGTAATAACTCTCAAAATGTAAAAGAAGGTGTATAATAAATGATATTAGTTTGATAATAGGATAATTGATCCAAACACAATATACCTAATAATGATCGACAATAAGCTGACAGATTGCACTTACAGCATTGATTTGATATATGATTATCGTAATCCGTCGCCTTACTTTTGAATAAATTCATAAAATTTATGCGTAAACTTATGTGAAACAGAAGGACTCGAAGGACTCTTTCCTGATGGTGCCTTTCGACTGCAAAAACAGGATGGTAAAGGGAGAATTAAGTATGTTTCGAAATTCTTGCGACTTTCTCACACTAAAGTGATTCAAAAAGCAGTACACTGCGTTTTTAGCGTACCACAATGGTTTTTCGAGTTAATCTAACAAAGTACAAGGAACCACACCTTAGGTCTAATTTCATTAACAAGAACATAAAATTATCTATCAATTTACAGAAAAATTTTCGTAAGATCTTAAAAGCACAAAGGTTTGTGGATAAAAACATTCAAAACTACAGTAATTTTCCAATATGGCTGCCTACATGGCTAAAAATGACAAATGCGAATTCTTGATCAAATTGAACGAGCGAGTAATCATTCGAAAGCTCATTTCACGCTCTTTTCATATTGAGCTCAATCATTCAATAATATACAACCTGTGGCGCATAATAAGCATAGCTTATGGGGACAGCCGTATTGGAAAAATTTAAAACGAGTTCGTAGAGTGAATAGCGGGCTTAGAAGAAAGAGCAAAAACGAAAATTTTAGAGAATACTAAAACGGAACTATTTTGCCAGTTTTCAGCATAATGTAACAGACTAGTAAAAAATGTTATTTTTGCTATATGGTATATTGTAGTTATAACGAATTGAAAGTTTTTCTTGCAAAATAGTTTCATACTTTTGCTTAGTATTCAGAAAACTTTACTTTTCTGAAATCGCTTCAGTGGTTCTTGAGATTAACTCAAAAAACTATATCTGACACTTTATCTTCATTAGTGGTTTTGTGTAGTTTCAGATTACATTATGTTTATTAACTGATTAATTAGTAGGAACAAATTTGAGAAACAAAATGTACATCATTTGAAAGGAAATTCAATTATCTTTCTCAAAGGAGCTCAATTATTTAATCATGTTAGAGCTATACAAGGCTACTTTTCAAAATGTAATAAATTTTTGAAAATCAGTGAAATTGCAGTGAGTAGAAATTCAGCCAATCAGCGTAAAGACTTTCATCCGGTAAACTATCGTCTATTGCACGTCATTTGGCCCTTAAGGCGTCTTGTATTAATTCATGGTTCAGTAAAGAACTTCGAAGAAGTTCTATAGAGGTTCGATAAGGAACTTCGAAGAAGTTCTATAGAGGTTCGATAAATAACTTTGATAGAAGTTCCATAGCAGACTGTCGAACTTCGAAGAAGTTCTATAAAAGTTCGATGAAGAACTTCGAAGAAGTTCTATAGAAGTTCGATAAATAACTTTGATTGAAGTTCTATAGAAGACTGTCGAAGTTCGATAAGACGCAAATTGAAGTTCGATAAATTTTTAAAGAACTTCGATTGAATGCACATTGAAGTTCGTCGAACTTCGAGACAAAGTGCAACAAATCTTTAATATAACTTCGATGTTGTGCAAATCGATTCGTTGTTGAATAACAAACCTGGAATTGTATTGATTTTCAGTAGCCCATTTCTGAGTCATGTAGAAACAGACTATAATTAATGCATGCACCTTCATAATTTATACTTATCTTTGTTGGCGATACGATGACCTTACACTCATCTGTCTAGCGACCCAAAGATGTTTTTCTATACGCACCTTCAAACATTCTCGCTAGAAAAAGATCTAAGACTTGACTTGTTTTTAAATGAAAATCCAACATTAAATGAAATTGAAATTTGGAAATCCAGAAAGATATTTAATATTGCAAGAAATGGAATAAGGCAAAGCTTTTTGCAAGCATAAATCGATATAATCAAAGCTCACGCTTATGTGAAATTTAATTTTGTCATTTTCAACCAGACTTTACAGGTATCAATAAAGCAGCACAATTGCGATTTAAATTCCTAAATTAGTTGATTGAGATTTTTTTCAATTTATAATGCTGTTCGAATGAAGGAACTCTTTTCTTATATTTAGTCTTAGCTTAATTTTATGATCCATCAAAAAATAATTTAAGTTCGTAAACTTCAATTTTAAAATTTTACGACAATTTTAATTTTAAAAATTGTTTTTACACGGTATATTATATTTTAAAAAAATGTAATAACTTTGAAATTTGTATTGAAATTTTAACTTTAAATGCCTTTTAGAATAGTTATTTTTTAAATGAAGATGAAAACAACTGTGTAGGTATGGTCGGTTTTACTAAGTTTGGTCATGAATTTTAAAACTATTTCTGGCAATAAGCTGGCAGATTGCAATTATAGCACTGATCTGATCTGGTATATAATTATCGTGACCCTCGACTCGGTGTCGATTAAAATTATTAGAACTTATGCACGAAGTTAGTGAAGCAGACTAGGTACCTACGTATACAGTCTACGAAGCTGACATGAGCTGTATAGATAATTAATGCGCACAGATTTTTTGCACGAAATATATATATATATATATAATTCGGCACTTTACAGTATGTATACGACGATTAAAGCAGCATGTAGGGAGCGCACATTATGCTATATATCCTTCCCAGTGCTTAAAGTCGTTTGTGCTTAATAATGGGGTTGGGATTAGCTGCGACAACAGAAATCTATCCTACTCTAGTTCACGTATTTGAGGACGAGGTCAACATCACAAACCTATGTATGCACTCCGTGCCCATAATAAGGCATAAATTGTTTCATCCTAAGTGGTGAAAAAAATCTGTTTTCTTCCTCATAATGAAGTATCGTGGCAGGGCCTAACGGTATAGTCTACAAAACGGAATTGCGGAATAAATTTATTAGGAAACCTTATTCAGGTCGCCAATAATAATTAATTGACTGAATTAGAAAAAGGATGGGTATACAATATGCGAGATTATCAAAAACAAGATGGAAAATCTAATTTTTATTTCATTTGTCTCGTGAACTAGGTGAATAAAATTGGAATGAAAGAAAGTCGGCACTCAAGAAAGTGTAGGCTGAAAATTTTCAATATACATACGTAGGTGCCGCCCGATTTTCGGTTTTTGACAAATATCCTTAATTTAAAAACAGCTTTAGAGTAAATATGTCTACAGAATAATTATGTTGATTTTTTTACAATCAAATTCAATTAAGAAACCATTTTCACTGTTTTAGCATTTGTTTTGAACCTTTAATGCTTTGCTTTATGATTTTTAGAGTCTTATCAATTAGAAAAAATTGTTCAATTAAAGACATTATCGTCAACATAGTTGCATTAAATGAATGAGAACATCGGCTAATTGGCTTGACTACAAATACAAATGCCCGTTCGTTGGGTTGAGTTCCTAGAAAATATCGGTTCTTGCCTTTCATATGAAAATTTTAAACTGCGCGCAATTCGACGGACTGTGTGTTCTGTCCGTTTGACGATCAGTATAGCATCTTGCCTTAAATAAGTTTTACCTACATGGCACGATTACATGTCCAATGACCCCTATCGTGATGTGAGTCCTTTCTACTCGCCATTGTTTAATTCAACTCATAAATCAACTCAAGCGCACATTCATGATTTGCTATATAGTGAAATACTAGCAAACAAGATGTCGCCATACCTGGGCGTGGGGGTTTTGGGGGTAAACCAAAAATACAAACAAAAATACCCCCCCCCCCCAATTCAATTTTTGAAATTTTTTTCGTTTTTTTTCGCAATTTTTTGTGGCCAATGGATAGTGTAAAAATAATAGCTGCGACCGGAACTCGAACCCAGGACCATGGTTGACCGGACCACTGCTCTTGCCAACTGAGCTATCGCGAGACGATTTCGAAAGTGTAGTGTTCCACTTAAACTCCTCCCTCTTTTGAAGTAACTGGACTTGGAATCAATAGCAACCGAGCCGTTCCTACTCGAGACTTCCAGTGTAAAAATAGTAGCTGCGACCGGGACTCGAACCCTTGACCACGGTTGACCGGACGCTGCTCTTTCCAACTGAGCTATCGCAGACGATTTCGAAAAAGTAGTGTTCCACTTACAATAGTGCTCGGTGAGAAACGTATTTTTTTCGCCATAACACTATACCTGGGCGTGGGATTGGGGAAGGGGTATGCACTCCCCCAGAAACCAAAATACCCTTCAAAATTTAATTTTTAAAATTTTTTATGTTTTTTTTCGCTATTTTGTGATGCCAACGGATAGTGCTTGATGAGAAACGTTGAAAAATGGTGTTTTTTGCTATACCGTGCGCCCCCCCCCAGATTTTTTGACCTTTGAAAAAAATCTAGCACGCCCCAGAATTTGGTGCCGCCCATATCTGGGCGTGGAGAGGGTTTGGGGGACCCCTGAGAAACCAAAATACCCCCTCCCAGAAACCGAAATACCTCCCCCAAATTCAATTTTTGAAAATTTTTTTGTCCTTTTCACAAATTTTTGATGCCAATGGATAGTACTCGATGAGAAACGTTGAGAAATTGTTTTTTCCGCCATACTACCGTTTTTAAGGCCATTTTTTGACCTTTGAAAAAGTCTTGCAATCCACCCCCCAGAAATTTGGTGGCGCCCACCTATGGTGGTCGTCACACATAACGAGAGAATAAAATTAATATGGACATCCACGTCTAAACATTATCAATCAGATGCATGCAAGGGCTTTAAAACGCGATTGTGACTTAGAATTTATAATTCCAACCATACATTTAGAAATTGATTTAAATCCGATATCAGAAGTCCAGACATAATACTAATGAACTAAATACTTAAGTTAGCTTTTAAAAACAATATTCTTTCAAATTTTACGCTCTTAAATTAAAATTTTAATATGAATTTTAGACATATTACATTTTTGATAATATACGTATGCAAACAATTTTTTAAAATTGAAATTTTTGCAAAATTTCAAAATTTTTTAAACTAATACATTTTTTGACGGATCATAAAATTAAGCTAAGACTAAATGTCAGGAAAGGGCTCCTTCATTCGAACCAGCAGTGCGTTATAAATTGAACAAATGTCGCTCAACTAATTTTAGAATTTAAATCGCAATTGTGCTGCTTTATTTATACCTGTAAAGTTTGGGTGAAAATGACAAAATTAAATTCCAGATTAAAAAACCTCGATTAAAACATAAGGGTGAGCTTCGATTTTATCGATTTATGCTTGCAAAAAAGTTTCGCTTATTCCATTTCTTTCAATTAAATATCTTTCTGGATTTCCAAATTTCAATCTCATTTAATGTAGATGATTTCATTTTAAGACAAGTCAAGTCAGTAGATCTTTTTCTAGCGAGAGCGTTTTGAAGGTGCGTATAGAAAAAGCGTCTTTGGGTCACTCGCTAACCAGATGGGTGCAAGGTCATGCTATCGTCCAATAAAGATGAGCATAAATTATGTTGGCGCATGCATTAATTATAGTCTGTTTCACATGACTCGGAAATGGGCTACCAAAAATCAATACAATTCTAGGTTATTATTCAACAAGGTAGGTACTTAGGTACCTACGAAAATATTTGTAGATAGTGTATCTACACGTACCCTTACACTTACGGCTATAGCGCATCTTAGTGCGTTTATTTTGACCATCCGGTCTTTGAGTTCCATTTTGGCGATCCAGCCATATTTTCCGATCACTTTACAGTCGGATAGAATCCGACAGTAGGACATTGCGGAGTCTATCCAGCCACACAGTGTCATTTGGTTGGACCTTATTTTGCTACGTGTTGCGAGGGACACGCAAATGCGAATTTACTGTGGAACCCAATAAGTCCCCTTTAATTTCTTTACATTCAAATCATAGGCAACATGACCGCTATTCACGTTAACCCTGTGCAGAGACCAGAGAAATCCATGCGCAAGTAGCGCTCATTTTTGTTATAAAAACATTACATTCTCTTTTCTTCTTATCTCTTACTGTAAACCCCCCATCAGTCAATTATTAGTTCGGCTGGAGTGGCGATTGCCTCTTTTATTTCCTGGCGTGTTGACCTCGACTGTATCAGCGCCATCGTCTGTCAAATTGTTTGGTGTATATAAAATTAGCAAAATGACTGCCTAGGGGTGCAATACATCGCAGGCAGTTAGGGAATTGGAATTGGCCGGCCTTGACTTTGCATCTTGCCGGATTCTTTTGGGTAAAACTTTATTATCATTTTGATCAAAATTCAACAATTCTCTTTCAAACCAAAAATCTATAAAAATTATTACGTAATTTTTATAGTGGATGACAGCTCGGAATAGAGCTCTTAGTTGTTGTATTTATTATTCAGAGTGCTACTGGTACCAAAATTCGTAAGGTAGTTTAAACCCCCATCAGTCAACTATTAGTTCGGCTGGAGTGGCGATTGCCTCTTTTATTTCCTGGCGTGTTGACCTCGACTGTATCAGCGCCATCGTCTGTCAAATTGTTTGGTGTATATAAAATTAGCAAAATGACTGCCTAGGGGTGCAATACATCGCAGGCAGTTAGGGAACTGGAATTGGCCGGCCTTGACTTTGCATCTTGCCGGATTCTTTTTGGGTAAAACTTTATTATCATTTTGATCAAAATTCAACGATTCTCTTTCAAACCAAAAATCTATAAAAATTATTACGTAATTTTTATAGTGGATGACAGCCCGGAATAGAGCTCTTAGTTGTTGTATTTATTATTCAGAGTGCTACTGGTACCAAAATTCGTAAGTAGTTTCACCATAGGTAATTTGGTGCGAAACCTTTTCATTCTTTTTGCGCTTTTTGCGAAAATTATTCTTTTGGTCTAAAAGCGGTCCAAGGACCTAGAGCAAATACCAGGGTTATCTAATTACTCCTGTGTTAGGGTCTTTGGTCGGATTCTCCTCCCCGATATCTCCATAAGTACCGGACAAGCTGCGTCCATGGAGATTTTAGGCAATAGGTATTTGCGGTCATAGAGGAAGAATGGAGTCAGATTGCCGAAGCTCCCTGACCAGCGCTAATTGTAGCATAGGTACTAAGGTAAGCCCTGAAGGTACTTATTGTGGGTTGTTGCTTTCGTAGTTGTGTGTGTGTAGGGTGTCTTCCACGGCGGCATGCTGTCGGTTTAGGTATCCATGCATACTGCAAGTACTTAATCAGCAAGCACCTTTGCGCATGCTAAGATACTCCGTTAACTAGAAAGCTGCAAAGCCCACTAAGTTATGTACACTGGAGTTTCCCCCTTGAGGTTGCTCGCGTACAACCGATCTGGTGTCTGTCATCATTTAAATTAATCATAAATATTTTTCTACCCAAAAATATTTATTTTTGCATTCTAAAAATGTGTATCGTTTTGCCCATATACTTTTATCATATTGTCCGCGCCACAGCAGTGCACAGATAAGTTAAGCATTTGTGGCAAAGATTTTGTGTATTTGTGGTAAAGTCGCTGGCATTTTTATTTTTACCTAACTGACTCAGCGATATATTCTCGCCACTCGCCACGCACATAAATCTTCTTTCGCCTCTCTTTTGTACTTTTTGCTATTTTGGCACAGAGAGTTGCATTTTGGAAAACCCTATTCCTAGAGGGGTCCAATTCGAAAAAATTTTTTCGGATTTTAAGAATAGCCGATGTTTGGAGAAAAACTTTCTTTTACCTAACATTCATATTTCAAATGTTCCATTTTTAAAATGGGTGGTAAGAAAATTCTTCGCACTCCTCCAGTTAAAAAGGTGCCGCCACAATCTTGTTCTGCGCGCCAATTGCAAAATGATCAAACTAGTTCTTCGGCAAATGATAATAATGCACTACCCCCTTCGGTGAATAATAACTCTATTATTCCTTCCAATAATGAATTGACTACCGGCAGTGTTCATTCAGGAACTGGTAATTCTTCCGATACTCAAGGTGAAATAAATTCTGACAGCAACAATCATTTATAATGATCCTACTTGTGCCGAATAATGACACTAACCAACCCAAAGATGAAGCCGTTTTACCTGGTCGAACTTTTGATATGGAAAGTAAAGCATTTGAAAAGCAAAATGAGGACGAAATTCGCCCTAATTCGACAAATTCTGATCGAATGTTTTTGACTATTCTTGAAAGTATCCAAAAAATGAATTTTCAGCATGTGCGAGAAATGTGCCAAATGCGTGACGAAATTAATGACCTAAGGCTTACGGATACGTTTTCTGGTCGCCCGGAGGGTAATCAGCCTTCGCGATTGCATAATGACAAAAAGGTTATTAATTACATACCTATAGAGTTACCAAAACGATGTGTCAAACCGCCAGTAAATAATGAAACCGAGTTTGATAATTCATCACCCGTCATTCGGCCTCCTATAATTAATCCTAAGCCTAAGGTTATAAGGTTATTCTCGCGTCCAAAAGGACACCTGTGCCTATTATACCCATGAGTGAGCGCCCAGCTGTTGATTTTATGTCTTCGCGTATTAGCGAGCAGCACACGCAAAACCCTATTTTTGCAGATAATTTTTCTAATTCTGCGCATCCTTGCACAAGCTGTTAAATCAGCAAATTGTTGAAAACGCGCCTAACCCTTCACAATTTTAGCAGCGGCCTTTAAATCAGCTAGCGCCTGAGTTCGTGCCTAATGCTGTAAATAATAGCCGCCTTTGCACTATTTTCCTCCTAAAGCGGAAAGTGCGCCCCTGCAGCATGTGTCACATCAGAGGAGCAATAATTTTTCTGTGCAAGGTAATTTAGCAAATCCTAACGACGAATCCATGCCTATAAGGGACAATATAGTCGCGCCGCCAAACAGTCAGCATTGCGTCACATTTTCAGATGAGGACACAAGCAATTCGCAGCCTGAATATTCAGCGTCGCTTGCGTCGTAATCGTAGTTTGCATCGCTCTCGTTATGACCATATGTGGGCAGCAAGAAATTTCTGGGGGGGGTGCAAGATTTTTGAAGGTAAAAAAATGGCCTTAAAAATGGTGGTATGGTGATAAAAACACCATTTTCCGACGTTTCTCATCAAGCACTATCCATTGGCATCAAAAAATCGCGAAAAAAACGAAAAAAATTTTCAAAAATTGAATTCTGGGGGGGTATTTTGATTTCTGGGGGGGGTATTTTGGTTTCTGGGGGCATACCTCTCCAACCCCCCACGCCCAGGTGTGATTATGACTCAGATTCATCATCATCCTCGCACGATAAATCATCTGTTGCTGAAGCCATCAATCGCGGTCCATTCATACAACAAATGCATATTGCAGTAGCTGCTAGGAAATCTTTTTGAGGTGAAAAAACCGATATTCGAAAATTTTTCAATGAATTTGAAAGACTGGCAAGAATTTACAAAATTGATAAAAAAGATAGAGCTGAATTCGTTTCATCATTTTTTGACGACTATGCCCTAAATTTGTATGAAGTGTTGCCTCAAGAAGTGCATAGTTCTTATACTAAGACTAAGCACGCTATGATCGCAGAATTTCGCCCACTCAATCACAATATGTTATATGATCACTGTCTTGCCCGTAAGCAACAGCCTAATGAGTCTGTCCAAGCTTACTATCTTTCGCTTCACTGAGAATTAAGGCGCGCTAGACCTCGCATCACAACCGACTCTGAGCAATTTAATGAAATGCTTTGACATCAATTAAAGCGCGGTATGCTACCCAAAATCTCAACTGCAGCTTATCAATGCGCGCCTGGAGCCGATCTGCATGAGTTTTTGCATAATGCTAAATGCGCTGAGTATGCAAATCACCAACTTGCAGCAAAAAATGCGCCAACACCTTACGTTTTGACCATTGCTAATCCTGCTGGAGGCGCGTTTCCTAAAGAATCTGTATGTTTCACGAATAACCTTGATTCTGATCGCACAATGAAACGTTTACTCGTTCAAAACGCCCCAAAAATGAGCAATCTTTGTTGTGTAAATATTGCAGTTTCTGTAAGTGCACTGGTCACGTTGAAGAAGAATGTTTCAAAAAGCTAAAGCAGCGCAAATTAGACGAAAGTGCACAGCTAGCAAAATTTGATCCAGCCGCTCATCAGCGTAGTCAGTCAGCGTTCTTGGAATAATTGCAATTGCTCATCGTCGCGCCCAAATTATAATAATTGGCCACAATCTAAGCCTAGATATCGCGATCAAAGTCAAAATCGCCAACCTATGTCCCAAAATTCTGATGCACGTTTTGATTCAAGATGCTCGCGCCCACTTTTTAGGAAAAAATATAACAACTATGCACCGAATTATCATCAAAATTATCAAAATCAACCTTACAATAATTGCGTTCAATCTTATGACCATCGTCAAGATAATCCTTATGTGATTTATCCGCCAGAACAACGTAACACCTAATATAATTCTAATTATCGTTCTGCTGCCGTGAAATTATCCCCCTAACATCACCATATGTAGTGGATTACCAGCCCGCCAGAGAGTATCCCCCTCCCCCAACTGCCCTTTTTGCCTAAGAAAGATGTAAACACAGTTACCTCTAATTCAACTGAATCAAATAAGCGTGATGAAAATTTTGAATCTCAAGCATTTTTGGAAGAATATGAAAGATTGCAATGAAGATTAGCAGTCTATGAAAAAATGGCGTCATCCCCCGCTCTAAATCAGGATTTTGGAATTCCGAAAGCTAGTCATGCAGGTACAAATTTACCCACCATTTTGGCGGGAAATTCATGGTGTAAAAATCCCGGCACTAATTGATACAGGCTCGCAAGTCACAATGATGACTAGGCAGCATTTTTAAGAATTGGTTTCAGGTTACCTCCGGAACAAACGTCTAATGTAGTGCACGGTGTAGGTGGCATGACAGCAGTCGTTCGTTTTAACTTTAATATGACTATAACTATCGCCGATCATTCCATCTCCACTTTAGTTTCTATCATCGATAAATTGCCAGAAGACATGCTTCTCGGTTTTGATTTTTGCCGTTCCGCATTACTCTGGGTAAACCCATTGAAGACTGCGCGTTCATAAATGGTATAAAATTAAATCTCTTATCACCGAGCAAAAAATTGCATTTTCGTACCAATCCAAATGCTCAAATCGCATATCCTATCTGCGTGCATGTTTCAATTTCAGAGCCGATCACAATTTTGCCACGTCACAAATTAATAACACCAGCTTATATTAGTCACGGTTCCTACGATGCTGATATCGCACTTTTTGAGTCCAATCCAGATTTCATGTACAAAAGTTCACTTTTTGTCGCCCCTGAAATCGTCGACACTTCACTTTCTATTTTCCCCCTGCAACTTTGTAACATCTCTAAATCATCTATCCAAGATGACACTGGAGAACTAATTGGATCGCTAATGCCTGATGTTGATGTAGTGTCCCATATCGCAGTTTCTGACGATAGGTCACCCGAGCTCTTTTCCTGGATAAATAAGGCTTTGCAAGGCTGCATCGTTAATTCTAAGGAACAGCAGCAAATTCGTGATCTGTGTCAAAAATATGATTTGATATTTGCGTTAAAAGGCAAACCACTTGGTCGTATCCGCTTGTTAAGCATCATATCGACACAGGGGATAATCCCCCTGTTGTAGGCAAAACCTATTGCATTGAACACGCGCATAGACAAGTCATGCAAAAAGTAATCAAGGAAATGATTGCGGAAAACGTCATAAGACCAACGACTATCCCCTGGGCCAGCCCTTCGTTTTTAATGAGGAAAAAGGATGATTCCCTCTGCCCAGTTGTGGATTATTGCCGACTAAACAATGTGACAAAACCCAAATTCACCCCTTCCACAAATTGATGACTATTTTGATGCACTTGGGTCTGCAGCCTACTTTAGTACGCTTAGACTTAAAATCTGAGTATTGGCTGATCCCCCTAGACGAAAAATCTCGTGAAAAATCTGCTTTTATCTGCTCAGTAGGTCACTACGAATTTGAAGTGTTGCCTTTTGCTTTAAAAAATGCCCCTACAGATTTCCAACATCTTATGGAGCTTGTTCTCGCTGGTTTAAACTGGAAAACATGCCTCGTATATATTGACGATATCATTGTGTTTTAGCACACGTTTTCCGAACATCTTACTGATCTAGAAAACGTTTTTTGCTGCATTACAAAACGCAAATTTAAGGGTTAAACCAGAGAAGTGCCATTTAGCGCATGCGGAAGTCCAATTCTTGGGCCATCACTTAGGTCCGCTATTTCCGTTTGTTAAGGAAAACATACTGAATTTATTTGGAAAGAGGAACATCAAAAAAGCTTTTCAATCGCTAAAAGGTGCTTTTACATCACCCCCGATTTTGCAGTTGCCCAAGTTCGATAATGACCATCAATCCATACACAACCGACGCAAGCAATTACGCGTTAGGTGCGATTCTTACACAGAAACATCGGCCGTCTAAAAGTTGCTTTATCCTTGGTTATGCTAGCCATATTTTAAACTTGGCCAAATGCAACTATGCCACTTCTGGGAAGGAGGCTTTAGCAGATGTATGGGCAATTAAGCACTACTGACACTATCTCTATGGCAAAAAATCATCATGGAAACAGATCATCAAGCGCTTACGTGGCTCGTAAATGTAAAAGATCCCTTGAGTCGTCTAAGACGATGGGGTCTCAAATTACAGGAATACGAGTATGAGGTTGTTTATGTACCAGGCGCATATAATTGCGCCGCGGATTTATTATTGCGTCATCCTAAGTACAATCACAATGAACAATGTTATAAACTGGAACACAAACTTGTTGCTAATGTTGCAAACCTCGAATCTGAAGCATCTGAGTCTGACGATGAAAACAAACCTCCTGATATAAGACAACCAATGATCGCGCCAAAACCACAAACTGCAGAAAAAGATCATCCGCCAATTTTTTACAATTAAATCACGCTTTCTGAAGCCGAAAAAGCAGAAATTTTGTCGCCCTGCGAAGTATTCGCTGAACAACGCCAAGATGACGAGTTAAGCAAAATTTGCAAATCACTCAACAACTTAACAACACAAAAATATTGCGACGAATTTTTCTTGCTAAATAAGATCTTATATTGAAGATTCCAGCCAAAGCGCGCAGCTAATATAATTCATCAGCTTGTAATTCCCAAGTCTCTGTGTCGCCTCATCTTAACCAAATTTCACAATTCTATCATTGGAGCCCATTTTTCCACACGAAAAATTTTACCTGCCATTCAGCTCCGCTACTGGTAGGCCTAGAATGGAGAATGATGTGCTTGCATGGTGTAAGAACTGTGAGGTGTGTTTGCAGCGTAAGGTAGCAAATAATCCCACCGCCATACCTATGCAACCCATCGAAGTCTCAGCACCTTTGAGTTCATTGCGTGTGATTGTCTACATATGCCAAACTTGACGTCCGGAAACGATCAAATCGTTGTCTTCATGGAATATTTTACTAAGTATGTTGAAGCGTTTGCAGTGTCTGATATCAAAGCAGTCACTATCGCAAACCTATCACTGCGCAAATCATCCCAAGACATAAAGTTCCGAAACAATTTTTGATGGATCAAGGTTCAAACTTTACATCAGCCCTAGTTTCGGAAATTTGCAGATTGCTAAACGTTCAAAAAGTTTTCACCACGCCATACCACCCCTCAGTGTGATGGATTAGCTGAACGATACAACCGAACACTTATCGATGGACTTTCTAAGCTAAGCGCGAAAAATCAATACAATTGGGAGCAACTTTTGCCTTTCGCATTATTTGCATATCGCGCAACGCCACAATCATCTACAAATATCTCACCTTCAGATGCTCTACACTCATGAGCCTTCGTTTGCTCTCGATATTCAATTATTGAACGATCTCATGTTAAATCCCAATCTTCCCAATATTGCTGAAAAATATGTCGCTGATTTAAAAATCACTCTTCTTAATTTACATGATATTGCTAGCAAAAATCTTGCTAAAGCTCGTAATCATCAAAAGAAGCAGTATGATCAAAATGCGCATGAGAGAAATTTTACAGTTGCTGATATTGTCTATCTTAACAATAAAGCAGTCATTCAGCCTGAAATTGGAAAACTCTCGCCCAAGCAAAATAGGCCCTTATCGCATTGTTGCATTACCTACACCCAAAACTGTGCGAATCATTTATCTGCATAATCCACTTATCGAACATTTAGTGGACCGCAATCGCCTCTTACCTGCCCCTAAGTTGCCCTATTCCGATCTCATCGCTGAAAAGTACGCATATGTACCAGGTGATTGTGTTTTAGTTAAGCTTTCGCATCGACCTGTATGTCCGGCAGTAGTAATAAGTTTAGCAGAATTAGCGGCCGAAAGGAATTTAAGAGAGTGTGCTCCAGTTTGTTTATTAATTGGATCTAAATTGGCACATGCCGTACCGTTAACTAATGTTAGGGATCTTGTATTAATTGCCACTTCAGAAAGGAACTACACTGGCGCCAGTGTGCACTTCAGAAAAACGGTCACTGCAGTTCAGTGATATTTTGTTTACCATTCAGTAAAAAAATAGCTGAACAGGAGTGACCATTTTTCTGAAGTTCAAAAAAGAGGTCACGGAACTGCAGTGACCGTTTTTCTGAACTTCAAAAAAAGGTCACGGAACTGCAGTGACCGTTTTTCTGAACTTCAAAAAAAGGTCACGGAACTGCAGTGACCGTTTTTCTGAACTTCAAAAAAAGGTCACGGAACTGCAGTGACCGTTTTTCTGAATTTCAACAAGAAGGTCACGGAACTGCAGTGACCGTTTTTCTGAATTTCAACAAAAAGGTCATGGAACTTCAGTGACCATTTTCCTGAATTTCAGAAACCGGGTCACAGAACTGCAGTGACCAACATGGGCAGCAACAAAATCCTGGGAGGTCCGCTGAGGCAAAATCGCAAAAATTTAATTCTGGGGGGTCCCCCAGATTTTTGGGGGAGGGGTTCCAGACTCCTCATGCCCATGTGTGGCAGTGACTGTTTTCCTGAATTTCAGAAAAGTTGATGAAGTGCAATAAGTTATGTTATGAGCACACATTGGCGCAGGGAGTTTGGGGGTTTGTCTCTCCGGGAAGTTAAAATACCCAAAGATTATGTGTTGACCCGACCCCTAGGTTTTCCAAAAAGTGTTGGACAGTATTTTTACCGTAACTGCTGTTTCTGAATAATGAATGCCTACCTTGCATACAGAAATTCGAATTAGGTAATAAGTTTTAGCACAGGTAATTTAATTACATACATGTGGCCGCATGAAGCTACATAAATAAATAGATATATATTTGTACAAATGCATAGGTGGGTACATTTTCGATTCCGATAGCTGCAATCCGCCCATTTTAGGCTTTAAGCAGAGGCTGATTTTGATATTAGTCGGACGAGACCACTCATGGGCGAGAGTGGTCTGCATTCGCCGAGAATTCGATGGACTACCAAAAATCGATTGATCCTCATATATTTGAATTTTTGGCGCTATGTTTCAGCGAGTTTGCCCCATCGGACCCCCAGAATTTGGTCGCTGCTTAAAATCCGATTTAATTGAACAGACTACAGCGAGCGAATAAGTATCTGATAACACTGTCGAAAATGTGACATTTTTGAGTCAAAAAATTGTCTTCAACGTTTAAAAGGCACACTTTGTATGATTTTTTGAAAAATCGACGACCGTGGGAATCACAGCTAATTTGATGGGGTCTGTAGCCATTCTGGACCCGAATTCCCCAAAAACACCTCTCAATCATACTGCGCAATTTGAGGGCCAAAATGGCGTCAAAAACAGTTGATAAATGCTAAAATAGCTTACAACTGGTCACTGGATAATTTCAAGCATTTGAGGGAAATGTTTAATTTACTTCCGTTTGTATTCTTCGTTTCTCATTCCGCAATCCTATTGTTCCGTTAGTAGCAGCCGGTAGATCTCAGCTTAATGCCCCTTGTGCATGTCTGATCTCACTTGAATTTAATATTTGCCGCCTTTCCGTCTGGAAAAACCAATTTAATTAAAAAGTATTCATGTTGGTATATACTTCTTTCTCTATTCTAGAGTGTTCGGTAATGATTATTGTAATGTTCTTTTGTAATTATATCCAAAAAATATTTTCATTGGAAAATCCCAACGTAATACAAGTATGTATGTACATGTACATATCTATATTACATCGTGCTGCGATGCAACCTAGGACGGCTTGGATAACACCTCAGTCTAGGGAGTTGTGACACGATGATATTTTTATTTGGGCAAAACTTACTTGACTGATCAAACTATATTTATGTGTTTGGTGCGCAAAGAAGACAAAAGATCCGCATCTGGCGAATTCGGTTCGAGAAATTTGAGATGACCAGACCTACAGTACACCCGTAATTAAGGCCCGCATTGCAATCAATAGCAATCAAAAACGGCCTACTTTCTTATTTTCGGCTATTCAATGCTTCTTTACTGTGGGACGTACACCTACATAAAACGTCTAATAAAACGTACATATATAGAAAGAACCAGCATAATGGACTCGTGCCTAGCGTAAGTCAAATTAATATGACAATTGCGTCGTCAGGCCAGAATATGTTTGTCTGTTTATACAGGACTGCTATACATACAGTAGGTAAACAGGTAGATTACTCCATAGCTGATTTGTACGACGTCGATGAGAAGAGTGCACGCAGAGTTCTGCACGTAGCTGTGAACGATAAATACATTTTGGGCATTAGAAATTGATCATTTGCAATGAATTACACGAATCAGATTGTGTTTCGGAGTCGTTTGAGGGCGGGAAATATTAAATTCAATTGAGATCAGACATGCACAAGGGGCATTAAGCTGAGATCTACGAGCTGGTCTATCAGAACGGAACAATAGGATTGCAGAATGAGAAACGAAGAATAAAAACGGAAGTAAATTAAACATTTCCCTCAAATGCTCGAAATTATTCAGTAACCAGTTGTAAGCTATTTTAGCATTTATACTGTTTTTGACGCCATTTTGGCCCTCAAATTGTGCAGTATGATCGAGACGTGTTTTTGGGGAATCCGGCTCCAGAATGGCTACAGAACCCATCAGATTAGCTGTGATTCCTACGGTCGTCGATTTTTCAAAAAATCATAAAAAGTTTGCCTTTCAAACGTTGAAGATAATTTTTTGACTCAAAAATGTCAAATTTTGTACAGTGTTATCAGGTACTTATTTGCTCGCTGTAGTCTGTTCGATTAAATCGAATTTTAAGCAGTGACCAAATTCTGGGCTCCGATGGAGCAAACTTGCATAAAGATAGACAAAAACATCGAATTCTCGGTGAATCAATCGATCTCATAGGAAATAAACCTTCGAATTCTCAGCGAATCCAGACCTCTCTCGCCCATGAGTGGTCTCGTTTGACTAATATCAAAATGAGCCTCTGCTTAAAGCCTAAAATGGGCGGATTGCAGCTATCGGAATCAAAAATGTACCCATCTACGGATTTGTACAAATATATACCTATTTATTTATTAAGCTTCATGCGGCCACATGTATGTAATTAAATTACCTGTGCTAAAACTTATTACCTAATTCGAATTTCTGTATGCAAGGTAGGCATTCATTATTGAGAAACAGCAGTTACGGTAAAAATACTGTCCAACACTTCTTCCCGGAGAGACAAACCCCCAAACCCCCTGCGCCAATGTGTGCCCATAACATAACTTATTGCACTTCATCAACTTTTCTGAAATTCAGGAAAACAGTCACTGCCACACATGGGCATGGGGAGTCTGGAACCTCTCCCCTCAAAAATCTGGGGACCCCCAGAATTAAATTTTTGCGATTTTGCCCCAGCGGACCCCCAGGATTTTGTTGCTGCCCATGTTGGTCACTGCAGTTCTGTGACCCGGTTTCTGAAATTCAGAAAAATGGTCACTGCTATTCCTTGGCCTTTTTTTGAAGTTCAGAAAAATGGTCACTGCAGTTCCGTGACCTTTTTTTTTGAAATTCAGAAAAACGGTCACTGCAGTTCCGTGACCTTTTTTTGAACTTCAGAAAATCGGTCACTGCAGTTCCGTGACCTTTTTTTGAACTTCAGAAAAACGGTCACTGCAGTTCCGTGACCTTTTTTTGAACTTCAGAAAAACGGTCACTGCAGTTCCGTGACCTCTCTTTTGAACTTCAGAAAAATGGTCACTCCTGTTCAGCGATTTTTCTACTGAATGGTAAACAAAATATCACTGAACCGCAGTGACCGTTTTTCTGAAGTGCACACTGGCGCCAGTGTAGTTCCTTTCTGAAGTGGCAATTAATACAAGATCCCTTTACCCCTTTGCAAAGCCATGGCTGAGCAGCGTGTCCCATCAGAAGAGGACATCGTGGACTGAGATTGTCCAACGTTTTGCCTCTTGAGCAACAACAATGCCGCCCACTTCATTGTAGCGCTTGAGGCTGCGGCTGCTGAAAAGCAGTATTGCACTGATGAGCTGCCGCCCCAAGATCACTATTTCAAATGCGACGAGCACCTCACACCAAATCTTTGCAACCTTACACCAGTGGAAGGGCCAAATCACTATGATTGCATCTCTGCTCAATGTAAGTGGTGGCTGGCGACCATGGAGCGCATCCCTTTGTCAGCGCCATATGTGCCCAAAAACGACATTCAATGTACTGTAATGATCAAAACAAATGAGCAATTGTACAACACAATAGGTACACTTTTTAGGCCCACAAACCGGCTCAACAGTCAATATTTCTTTGGATTCGACTCAGAGCATGTTAACAATTGTTTGTTCATGCCATACCGCATTTGGGAGTGATACTGACAGCAACTGGATCCCACCTACATGGAAGCCAACGGTCTTTTGGCCAGGTATATCCAGATCGCTGACGCCAGAGGCCAAGTGTTCGCTCTGAATGTTTCCAAGTTTCCACAACCCCCGCTTGGGTTAGCAGAATTGCTAGAGACCCCTTTACCGGATGTCTTCCCTGGCTTGCCACGACCCCAGCAATGACAAAATTGCCTACTTTCACGTCCACGGCCCACATTATGCAGATGTTGTGGCCTATCTACAAAATCGTGATGGGAGACCTCCCTCGCGTGTTCTCTTTTCAGGGCTAATATTTTAGATACGCTGACCATGAGTGCTTTTTCATGCTCAAAAATCGCTTCAATGCTGGAAATCATCGCCTAAAAATGCTGGCAGTGTTCTTTTTTGATATGGAGTCAGATTCTTTGGCAGTTACATGGATTGGACAGGCATGGAATATGCCTTTGACGGGTCCCATGTTATGCTATCTTGCTTTAGACCCTATTTTCATCGCTCAATGTTTACATACTCATTGATATGTATTCGCCGAATATGAGTAGAATTTCTCCCTTGACAAGTACTTCCTGGTTTCACCTTTGAAGGCAACGAATTCGCAATTCAAGACGCGCCACCACCAGAGCCACTGTATATCAAGCTGTCAAAGTTGCCGCCTAATATGTCCCAAAGGCAAAGAGCCATACGGCGAACATTTCATAGATCAACGACGCCTGAATCGGATGGCGAGGATCCGACGATGATTATTTTGGATGACTATGAGCTAGATGAGCTGGGCAATCCGCCATTTTTGCCAGCCACAGAGCGTCCGCCATCGCCGATGCAACAAGCAATTTTTTCGACATCATTGCTCGTCTGCTGTCAACACGCTTAATCCGCCTCTGAACCAATGGAAATGAACATTTCCGATAGGTTTCCAGCTGCGGCTGCAACCACTGCTATGCTGGGTCGGCCCCTGGATGTTGAAAATTTGCCAATCGTTTCTCAGCCAGCAAGTCGTCAGAAGTCATCGTTTTGCACCCCCACAAGCTGCTCCAGCTTCAGTGGCGCCGCCTCCGCCTGCCTACACAACACCAACTGATATTCAAAATATCATGTCTTCAATGGCGTTGCCATTTGCAGCTGAGCCATTGCTGTCAAAGCGTATTCCTCGAATTTTGCAGACCACTACAACGGAACAGAGCATTCAAGCCCTCGGTTCAGCAACCGACGCAGGTGCCAGATGCGGAAGAACAAGAGTGCATATCCGCCTATGCAAATTATTTCCATGAAGCCATGCAATAACTGCAAGAAACAAATCAACCTTGCTTGTCTATTCAAAATTTTCGTCAATGGCTTGGCCCGGAAGCAGGCGTGGAGTTATACAGAGGCCTGCGTGATGATATTCAAATGTGCTACAACGCAATGAATGCATGATACTCACAATATTGCCGAATTGCCAATACACCCGACAGGCCAACAATTTTGCCATGGTTACCCGCTAAAGTGGAAGAGAACAAAGGGCTCAGGAACCAGGTTGTGTCGCATTATATAACGCAGCCCTGTGTTTTCCATCGCCAGTTCTATCCAGATCCGTTGTTTACGCAAAATCGCATGTTCATCATGACAGGATACATGGTCCACAAAGTAAACATTCAATAAGTCACAAATCATCCATTTCAGCTGATGCCGCCACAGATGAACATTTGACACGGTACCACAGTGCAGCCTGAGTTTTTCCTGCACTGTATTCAGCCACAGCCTGATCATACGGCAGCCTTTGTGTATCACAATCCAGCAAAAGGTCGATATTTTTGAAGCATATTGTGAATTCGAGCTGCTCGCTACTGCGCACGTGATGCAAGCTTCATCACTTTTGCGCTATATGGATCAATGCTTTCACACGTTTGCTACCTTGTATGGGGACCCTGGAATTGCCTGGCAAATGTGTGAACAAATTTGATGCATGCGTTCCTGGAATTTCCTGAACTAGTGGAAGAAATTGAGGATCCAGTCGCGCTGCATTGCGACATTCAACAAATTCACAAAGCCACGGATCCAGATTTATTGGTGCCTGCCCAGTTTGGCCGTCACAAATTGTGACAACACTCATCATTCTATCTTCAGAAAAAACTACCCAATGAGTTGGACAATATCCACGGAAATCAACAGAAGCGCCAATCATAGAAACGTTTCGCTGCTTTGCAGGGCCCAGGGGGCCCCCAAGCAAAGAAGAGACAAAACGTCACTGATCTTTCTTTGCAGGCTCAAATAAAAATGCGCCGAGTTCAAATGATAATTGAACAAGCCGAGCGTGAGACAAACCCAATGCCACTTCTGCCGCACGTCACAGTTGCGCGTAAGCCAGGCTCTTTATCCGTGGCTTCTTTGATCCTATCACAAAGCTATTCCTTTTTAAGGGCCAGCCGACGAGATTGGAACAAATACGAGCATGCCCAATGAGCATATAAGGCCAACCAGAAATGGAAAGAATGGCGCAAGAGGCAAACAATGATATACCGCCAATTGGCAATGTTATCGAAGCCATCACATTTGCAACCCGGACCCTCTTCTCTTTTCTCATTCCAGGCAGAATCTACCTTAATTGACGGCAACTTCAACGCCGTGCGAGCAACCAGAGCAATGGTCACTGCAGCATTCTAGTGGAGGTTTTGGGCGTTTCCCATCACTAATGGGTAGGTTGCCGCGGCCCACCGGTAGCTCCGCTTGTCCTCCGCAGCAGCTCCGGCCGCGTTCAACCCTGCCGCCGCAAGCAGTGTTGCAGCAACGGGGCTGCCGCAGCGTCAACGCGAATCGGCCATTCCCCGCAGCAGCAGTGATCAAGGCTGCGTGGTCAATCAAAGGTCGTGGCCAACAACAACCACAATGATTGCACTCACCACCGCTGGATCAACCGACCAGTTTGGGCAGTTTTGGGTGTTTCCCATCACTGCCATGCCTCAATCTAAATTTTGAGGAGTTTTGCCATCTAGCTACACCTTCTAGTCAGCCGCAAGTTTATTACGGGTTCGGAGCACCATCGCCCCGATGTGATATCACTGGACAAACATCGACGCCTGCGCAAACATATGCAACCGCGCATCAATCTATTGGCCGAGGATTGCCCTTCGGCAAAACGGACTTCTAAAGGAACTCGTCACGTCATTTGACTCGGTCGCCACTCTCTTTCCGACAACAAAACCAGACCACAACCGCCGCCAGTAGCCACGTTTGGCTTTTACTCTATATTTGGACTCTGCGTTCGTTGCCAATGGCCAGCAGTTTATTGTTTGTTGGATCAATGTCATTTTATTTGCGTTTTATTCTGTAAAATTTTCTTTGTCATAAAAACTACTTCCATGTGCCTTTAAATCGTTCCATGTGCCTTTAAATCTCGTCTTTTAAATTTTGCATAATGTCATTGTTTTGATCTTGTTGATTTTTTTTCTTTCACTTGCTCAGAGCAAGTTTTTTGGCCTTATTTTACCTTAATTTTATCTAAAATCTACTTAATTTTTCTCTTTATTCAAATTTATTTTTCCGATCTCTGCACTACTTTAGACAGAGGCTCAGTCATGGATTCAGCCGCCATACTTTTCAAATCAAATTTCTTTCCCCCATTCACAGTAGGCCCAGCCTAAAAATTTCAATAATTCAAACCCGGGCCTTCCATTTGTTGGATCCCCAACAATTTTTCTCATATTTCAATAATTTTTCATTCCATCTTAAAAAATTCGGCTCGTGTTCCGAATTTTTCCCCGGTGAGGGGGAGGAGTGTAGATAGTGTATCTACACGTGCCGTTTACACTTACGGCTATAACGCATCTTAGTGCGTTTAGTTTGACCATCCGGTCTTTGAGTTCCATTTTGGACGATCCAGCCATATTTATCCGACCACTTTACAGTCGGATAGAATCCGACAGTAGTAAGACATACGGAGGCTATCCAGCCACGCAGTGTCAATTGGTTGGACCTTATTTTGCCACGTGTTGCGAGGGACACGCAAATGCGAATTTACTGTGGAACCCATATAAGTCCCCTTTTATTTCTTTACATTCAAAACATAGGCGACATGACCGCTATTCACGTTAAGCCTGTGCAGAGACCGGAAAAATCCATGCGCAAGTAGCGCTCATTTTTGTTATAAAAGAGCATTACATTCTCTTTTCTTCTTATTCCTTACTGTAAACCCCCCATCAGTCAATTATTAGTGTGGCTGGAGTGGTGATTGCCTCTTTTATTTCCTGGCGTGTTGACCTCGACTGTATCAGCGCCATCGCCTGTCAAATTGTTTGGTGTATATAAAATTAGCAAAATGACTGCCTAGGGTGCAATACATTGCAGGCAGTTAGGAATTGGAATTGGCCGGCCTCGACTTTGCATCTTGCCGGATTCTTTGGGCAAAACTTTTTATTATCATTTTGCTCAAAAATTCAATAATTCTCCTTTGAACCAAAAAATCTATAAAAATTATTACATAACTTTTATAGTGTGGATGACAGCCCGTAATAGAGCTCTTAGTTGTTGTATTTATTATTCAGAGTGCTACTGAACCAAAATTCGTAATTAAATTCGCCACAGGTGTAATTTGGCGCGGAAACCTTTTCATTCTTTTCGCGAAAAATTTTTCTTTTGGTCTAAAAGCGGTCCAAGGACCTAGGGCAAATACCGGGGTTATCTAATTATCCCTGTGTTAGGGTCTTTGGTCGGATTCTCCTCCCCGATATTTCCATAAGTACCGGATGCAACCTGGGTCCATGGTCCATGGAGATTTCTAGGCAATAGGTATTTGCAGGTCATAGAGGAAGAATAGAGGCAGATTGCCGAAGCTCTCCTGACCAGCGCTAATTGTAGCATAGGTATTTAGGTAAGCCCCGAAGGTACTTATTGTGGGTTGTTGCTTTTGTGGTTGTGTGTGTGTAGAGTAATCTTCCCCCGGCGGCATGCTGTCGGGTTTAGGTATCCCAACTGAAAGTACTTAATCAGCAAGCACCCTTGCTCGCTAAGATACTCCGTTAATTCAGAAAGCGGCAAAGCCCACTAAGCTACATATTTAAGATAGATGCAGTACCTATGTACTAGTTTAGAATTGCTAATCTAGCCAGTGCTTGCACACGCCATCCCCAGGATTTAATCGCTGAAAGCATGACCACCATACGTGGGCAGCACACCTGGGCGTGGGGGGTGGCGTACCCCTTCCGACACCAAAATACTTCTTTTGAAATCAGAAATAACTTCCGCAGAACTCAATTTTTGAACCCGGTTTTTCGGTTGTTGCGCAATTTTTTTGATGCCACGATGTAGTAAAAACGCAATTCAGCCGAAAAAATGAGTAAGTTTTTATTAGTTTCCCTGCCACCATTTTTAAGGCCATTTTTTGACTTTCGTGTAATCCAGACCCCCCCCCCCAGATTTTCATGTTTTTGCTGCCCACGTATGGCGGGCAGCAAGAAAATTCTGGGGGGGGAGTGCAAGATTTTTTTGAAGGTCAAAAAATGGCCTTAAAAATGGTGGTATGGCGATAAAAACACCATTTTTCTCGACGTTTCTCATCAAGCACTATCCATTGGCATCAAAAAATTGCGAAAAACGGAAAAAATTTTCAAAAATTGAATTCTGGAGGGGGAGTACGTTGATTTCTGGGGGGGGTATTTTGGTTTCTTGGGGGGTGCATACCCCCCCCAACCCCCCTCCCCCACGCCCAGGTGTGATGACCACCATACGTGGGCAGCAAGAAAATTCTGGGGGTGCAAGATTTTTTTGAAGGTCAAAAAATGACCTTAAAAATGGTGGTATGGCGATAAAAACACCATTTTTCGACGTTTCTCATAAAGCACTATCCATTGGTATCAAAAAATCGCGAAAAAAACGAAAAATTTTTAAAAATTCGAATTCTGGGGGGGGGTATTTTGATTTCGGGGGGGTATTTTGGTTTCTGAGGGGTGCATACCCCACAAACCCCCCACGCCCAGGTGTGACAGACCACTACTATACAAAATAAATGTCGGTATCTCTGTGAAACCCTTTATATAAATTATTAAATCAATGTCGCAAGTCAGCCGAAATTCTATAAATAAACTGCAAGGCTGAAATCCTTTTGTTTATGTACTATGTACATGCATGCCTATGAATTAAAATTTACCTCTGCTATTTGCTCTACGCAAAGTTATGTGACCTCATTTTTCGGTCTCTTGAACTTCAGTTTGTATGTTTGTTGGAGTTCTATAAAGGATCTGTCGAGCTTTCGATTTGCACAACATCAAAGTTCTATTAAAGATTTGTTGTGCTTTGTCTCGAAGTTCGACGAACATCGATGTGTATTCTATCAAAGTTCTTTTAAAATTTATCGAACTTCGATTAGCATCTTAGTGAAGTTCGACAGTCTTCTATAGCACTTCAATCAAAGTTATTTATCAAATCTCTCTATAGAACTTCTTCGAAGTTCTTTATCGATTTTCTATAGAACATCTTCGAAGTTCGACAGTCTTCTATAGAACTTCTATCAAAGTTATTTATCGAACTTCTATATGTTACGTTTATCTCTTAACTTTATTAGAGGCGGAAGAGAAGTTCTCTTACCAACACTCTATTTATTGGACAAACACGTTGTGTAATTTTTTAGCCAGATAAGGTTGTAAAACTTAGGTGCTTAAACTAATTAATTAAATAATTTTTAACTTCAATAAACTACGACTCAGCAGTCAGCACTATTACTAACCTTGAATTAGTTTAAATCTTCAAGTATGGCGACGTTCAGATGCTTTTATGAGAATAAAATTAACAAAAGATCGTAAAATATTTTATTCAATCAAAAACTCGCTAAATAACTGCAATAATAATGACCGACCAACTCAGACGCTCCAAAATTGCACAGACTACTCGAATAAAACAAGTGTCAAATTAAAGAAAAATGAGTCGAAAAACGAATTTATTTTAGGAAGCGCGTGAAACTGCGTAAAAGTACACTCAACACACCAAAAAGCACATTTTTATGATAATTAAGTACTTACATCAAATACACAGGGTGTACGTGCGCAAGTAGCGTAGCTATGTGCTAAGTAAGAGATCTGTTTATAAAAAGCGCGCTAAAAGGGTCATCAAATTTTGACAGGTAGTGAATAAAAATAAAAATTGTGCATTCATTACAGCTAATGATATTCGGATATTTTATGAGCATAACGGAAGTTGCACGTAGGCATAAGTCTACAATTTTATAGTGTAGATTGCACAATAAGTACTATGAAAAGTGTTATTATTTAAGAAAGCACTGCAAATATGCTTTGTAGCATATGCAACACTCTCCCTTCCAGCTACGAGCTCCTGCGAGTCCTTTGGAAAGAGGAACAGGGTTCCAGCTATTCCAAAGTGCTGCAGCTGGTTACAATCAATGCTAGACACAAAACGCACGTATGCCACATACCTACACACTACAAGTATGTTGTACTACACTTTCAAATTTAGGCACACACAAGTAAAAGGATGTTACAATTTCCAAAAAAGGCACAACCAAGATGGTACACCACAACAAAATATAGCACAGACAAGAGAAGGCTGCAATTAAGCATCCATCTCTGAGCATTGACGTTGTTCCACAGCAACATAATGAAGCCTTCCATTCCACTGCAGCCAGTCATGATGTGCTCACGTGCCACTGCTTGTGCCGAAAGTGGCCCAAAGCATGCATTAGCAGCCAAAAAGTTCTCCATTGCCGTGACAGTGTCCTCCAACCGCCGCTGCATCTGCACAGTGTGATCAACCCAGCGTGAAACCATCTTCTCCGTAGGAATCAAAGGACACAGTTCTTCCAAATCCTTTGACCGACTAAGACTCTTTGGCCCATCACGCCACTTATCATACTGCTGCGCCGCCTCGTGCCACAATTGTGCCTTCACCTCCCAGTCCAGGGGACCTGGTATTGGTTTCAATGCACAGTTCTGCTGTCGCCAACGCAAAAATGAGGGAGAATCTGCGAAACGTTCACATATATTCTGTTGCCATTGCAACCACTCAATAATATTGGTTGCATCCTGATGTTGAATGCTTATTTGCTCCACCTGACTTGTGGGCGCAAGCTGCGGGTCTACAGATTCAGCGAGTGCACAACCCTGACCTGAATTTTTAGAGCAACGCTCCCTGGCTAAATTTGGCCAGTGCAGTCGTCTTCTAGCATACTGAAATGCATAGGGACGTTGCTGCAAATGAATTCTCCGCCAAACCTGCAACCTACGAAGCCAGTAACCACGATTTGGCATCCTTTGACGACCAATCAATCCATAAAAACTCGGAGCTTGAATAGTGGGTACAGAATGTCCTTTCAGTGCCCGATGGTTCCTAATCTTAGGGTTGACCATACGATGCATCTTTGATCGCAACTCCTTCATATCAAACGTTCGCTTAACTGCCATAGACTGCTGCCAAGTTGGGACACGACTTTTCCAATAATTGGACCAAACTTTTCCAGGCGCCTTTCCCATGATGTATCGAAACAGTGTCTTTCTGACAAACCACATATATCGTTGTTGATTGCGCATTGCCAAAATACATGCAATTTTAGCAGCAATGAAACGAAACTTTCCATACAAATAATTGTAGCGAAAATACAAGCAAAGTGGCATACATGACATAAACGCGTTCACTTCATCCTCAAAGATAGTTATCAGATTTAGGATGGAACGTGGGACAGTCTTGGGGTTGGGTTTTGAACCTGGGGTGGTGCCTCTAGAGCCAACCCTCTCATATGTAAAACCAACCCATCTCCTGCTCCCTGCAACTTACCACCATCATTGAGTTCCACTGAAGGACTGGGATCTGGCAGCAGAGCTGACTCCACCCAACCTTCTGTTTCCCTCTCAAGCTTTGGAGTTTCTCCATCACACTCCATAGGCTCTTCTTGGCTTGCTGTCTCATCCCCTCTGTGAATTTCTTCATCTAAAACAACAGCCCCTAAAAAGTAAGATGAGCGTCTTATAGTCCTAGTAAACAACCAATTATTTTCCAATGTTGTAGAAAATATTTTGAAAATTGGCCAATAATTATGATGCCAAAATTTGTAAGGTGAACATAGAGCAAAGGACAAAAATATATCAATTTGCTGAATTGCCAAAGCTGACATCAGCCTTTTTTCACCCTCTGTCACCTGGTAAGGATCCTTGCAGTTTTTCCAGCCAGCAGGACTAAATGCTGCTGCATGGAGAATGTCTGCATGTTGAAACAGTGCACTAAACATTTCACTAACAGAATGACATCCTGGCAGGCCCAGACATTGGTGAATGCCATTTGAGCAGTGCTCTAGCAGCATCTCACCAGTCTGTGCCCTCCTTACCTTATATCCTCCATTGTACATATCACTCAAATCAACAACTGATCTTGCATCGATTGTGACCAGTTGAACTGCTTCAAACCAGTAAACTATAAGATCTAAAAATGCACTTACACAAAACATAACCTTTACGATCTTTTCATTGGTAACTAATTCAAAAACATGTTGCATAAACTAAAATCCACATCATCTGCAACAAAATATGAAAACAGAAAATAAAATGACATACCCTTTGCAAAATTTGTCCCTAAAAGGACACCAAAAGGATTTATAGGATCATTTGAACCTCCTATAATTGAAATACTTACCACAGGCAACTCCTCCTTACTTAACCACTCCATCAGCAATTTCATATATCTCTTCGCACTTGCATAGGTCAAAATGCAATGTGTCAACTTTCCTTTGCCTGGGAATTGCTCCAAGTTCTTCTCCCATACAGGACTCCAATCATTGCAGATGTCTAAGGGTAAGGTACCCTTAGACAGTCTAGCATCCAACTGCAACATCTCATCAACCTGATTTTCTCCTACTACATCAAACAACGTGCTCACGACAAACTCTATAATTTCTTTCTGAGACTCTGGAGATCGCCTGGCACCTTGTATGACTGGTGATGAATCTCCTGTATCAATCTTGTGTGATATAAGGCTAGTCCGTCCAATGCTTCCAGTGATTTCCACAAAAAGGTCCTTATTTTGCTTGATCAGCTCAGCAAGCATTTTCTTCTGTTCATCTATTAAAGTAGACTTTGATTCTGCAGCCTTTCTAACAATTTTCAGCAACAATCGCCTCAATTGGGCGATTATCCTCCTTGACTTTAACAGAGGCAGCATCAGCAGGACAAGCCAAACAGGGTTCCAGCTATCCTGGATGCACCCCTGGCTCAGTCTCAATTATTCCTAGAATAGTTCCTTCCTTGATCTTCTTCATCTTACTGGACGTATTTATCATGGGCAGTGGTATCAGGCCATTATCTGTCTTCACTAGTGCCTCCCTGGTTTCAAGGATTCACTCCCAATGGATGTGCCCTGAAATGAGCCTGTGATACCATCCACTCTACCCATCACGTGACAGATGCTATTTGGAGGGACCTTGATAGCCGTTTCAGCTCTTACAAAGCAAGAGATTGGCCTGTCATGCACAACTGGCTCCAAAAATTTTGTGTAGACCGACTGATTACCTACATGAGCATAAGCAGCCTTAGCTCGAACATCAACCAACAGTGAGCCATCAAACATGCCTTCTGCCCCTATAGTTAGGTCAAATGGCAGTGTATCCACTATGACAAACACTGTGCTAAATTGGTGCACACAAGGAATACCAATTCCTACATTTAATGTCACTTCACCACTTACCAGAATGACATGATTTAACAAACTACTTATTTCAGAAACTGGGAAAATCTGAATGTCTCCTTGATTCAGGGCTGGCTGTATGCATTCAAAGAAATCCTTGCGAATAATATTGAACACACTACCATTATCTATTAGTGTGACCACAGGGGTTTTCTGAGGCCCTACTTCTGCCATAATTACAGCATGAAGATCCATGCGAACATTGCGTGTGGTCACAGTGCCACAAGACACCATACATCCTAGAGTAGCAGCTTGCCACTTAGCTGATAAGTCAGTTGGTTGAGTGTCTGGACAGTGTCCTGACATCACACCCCTTGACTAGCAGCTTGGTTGCATGTCCCTACTGAATGGCTCTGATATTGTGGACATTGGTATTGTAAGTGATCAGGTGAGCCACATACATAGCACTTACGTAGCTCACGAGCAAATGTTGCATTTGGTGGCATAAAAGTTCTCTGCCCCTTGCCCAACCCTGCATGAAATGTCTGAGGAGGCTGCATGTTAGTGCCTCCTTGATTCCTGTGACTTGCATAGCCTTGAGATTTATAAGCAGGGGTTACATGTGGTACCTGTGACTTAAATGCATTAGGGCACACTGACCTAACATGACCTGACTGACCACAGCCAAAACACATCACTGCTTTCCCTTTTGGAACTTGTGTAGGCCTAGCTTGCCCCATGGTTCCACCTCTTCCTTGTGCACCTGGTGGATGTGGGCCTGTCTCTGTCTTACTTGAAATAAGTGGTGTTGCTTGGAACCCTGATACTTGATTGCTCTTTGCAGGTTTCTGCTTCGCCAATTCTTGTAAAGTTACTATGCTTAAAGCATAGTCTGCAGCTTCATCCAACGTTTTACAATGCTGCTCAAGTGTCTTCAGGCGTAAAATTTCACTATTGAGCCCGGCTATAAACAAACGTATCACTTCACTTTCACTGTGTCCATGGCGTTCATTAGCATAGGCCTTCCTTGCTTTATCTCTGAACTCACTTATGTAGTTATTGACATCCTCATTCGGCTTTTGCTGCAATTGCCGCAATTCATTTCTCATTTGTTCAAAATGCTGAGATGAAATTAACTTTTTGACCAACTTCCTGCGCAGCCTTTTCCAATCCTTACGGGTCTTGCGACTACAGGAATCTAGAACTTGGGCAGCACGCCCTTCAACTAGGTTAGCAATTAACCAACACTTATAATCTCCACTCCAATCAGAAGCTTCAGCAGCTCGTTCAATCTTAGCCAACCAATCAAGAAACTCACTGGGGTTGGTTCCATCACAATTCTTAAATTGTAAAGGGATTTTGAACTTCTTTCTGTTGAAGCTCCTCAGCATCACTACCTGGATGATGTCTCTCAGACACACAAGTAGACTGGCTGGAGTCACGGCTGCCTGAAGACTGGGGCAGTGCCTGAGACCTTCGGGACTTACACCTACCCCTGTCAGCCTGCTCATAGACCAAGGACTCCTTACCAACTTTAGTCACAACACTTTTAAGCTCGCCTCTTTCAGGCCCTGAAAAATCGGCTTCATCATCATATTGTGCCGAATTTCTCTTAAACACATCACTATCCTCTAAGACATTTTCATCCTTGGCTCGCAAGCCATCATATTCATCAGCTTTATCGAAAATGGCGAGTCTCTGTGAGTTCCTCTCAACAGTCTCTCCCAAAGAATTGATCCCAGCACGTAAGTCTTCATCAAACTGAACCAAATGTCCACTTACTTTAGTGACATGATTAATCAGTGATGTTTGTACACTCAACATCCTGTCAAACCTTTCTCTTGTCAAACTACTATTTTTTTCAAACAATTCAACAGCCTTCTCTACTACCTGCAACCTTCCATCAAGGCTTTGAATGCCGTCATCATGGGCCTGGATACCCTGCTGTACCTCCAAAAACATTTCTTCAGCCTTGGTCATCCTTCTACCCAAATGAGAAAGAGAACGATCCACAGATGCTAGCTTCTCTGGGAACGCCTCATACTTCGCTGTCAACTGGGCTAAGTCATCCCTAAACCCACATAGAGCCTCAGTGATATCAGCCAAAGTCAAATTTACAGTACCGATACCATCAAGAGTGGCCATTCTCAAACAACAAACTGATAGGCCAACACTTACCAATTCCAAACAAAAGAATATAGCCCTATATACTGTAGACACAAGTGGCTACCCTTACTACTATATGCCTTCTAGCATATAAAATTTCAGTACGATGCGGCGTACTAGTATGCCAATGCGCATACAAAACAAAAAAATCAGCGACTGGCGTTTAAAGTGTACCTTACAGTAGCCAGAAACGCGATAAAATTGGTAGAATTACGATTACCCACTTTAAAAACCGATTTATACCGAACTGACAGTGGCCAAAAACGCGATAAAAGCGGTAGAAATCAGACTAACTACTTTAAAAACCAAACAACTGGCCTTTAAACCGAACCAACAGTGGCCAATACACAACAAAAGCAGTAGAATTCCAACTAAATATTTTAAAAACCGTACAAATGGCCTTTAAACCGAACCAACTGTGGCCAAAAACACAACAAAAGCGGTAGAATTCCGACTACCTATTTTAAAAACCGAACAAATGGTCTTTAAACCGAACCAACCGTGGCCAAAAACGCGATAAAAGCGGTAGCAACTTGTGCACCTATGTTGCTAACCAAGGGGCAAATTAAAATAAATTTGCTAAAAAAACCCTGAACTATACTTTAAAAATAAATAAAATAGAACGTTAATTGTTTAACAAAAATTACTATACACGTTAAAAATGCTACGCCAATTTTTTTTCTGGGCTACCCCTAACCTTTTAGTGACCAAAAGGGGGCCCTAGCTCAATGTAGTGAGCTTACAGCAGAGCTAGGTAAAACTCAGTACACTGAGCTACCCACCCGGTCCTTCCCAAAGACCCGAAACACTGGCCGAAAAATTGGCGTAACATTATCATTAACAGCCAAAAAAACGTTCCTAAATTTTATAGAGGAAAAAATTGTATTAGCTTTTTAGCTTTTACTGCACCGAAATCCTGGTGGCAGCACCAAAAATGTTACGTTTATCTCTTAACTTTATTAGAGGCGGAAGAGAAGTTCTCTTACCAACACTCTATTTATCGGACAAACACGTTGTGTAATTTTTTTAGCCAGATAAGGTTGTAAAACTTAGGTACTTAAGCTAATTGATTAAATAATTTTTAAGTTCAATAAACTACGACTCAGCAGTCAGCCAGCACTATTTACTAACCTTGAATTAGTTAAAATCCCTAAGTATGGCGACGTTCGGACGCTTTTATGAGAATAAAATTAAACTAAAACTCCGTCAAAATATTATATTAATCTTAAATAATCGCCGCATTCAATAAAATTAACAATGAGCCGACTCCAACGTCCAAAATGGCACAGACTCCCGAATAAAACAAGTGTCGAATTGAAGAAAAACGGGTCGAAAAACGAATTTATTTCAGGAAGCGCGTGAAACTGCGTAAAAGTACACTTAACACACCAGAAAGCACATGTTTATGATAATTAAGTACTTACATCAAATACACAGGGTGTACGTGCGCAAGTAGCGTAGCTATGTGCTAAGTAAAAGATCTGTTTATAAAAAGCGCGCTAAAAGGGTCATCAAATTTTGACAGGTAGCGAATAAAAAGAAAAATCGTGCATTCATTACAGCTAATGATATTCGGATATTTTATAAGCATAACGGAAGTTGCACGTAGGCATAAGTCTACAATTTTATAGTGTAGATTGCACAATAAGTACCTACTATGAAAAGTGTTATTATTTAAGAAAGCACTGCAAATATGCTTTGAAGCATATGCAACATATAGAACTTCTATAGAACTTCTTCGAAGTTCTTTACTGAATCATGAATTGAAACAAGACGCCTAAACCTTGTGCATTGGCACTCTGGGTCACTTTGGCTCTTAGGAGCTGTGTTAGTGTTACCCGCAGCCTCGCGCAAGAAAAATTCTTATGCATGCGTGGAGTCGAATTCGGTATTTCTCGCTGAAGTGAGTGGTAATACCATTTTCGGTATTTCTCGCTGAAGTGAGTGGTAATACCATTAGACCACTAAGAGAAGCGGCGGAGAAGTTTGAAATGCTACATAGCTTGTGCAATTAGCGAATCAAAGGTGGATATTAAGGAACTGCTCTTTGCCGTTTCAAAGAGCTATGCTGCAGCGAAGTAACGACCCCAAAAGCTAGCCTCTGCCCATAATAGTAGTAAGTAATGCTACCCTAGACCGCAAATTTGCGGTCTAGGGTAGCATATCAATACAAAATATATAAGTCACTATGTTTTGTGCACTTTTCGTGTTATGTAAATAGTGTCGTTCAATACATCACAGTCCGTTCGTTAAATGTAAATAGCAATGTGCAGTCGGCGGATAATCCAATTAATCAGATAAATACTGTAGTTACTTATCACAATGACGTAAATAGCAGGTATGTTTTTCAAGGTGTTTTGTACAATATTTGTCAGGCTAAGTAAACAGCACTGTGCTGTTTAAACAGCACTGTGCTGTTTAAGAAAAATCAGCGTCTCTAGACCGCAATTTAGCGGTCTAAGAGAGTATCATTTAGGTCAGCATGTTTTGTGCAATTTTCGTGTTATGTAAACACTCTCGTACATTACATTACTGTCCGTACTAAACACATAAACGACAATGCACAGTTCATGAAAAATAAAAAATGTGTAAGTACCTAGGCAAAAATTACACTTTATTTCGTACTTAAGCATCAATAATTCTTTTATGCTTGGTTAGCTGTACCCAATACTACTGCGACTTCAATAAAATCTTAAACGCGTTTAAATATCAAACCCAGCACCACGTTATAAGTTTCCCAATTTCACATATGAATTAACATCGAACGCTATCTTAAAAATGCTTAACTCCAGTACGAACTTAAATACTTCAAACGCGTAACCTTCGAACCCAGCACCACATTATAATCTTACCAATTTCAAATATGAATTAACATCGAACGCTATCTTAAAAATGCTTAACTCCAGTACGAACTTAAATACTTCAAACGCGTTACCTTCGAACCCAGCACATTTTGATTTTTCCCGATTCATATTATGAATTGACTTCGGGTGGTTTCTTAAAAATAAATTTCAATTTATAAAAATGTTTTATTTTATTTTAGCGAATTCAGCAAATAATATTTACGCTCTTACTGTTTGCATTCTAAAATTACAATCTATTTCACACTACTTCGTGCACAAATTTTAAGATATTATGAAAGGAAGTCGTCCTATCACAATATTACCAAATTAATGTTACGATCCCGATTTGTTATCTTGTAATCCAAAAATTTTTAAATTTATGCATAAATTATGTACAATAAAACTACAATCTTAAAAATTATCGACTTTAATTACATACATTACAGCAAGGGATATTTAAACTACTTAACATTTACTTAAATACTTAACAGTACCTATCTAAACAATTTATAGATTTTGTTTAACAAATTATACATTTGAATTCATAAATAAAATACATATTTAATTTTTAAAATTACACAAAATGCTTATATTATTTAAAAAAGTTTTAGTGATAACCAATTAATAAAATTTAAGCAAATACAAAGCAGCAAATTTATATCTTAAAAATAATAATTTCTTACCTTCCAGCTCATCGTACAAATTTTGTACGAACGACAGACAAATTTTTTCTTCGGTCAGGTGCTCAAATAGCCGGCATGCGAAGAACCAGTAGCCGGTAATTTTCCGGCGTCCAGTCAGCTTAAACTCCAAGTTACGTTGTTGTGCGATGATCTTGCAAATTCTTTTGGCCTGCTTCGTGAGAGCAGGCCAGAATAGGTCTGCCGCAATTATTTTTAACGCTGGTTTGGGTTCAGCATCTAAAAAGAATGCTAAAATTAACAAAAAAAGGCATAAAATATAAGAATAACATAAAATTAATGACATTAACACAAGTTTAAATAGTAAATTTTAAGATAATTGGTTTTAAAATCATACATACTTTTCAAATTGTCTCGAATGTCAATAAAATAGTCGAAGAATTTTGGAGGAGTATGCATGATTGCTTGGATAACTGTATGCAAAAGTTTAAAATAGAACCTTTGACTCAAAAATAATCGCCCAAATAACTGAATTCGAAGTCTGAAAATAAAACCTTTGACTTGAAAACTTAAATGCTTAATGTTTACTTAATGCGTGCGACATTTTTGTGTACAATAATGTGTGATTTTAATGTACTTGAATTTTACGCTTTAAAAACTATTGTCAGCTACATAACCAAATCAAATGAAAACAGGGTACAATAACAAATTTTGTTTGCTTTGTACGCTTTTCATTTATAGTTAAAATTATAAAATAAATAAAACGTGCGCATTTTTATGCTAAACTCAATGCTTTACAATTCCGACCTCTCTATGAAGTATACAATTTTATTTAAAAATTAGCGAATAAAAGGAATAAAACGATATTAAATCAGCAAAGATATAGAATTGCGACGTTTAAACTGCAGAATATTCGTCAAAAAGGTAATTATCCAACGGTTGAGTGTACGGAGGCATGAAAAATTCTGAAAAAAACAAATCATTGGTATCATCGTTCTTTTTCGAATTATCATCATTTTTCTCTGGTTTTTGTGTGCATGGAAACTGTGAAGAAAGCAAATTGCTGGTATTGCTTATATCATCGCTTTTCGCCAGTGTAGTTATATCTGAAAAATCGCGCATAAATTAAGCAAAATATAATTTTTTATAAAACTCCTAACCTTTTGCTTTGTTTTGAGTCGGATTTGAATCTATTTTCCTCTTTTTTAATTCCAGATCGCCTCCAAGAATTTTGCTTTTCCTTGATTCTCTTTTAATTGATCCTTAAATAATGTATAATTATTTTCGAAAATTAAATGTCTAAAAACGTAACTATATACCTTGCAGTTTATTGATAGCTTTCAATATATCATCCTTTTGATTTTTCCAAGTCTCGAATTGGGCGAAAGTCAATGTGATTTGTTGTTTCCTTTTATCATTTTTCAAAACTAAAATTTTGTTTGATGTTTTGTTGGACTCAATTAAAGCAACAGTATCCCACGATAAATCAATTTTTTCATCCAGTAAACCAAACATCATTCCAACCCTTATTTTATCTGTATTACTGACAAGTTTTTCATACTGATTTAGCATTAAATTAATGCCATTGGTTGTGGGGTATAATGGTGGTTTGCCAAAATTAAAAGACTGGCAAATTCGAAATCCAATATTAATAAAACCGTTAAATGTTGATACTAAGCAGTATAAATCATTTCCCAAGCTAAACTCAGAGCGTGCATTGTAACTCATTATGAGAGAGCAAATTGTAATTTCTGCCGCTCTGAATCTAAAATTTTATACTAAATAGAATTTTTGGTTGAAATTCTGCTTATTGCTGCTTTTATCACATGATTTAGAAAAGTAAATAGTGCAATCTAGTTTTTCATACTTTTGTTGTTGTACCTATTCAAAGACACGGATTTCAAAAAATGAATTTTATTAGAAATCAAACAAAATAACGTTTTCGCGTTTACATGAAAAGTTTTACACTGTATAATCGAAAAACACTTGTCTAGAGTGGTCCAACATAATAAGACTATCAAACTCGCCGTATATGATGCTTTCAACCCCTCCTGCTGGCAAAGCTTTATGAAAAATAATTTCTAAACTCGTGGTTCCTTCTCTTAAAAGCTCCCAGGAGTTGTTGTCAGCACCGTCGGCGCTTAATTCGAAAACAAAAAATGTACAACCGTTTTTAAATCGCTTTAAACTAATCATATTTCCTTTATCATCTTGCGAAATTCCCAAACCATCAAACAATTGTACGAATGATCGAAGTAGCTGATTTTCGTCAAAATTTAGTTTATAAGGCGTCGAGGGTACTGTAGTTGACCCACTTGTAATTTTAATTTCGGAAATTCCGAAATCTTGAAATTGAAACGGTGACGTTTTGTATGAACCCCTTGCTGCCTCTGCACTAACGAGTCCAACGACGATACGCCTTGGCAGAGCGCCAGAAAAAAGTGCATTTAGTGGAGTCGAACGACGGTTTTCGGTTATATGTAGAGTTGTTATTTGTGTTCTTCGAATTGGATATTTTACGGTAGTATTTTGTAGCATAGATTCTATAGCTAAGGAGATTGAGTCTGCAACTTCGACTTTTTTGATATATAAACACATTTGTTTGACTTCAATTTTATAATTTGTTAGTGGATTTTGGTCTATATCGATTAAACAAAAACTATCGCTGTTTCTGTACAATTCTAAGCGTAGTTCACATTGATTTATTAAAAATCTGTCTTGAAACATTAAATCGGCATGAATTGGCGCCATTAGTTCGACCCATGCGCTGTCTTTGAATATGCTCATGCGAGTTTGAAAGCCAGGATTTTGTTGTGTTTCACTATCGTCAAAGTCGGGGTGATACATTGCAGCTTGTAATTGTGTTTATTTAGCGTCTCTTCCAAAGTTCAACTCAGTTTCCAAAAAAGATCGATACGCATATCTGTCGCCACTAAAAAAATAAAAAAACTTAGAAAACATTTTAATTTTAGGTTTTACGTTTTCTTACCTATCAGAAATTAGCTTTCCATTGAGAAACATTTTGATTTGCTTGAAAAAGTCTTTCCAATAAGGTTAATAGGCAACACAAGATCACCCGCTTGTGCTCCATCCGCTGTGGTTGTAATTCTGCATGCTGAGCCATCAGGTTTCACGATACGAATTGCGAAATAAATATAATTTTTTGATAAATCTAACATATACATATCAGGCGGAATACGAAATTCGTAGGGGCCATCGTTTGTGCAAGGATTTTGCAGTTGAACTTCGGACCAATACGATCGTCGTATTGCAACTTGTGTTGTAGGTACAGTAAAAAGATCTAATTCGCTCTTGGTACTAGGGAGCGAATTTTCGTCTATTAGTTTACTCATTTAGTTAGTAAAAACGTCCGAACCGACTGATTTAAGTAGCTTAACTTTACGAAATGATGGTTTTCTAGAACGTTTCCTCTTTTTAAATACTTTAATGCTTGATATCTTTTTACGTCGACCTATTCCTTTTCCGGATTGAAAACGATCAGCTGTTTCACGTAATGCTTGAGCAGCACCAGTTTTACCATGCTCTATTGCACTTTCTTTTAATTTACGGCCACTTGCTACATCAGCAGCAATTTTGGACCCACTGAGTAGAACGTTTTTCCCAATTGTTTTCAAAAATGGCAATGCTATTCTATATAAACCTCTAAAAAAGCTGCCTAATCCTGCTCCTCTGTGATAAGGTGCATATGCTTTAAAACCACGAATAGCTCCCCTAGCTGATACTGGGGGTTGGATGCTATAGTACTTTGATAAAATTCTAGCCAGTCGTTTGCACTATCTGGTGTGTAAATTATATGCATTTTCAAATATTAAAATAATGCGAGCGTTTTCTAAAATGGAGCTTGATTATAGTTTTACCGAACTCAAATGAAACAAATTCGTCGGAATCTGTCTTTATATTAATTTCGATTCTTTCGATATCCTTCTTGAGGACTGAAATGTAATGTGGAACATCATATGTTTTATTTATAACACTACCAAAATTTCCTTGCACATCAATAGCACGCAAAAGTGGCGCCATTACGTTTCCAACGATCTGATTTGCAACGATGTTACTGTACACGTACATTGTTTCAAACTTATTCTTATTTATATCCGGCGCGTTAGTGCTAAGTACTTTAATAGGTTCCTTGTCTGATGTTAATTTATACTTCGTTTGAACAAGTGTATTATCATTACTGAATACTCTAGTAGGTTTGGCGTCCAATGTATATTTATATATCGGTTGATCAAACCCTAGAATTCCACACAGTTGCTCATTTGCATATACTCCTTCAACAATTGAGGGATTTATGGTAAAAATTACTTGGTTAGTGAAAGCATTATACTCTACTCGCACAGCATTTTCAAATTTTATTTCTTTTAATCTCTCCAAAATGGCCGTATTAATAGCAGTAACAAGACTTTCTATAGTTTCGTAATTTTTAGCAGGAAAATAAATTCTTTCAAAGTTTGATTCCGCATGCAACATTATATAATTTTTACCTTGCTTAATCGTATACCAAGAATGGGGATAAATGAGTTCTACTAAACCAACTTCCCAGTCACCTTCTAATCTTATTCTGTTGGGCAACGTGACCCGAAAATTGGAAGCTGTACAATCTTTTTCAGTATTACTAGGTAAGGTTATATAAAACTGACCGTGCTCTAACATGTCTACTTGCTAAGAGAAAACTTTCACAAATGAATAAATGCGTAAAATGTTTGCTTTATATAAATTTCATTTTCCAGTAAGGAATACAAAGTTGCAAATCAGGTCGAAAGCAGCACGAACTAGGGCATACACTGTAAACATTTTGCATAAAGTTACATATAATACTATCATTATGCATCAAATTCGGTGTAAAGTATTTAAAAATTGAATTCATAGCAATATTACGACATCTATGAAACAAGAAGAAAATGCAATAAAGTCCACAGGTAGCGCTAAACGAACTCTGATAGCGTGTCTTATTTAAATTTTGCGTCTTGCTATTTCTACGCATAAAATGATTGAAAGATTCTACGAAAGGTGGTAATCCTAATGAATCAAAATAATCAACATTGCCGCTTGAATCAAAATAGAATGCAACCCAATGCTGTCCGCTTTGATAATGGCGATCGATATTTGCAATAAGAGCAGCCGGTCGAAATGGTATTTTCCAGGGAAGTTTGTCACTTGGGAAAATACCGAGGAAAATGCGTTGTAGTACCTTATCTGATTGTACAATATTTCGAATTTCGTAACCGTTCATGTTATATCCGTCTCAAAAATCCATTCGTTAAATTTTTCAGGATATCCAAACCACTTTACTAATAATTGAACTTGTCCGTTTCTTAGACGTCGACGTTTGATTATTTTTTCAATTTTAAATGTACGGTCTTTATTAAATTCAATTTTTAAGAGTTCGCGTTCATAAAATGTTCCAATTATGTGTTCTCCGCTTAAATCAATAAGTTTGTAAACTGGCTCAGTTTGACGTCGAATAACCTGCGAAATTTTAAAAATTTCTTCTGTGTACTGAGGAATGTAGCTTTTATCAAATATTTGACGGTACTTTGAAATTCGTACATAAGCACCAACTGCTAATTTAGGCTCTTTACTCTTTTTAATTTTTCCATACAAATTTTCCAAAACTTGTTGAACATTATTGACGTTAACATCCGCTGGTTTCATTTTGATTGATCGGTGTACTGTATTATTATAATTTTCAACTAGTTGGTCCAAGACATCAATCCAATTGTATGTTCCCTTATCGGTAAAATAACGAAACATTCTATTTTTCAAGGTACGATTAAACCTTTCTATAATTGCGCATTTAATATCTTCGTTTTGAGATGTGAAAAATTCAATTTGTTCTTGATTTAATAGCTTTTGAAATTCCTGATTTACAAACTCTTTTCCTTTATCTGTTCGAAGTCTCCATGGTTTACGTCCTTCCGATAAAATTGATTTAAATGCTTGCGAAACATTAGAAGCCGATTTATTCTTAAGAGGTTTAGCCCATGCATATTTACTTAAAACGTCAATACAGGTTAAAATGAATTTAAAACCATTGTTGAAATTCACTAACGATGTCAAATCAGCAAGATCTAATTCCCACTGATGATCAATATCAAAAACGTAAATTTTATTCCTCTTAAATTTTCGATAGGCTTGCCTATGTAAAGTATATGTATCCTGCGAGGATAACCACTTCTTCACCTTAGCTAATGTAACTGATGGGTCTTTAGCTTTAGCAGCGTTATACAATGATTTAATACTAGTAAAAGATGAGGGATTATTCAAATTACTATAAAGAGATTTGAACAATTTTTCATTCATCATACAATGGAGTATATCTATATAATTTTCTAAATTTTCTTATATTTCTATATATTTTAGGCGTTGTTTCCTGTTTAATGGTTTCTGCAGCAGAACCTTCCGTCGCAGAATCATATTCTGTAACTGAGTCGGATTTTTCGGATTGCTTCTTATATATTTTTTCAGCCAACATTTTTCGTCTATTTGGGTTTCCTATAAATTCTTTAGGAACATGTTCTTTAAATAAAGCTTGTGCAAATTCTAACGCTCCGATTGGAGGCTCAGTTTTAATGCGTTCTCTACTGAAATCATTAATAAGGTCCACAATATGAGAATTAGGAATAGGACGGTCATCAACTGAAATCTCGCCATTATCGTTTACTTTAATTAATTTACTGCGTTTAATGTGAGAAACTAACATTTGAGCTTGTTTTATTTTACTTTTTGGAAGGCTAGACAAAACTGTATCAAACCAAGTGAATTTAAAATCAGGCTTTTCATCACTCTTTTCCTCGGGCTTAAAAATTACAGTTTGAGGTTCACGACTTTCGGCTTCTAAATTTAAATATCTACGAAAAAGCTGTGAATACAATTGGAATTGACGTTCAGGGCTTTCACTTTCATTTTCCAAAATCCGTTTAATTTCGTCTTTAAATTCATTAATTTGTTTTTGTAGTGGTGATTTTTCAGTATTTGATTGACTAGATAAAACATCTTGAGGTACCAATACCATTTTGTTAGTGAATTTCATTGTTTTCTAATTAAATTACCAAGCAAGTCAGTAGCAATGCTAAATAAAGGGGCTAATAAAAGTGGTAAAAATCCGCCTTTTTGAATAAGTGCACGTTTTTGAGCTAGTTTTGTTCCTTTCTTTGTACCCAAGTAACGAATCTTATTTTTATATCGTTTTAGTTGTTTCTTTTGTAATGGAGTTAGTAAAATATTACCGCGCAGTATATTATAACATATATCCGAAATACAGTAAATAAGTTCTTTGTTAGCTTTATTCAAAAACGCTTTACGCTGATAAGGTTTGCACTTTGCTAATACTTTCAATTCATTAATGTTATCTTGTAACCGATGCGACATGACGCCATAAACACAAAATACGAAAATGATACATTTTAACTTTCAGTACCTATTTATAACATCAGTGCAGCAAGAAATCTGCCTCGTCATTTAAAATTCGCATGAAATAGCTTTTACGATAGTAAAAATTTGAATCATTCAAATCGGAAAAATCATGTCTTATATCTTCATCCAAATCTCTGTATAACCCTTGTAAGAAGTTAGCATGCAAATCTCTCTTTTTGATTTGGGATAAAAGCTCATTGGCAAAATACCAAAAGGCTGACATGCGCCTTCGACCAGTTAATAAGTATTGACTATTGTATTGTCTTGCTTTTTCTTTATAAGATGCTTTTGCCTCAGTCGAAAATCGCGTCCAAAATACATCAGCAAGAAACGCTTTTTCATGATTTAAGACATAAATTGCTGAAAAAAGGTGAAAATAGCGTGTTTTTACAAAAAAAAATTTAAATATTTATACCTCTCCCTCGTTGATGAATGATTCGAACAAATAGTTCAAACGAAGCAGCGACCATAATTGAAAAATCGACTGGACCCGAAAGGATTGAACCGAAATGAATAAAATTTAGCAAAAAAAACGTTTATATACAGATTTGCTAAAAACTAGTTGTGTTTAAGACTTGAATTAGCCGCCAAGTATCTTTGTAAGAGAAATTCATTGACGCAACGTGTAAGCTAGTAAATAACCCGTCAATTGCGCAACATATGTATATGTCTGGGTTAAAAATGATTAATCTAAAGCAGCCTTTTAATCTAAACTCTCTTCCTATTCCAGGCGTACATGCAATATTTTTCTCTATAAAGTTTAGCAAGTGGCTTTTTTCTTCATTGCTTAAGCTGTACATAGTTGTTCTGTTTAATTTACTAGGCGTGTGTACTAAAATCGTAAAATTTGCTTCTCGGCTATAAGTGTTTTCCATGCACTTTTTCACTTGTAAGTCGTAGAATAATGCGGTCATAAAAGCGAGAAAAAATATCAAAGCTAGGAATGGTGACGCTAATACAAAATTTAGTGTTCTTGTACTTGACACTGTTCGTCGTAAAATGCTTTGAATAAACCCATTTCGTCCATTTTCCATAATTCAGGAGATAAGTTGTAAAAGATTGTAGCTTTGAGACCTTAAAATTTCTAAAATGAATTTTTTAAGTTTTACAGTTATATTTATTTCGGTACATAAACGTAATTTTTATCGTCTGTAGGAAAAATATTAGTTCTCAGTCGCATGTTTTCAGGCGTTGTCTGACATAAATCGATCAATAAATATCCAAAAGGTTCTCTTGTTGCATCAGAAAATGCTTCGGCAAAATGTTTCGAACCTGGAAAAATTTGTCTCTCCAAAGTTTTTAGCTGGACCCTATCACTAGGGTTTTTCATTAAAACTAGATATTGTGCATTAATTCTGCTTGTCCTCAATCCATTGTAGAACGCATTTTGAACTATATGTATAATCGACAAATTCCAATGATGAGATCCTTTTGTAAAAAGTTCGCTTAATCTTGAATCAGATTTAGTATCCAACATTAAATCATCCAAAATCAATAATTTTGGTTCATTTTTATTTGATTTTAAATCATCGAAATTTGGAATTCCTTCTACAAAATTGACGTTTTTATCTAATAACGCATCATAAGCTGGTTGCCATTCAGTATAGCACCAATAAATTTTTGAAGGCGGGAAATCTATCATTTCGTTCGAAAATTGAACAAATTTCTTGACAAATTCAGTTTTTCCAGACTTTGTTGGCCCCGAAACAATACAATTAAAAGGATGTTTCCACTTTACGTCCATGCTTACGTAGTAATATAAAATAATAAATCAATTTCAACGTGCAATCGATTTTATATTATTCAATACTTGCCCTACAATCAGGTGCTTTCATTTTTAGAATACCTAATAAAAATATAGTTCTCGCATGATTAAGTCTAAACGTTTTAACTTCCATTTTAACAAAATTTGAGACTCTTCCGCAGTGGATAAATATATAAGGCGTGTGTGATATTATTCTATCATTAAAAGCATCAATTTTTCCCTTATTAGCTGGGCAATCCTTATTTTGTTCAATAAATTTAGCGAATTTCTCTTGCTCATCCACAGTCAAATTATAACTAATTGTTTTATTAATATAACTAGGTAAGCGCAAAAAAGATTTTTATTCTTTTCAGAACAACTTGCGATAAATTCAATTTTTTCGCTATTATTAACATTAGGCACGTGCATTATTGTTAGTTCATAATTTCTTAGCGGGTCATCAGGCGAAAGCGATTTCCAATTATTATCACTTTCAAGAGCTAGAAGTTTATTTATTATCATAGTTGTAAATATAAATTTCATAATAGAGTCAATCATCTTTATTTCTAATTTTTAGAATTTCAATCTTTCTTTTCATAAATATTTAAGCATAAATTGTAAAAGCGTCTGCTCGTTGTACTATAATTTTCAAACACTGATTTTATTAGCCGGACACGTTATTATATACTTGCATAAAACATTATACCCAACCATATGGTACAGTAGTACAATTTTGGCGAATAATACGTTTATCATAAACAATACAAAATTTTTTGGGAACAAGTTTCGTTATGACTTTTCTGCCATCGCTTTTACGTCGAATATTAGATGAAACGACAAAAATATTCTTTTTACAATTTTGCTTAACAAATGCATGAACAAGGCGGCGTAAAGAATTAAAATTTACGCGTTTCAATGTTATATAGGACAAAGTAATTCCTCGCACTTTTATAACGAAATGATCTTTCTTATCATTTGTACTGAAAACGCGGTAACCATAATTTTTTGGCCCACCACTACAAAATTCCGAAATGTATGATCCTTCACCATATTCTCGAAGCTCGTCAGTCATTTCGCCCAATCCAGTGCCAATAGGTACACGATACTCCATTTTTTCATTTAAATTTGAAATATAAATAATGCTATCCGTGTCGAAGTATAAAACATTCTTGCCAAGTTGCTCAATGTACGAATAAAGTTTTAAGCGAGCCTGTGTTGTTGTATATGCAGCAATTACTGAATTTGTGTTGCTCATAACGTCTATAAAATCCTCATGCTGCTTGAATGTAACAGCAATTAGTTCCTCGCTCACCATATGAATAGCTAAAACTGTAATGGATGGATTAAAAACATGAGCGTAGTATTTGGCCGGATCCTTGAAGTAAACCGTCTTATTCAAATTGTTTCTTTGACCGAACTGAAAAGCATTTGTATTCAAATTTAATAAAACAAAAAATGTAAACGCATTCATATATAAATTAGTGTGCTTAACAACAATTTTAGGTTAAACCCATATTAAAATGTTACGTCTAGCAGCACGTTATAGTATCTTTTAATAAAGACATTCTTAATTAAAATTATTTTAAGTATAGATAAAAAATGCAATATCTCTTACTTTTCCCCAAAAACTATTAAGCATTAATTTTGATAACGATCTTTTTCCAGGATTTTTTTCAATTTTGTTAGCATCCAACAATATATTTTCTCGATTTTCGATATTTTGAATATACGCCTTCCTATCTCGATCAGATTGAATAGTGGACGGATAACCTTCCGACTCCTAAAAATTATTATTCAGTGAGGACGTTATAAATTTTATAAATTAAACAAAAGAGGCCATAATATTAATAAAAATAAATTATTTTTTATTCTTACAATTTTCATTTTCATAAACGTGTTGACATATGCAGTAAACAATCCTCCACTAGAATTTATTATAGGATCATATTGTTCCACTCGTTCATAGTGCCAAATTTCGAAAATTTGTAAAATCTATAAGTCAAAAAAAAATTATTTATTTAAAATAAAAAATGAATAATACGCCTACTTTGTATCCTTTTTCCAAGGCTTTATAAATTTCCATTGTAACCCAAGTACCATTGAGGGCCCGCTGCGAATCACTGTGTTGACATTTTTCTGTTTGTTGAAGAGTAGCACACGTTTGGCAGAGTGGAAACATTAATTTACCACCAGATCGAAATGGTAAAACTGGGTGGAATAAATTTTTCGGTGCTAAAATTTCACATTTTATCAAACCCTCATAAGGCTGATTTTCGAGAGTCACGTTTTCAAAATTTTCAGTCAAAATTGTAGGATGACCAATTGGATATTTTCCATATTTATTGATATATGGATATAAACTACACACATCTACGTAGTTTATTTTTTGCAAAGGAAAATCATCAAAATCTTTTTTAATTTTATGATATAATTTTATTGCATTGGTTCTCCCGCCATAGAAAGCTATAAAAAAATTTAAAAAATTAATACACACATAGTTTAAGCAAAGTTTCAAAAAATATAATTATACCTTCACGCGGGTTAATTGGAGGCTCTTTTGTAATCACGTTGTCAAAGAAGGTTTTCATAGTTGAATTAGCTGCAAGTTGTTCCTTTAATTCACATTCCCAAATTTCTATTAAGTCATATCCTGCTTGTTGAATAAATTTCCGACGCTCTAAGACTTTATCATGTGCTTCCTTTGCAGTTAACATTCGATCAGCAGTAAGATTAGTTCTTTTTACCATACATCTAGGGCAACCGTGCCAATAACAACCTAGGTGTTCGTATACTGTATTGCCAGCAATCCCATCTACTTTATATTTTCCGATTTTTACTTCATATCCATTTTCCTTATGAGAAATATATTTATGTTCTTTGTGGCTAATCCATTTTAACCATTTTAATGCTATTATTGATTGTTTTTCATTTCTTCTATAATTATCGTTAGGAATTATGCCTATAGTCATTGGTTTTAAGAATAGTTTACGAAAAACCATATTGCATGCACTAGCTATTGTTAATGAACGTTCAAAAGGGTCAACTGTTGTTTCACTTATGAAAATATCTCTGAATTTCAGGCAACACTGTCTTAATACTGTAACATCGCTATCACAGTAAGCCAAAAGTTGATCTTTGAAATTGAATATCTTAAATAAATAAAAAATAAATTTTAAAGAACGACATCTAAATAAAAATTAAATTTTATATACTTTTCCTTTTTGCAGATTGTACCACTCGTAAAAACGTTTATACTCGTCAGTATTTAGAACCGTTGGATTATAATAAGTAGCATCTGGCCATTCGCCGACGTAGTCAATATTGGATTGTATATTAAAGTTATGTGGAAAATAGCCCTTACATAATTCCTCGATACCGAAAGTTTTAGGTAAATTTGCCAACTTCATTGGCAAAAAGTTGAATGAATCTATTATTCTGACAGTGCCATAAGAAATCGCAATTAATTCCAGCCCTTTAAAATAATGAAATACTTTTAAGTGTGTGTAAATAAAATTAATGCATTTCAAAAATCTACCTTTACTGATAATTTTCGGAACTTTGCCATGCTTGTGAAAGAATTGCAAAATAAACTGCCCGTCAAAGCCTTTAGCGTTATGGGCAATTGCCGTTACATGCTTCATATCAAACAAAAAGGTACAAAAATCGTCTAAACAATTTTGTCCTATAAAAATTCGCTTGTTTAAACCGCAACGATAGCAAGATAATAAAGGCTCATTATGCCGGCAATCGTCACAGACAATATGAGCTATACATAAATTTGGAATGTGTTCATATTCGGGGCCATATGCTGTGTCTTTTAAAATACTTTCTTGAGTAGTTTCAAAGTCGAAAAACACAAAACGTTGAACAATTTCTTCTTTTGAAATTTTTTCCGACTTTTCCGCATCTATTTCACTATCATACTCACTGTCTTCATTGTCATCATCATCTTCGTTTGAAATTTTGGCCATGTAACATAAATGCCCTTAAATTATAAGTCAAACTTGAAGTAAAAAAAATTATTAAAAAAATGATAAAATAACCTTTTTGTTGAACTTGTTTCTTGCAGATCCGGCAGTGAAAGTAGCCACATTTATGCTTCTTTTTACGGGCATTTCGAAAGTGTTTACCACATTTTTTGCACCGCTGAATTCGTGAGCATATAGATGCTTCGATTATTCTCTTTCTTCTTTTTTGCTTAGAAACTTGGCGATGATTTATAAAGCATTTAAAATTGTAAAAATATCGATTGCACGATGAGCATGTTAAAATTTTAGTTTTTGCACATGGCGGATAGCTGTAGCAGGAAGTGCATTTATGTTTACAACGATGGTATTCTCGGTTACTGTATGGTACATTACAGAGCTCACAGAAGTAGCTGCACGAAAAAAATGCGGCGATTTTGCTGATAACGGTAAAATGTCCATCATGCAAATATAAATGCAAGACCTTATCAGATTTCGTTGAACCTTAATATAGTAAATACGTCTATTTAAAAATCTTTAATTTTGCAAAATAATCTATAATAAAATTTTTCTTACCCTCGAAAAATAATACGTTGTGATCGCCTTTTTTAAACACCTTGATTTTATACGCTGGCATAATGTTTTGTAATTTGATTAACTCAGGTATGCCACACGCTCCCTCGTGATTTTCAAGCTTTGCTAATTTCATAAGTTGTTGGGCTTTTAATTTTTGCATCCTATGACGCCTCGCATCACCTTGTCGTATGCTATTCCAACAAAAAGTGGGATCATCCTTATGTAAACGAGCTCTAGCCACTACGAGAGCTCTAGCTAAACATAAATTATCGCGGTTACGAATCTGAAGAAAACATCCTCCATGTGGACCACGATTTATGAATTTTTCGTGAAGAATGCGATTACCATAACGTCCAGTACCTGCCTGTGGTGTTACAACAACAATTTTTAATACCGAATCAGTAGAATCGATTTTAACCTCCTGGTTTGACTGCAAAATACGTTCGATTTGGTTTAAAATTACTTCGCCGTTAATGTTTATGCGGTTTCTAAAATGTATCAATACTGGCTTGTCTAAATCTGGATTAGATAATTGAAGACCAATGAAAGTTGAAGGTTCGTATTTTGATAAAACAGTTTCTATTATATGATCGAAAATAGCAGGTAACCTTTCGGGCAAATTCGTGAAATCTTGAGAATTCTTAAAATGAATTCGATACTCAGCGCCATCTGTACTAAAACGTTTAATGTGCTGAATTTTCGGATCACCAAGTTCATAAAAATGATCAGGCGGCAGTTCACCCCCAGTTTGTTCTAATGTATCATTCCATTCATCCGAACAGTCGGCTCTACTCTGTGCTTCTGATTCATTCCATTCTCATTCCATTCGCCTATTGTTATTAAACTATCGGTTTCAAATGCGTCTGAAGACTCTTCGTCAGAAATATTTTCTAAAACTAAATTTTGCCTACATTGTATGTAAATCTGGCAAAGTGTCCTCCGATTCCGAAAAATCACTGTAATCAAATGTTAATTTATATTCATCTTCATCCATTTTCGAAAAATCGTACTAAATTTGAACAAACTTTAAGTCGAGGAGTCACTTGAAAATCACCGATTTTAAACTTATAAAATTTTAGGGGCTTTACTTACCGGTTCTAAGTATTTACATAAATTATTGCGTTTTGTACGTTCAGTAAAAATCTTGTAGTAGCAAAACGTAAATTTTTATTAAAATTTTTGCACAAACTACCTATAAGCAAACAATTCGAATTAACCCTAAAATTATAATGCTGCACGTAAATGAAGTGCATTAATAACATTCAATCATTTTGTAAATAATACGAGGCCTGCTTTATTTACTTTATTTTTGTGTTAGGAAACTGAAAAACACAAAATCAAAACACTTTTACGTATTTTTCCAAACAAATTTAAAATAATGTATTTCGTATGCGCCAGTCAGTAAATAATCGGCATGATTTTCGCTAATAAAAGGCAAGCAACTAAAATTTTTATAATTTTACGCGCTTAAGCTTTTCTCAATTTGTAAAATAAAATACAATTGTAAAATAGAGACATTTTGTAAATAAATGAAACTCACCTTATTTACCCTATTTTTGCTTCGGAAAACTAAAATTATAATGGTGCTTTTTAGTGTGAAATTGAAACACGTTAGCCCATTGTTCCTAACAAATTTTGCAATTGTATGCCTGCGCGCCTGCTTATGAAGTAAACATTAGAGTCGATTAATTTTCGGTCCGATTCGATCATTTTACATAAAATTAAAATTGGAGAGCGGCTTCGTTGAATTTTACTTTGAAAGTTTTTAATATGACGGAAAAAGGTCGCCACGATTTCGCATTAGGTGAAGACGTTTACTGTATAATTTCAAGATGGAACAACTTCGTAAATATTGGGTTTCGCGAGTGTAAGCAATATCTGGGTTATGCTAAAGAAAAGATTTATCCCACTAAAAATGGAATAAGTTTGATGCTCTGCCAGTACGAAAACTTAGTGGAAACATCTGACCAAATCATGGATGGCCTTATTTATGGTTTAAAAATCGACGAGATCGATCTGTCCTGGGATACTGTAGTAAACGTGGAATCGGGCGTTACGACGGCCAAAATTCTGGTATTCAAAAACGAAGTGAAAAAAAAATTCACTTTAAAACCGATTCAATTCGAATCTTGGCGGAATCAGCAGAAATATATCGACGCGGCTATAAAGGAAGTGCAAGGTATGTTAACTCCGTTCAAAATTATTATAATTTGGAATTTTCGATGTATTTCCTTGAAAATTCAAGTCTTAGTACTACTTGTATTCCTAAAGTATATTATATTTATAAATTTTATTTTTTGAGATATTTTTGTTTTAAATTATTATTGTATATTGTAATTTATCAGCTTTGCGCAAAAAAAATAATTATGCAAAATATTTGATTGAAATTGCTGTAATAAACGCGTAATAGATTAAAAATAATATTTTTTTATTTCATATTTATATTTTTAAAGATTTTATCAACTGGAAATCGAATGAGCCTGGGTTCCGTGGAAATGACACGAAGGTGAAAGAAAGTGCCGAATCGGACACATGCTTTATCAAATGCCCAGGTGAGAACGGATATTATTATTATTATTATTATAATATATAAATATATTAATTTATAAATATATATTAAATATAATTTATTTTGTTTATAATAAATTTTTATCCGTTTATAATGTTGTTTTTACTTGCAATAATATTTATTGATTGCATGCTTTAATTTAGAATGTGGGTATCAAATCTCAAAGAAGAAAAAATTTGACGATATTGATGACGGTATTCTAGAAACGAAAAAAGTGAAGCGTCTTGACGTAGTCCAGGCGGCTCTAGAAGAAGGTGAAATATCTATAAAAATTATAAGGATTGTTTTTGTTTAAAAATTTTTCTTCATTATACTATTTAATGATTAGATTGCAATGTTTATATAAAACCTGTGTCTACTCTTCGTTAAAAATAATAAAATATTACATTATTTATTAATTAAATTTGTTAATACTTATGTGGTACAATGTGAGCTGTTACCTTCTAAATTAAATTTTCTGCTACATAGCCTACCTAATTATTAATAATTATGTAAAATAATATTCGTGGTGTCGTCTAAATTTTATGATAAAAATTTTAAGATTCATGAAAATTAATAATAAAGCAAAATATTTATTGTTACCAAATATTACATTTAATAAATAATTTATGTAATTCTTTTTGCACTTGTAGTCGAGAAAAAACCGCTCGACCAAGTGATTACATTCGACTCGCCCGCATCTCCAGACGCAACAAACAGCGGCGCAGCTGACGATGGTCTGAGTAAGTGGAGACAAAAAATTTTGCTTTCCGATGCGCAGATTGTAGATGATAATTTAGAAGAAATAAATCATGATGATTTATTCATTGATGAATTCAAATTACCCGAAACTTCATTTAAGATTTAAGCGTGCACTTTTTATTTAACCAAGGCGATATTTTGAATAATTTTATACGTAGAAGATGACGCTTTATATTTAACTGTAAGCGCTTTTTATTCAACCACGGCGATATGTTCGTTTATTTAATGTTTAAGATGGCTATTTATATTTAATTGTAATGCACGTGCCGGCGGAATATTTATGCAATTTTAATTAATTGTGGCGATATATTTAATAATTTAATACATAAAAGATGGTGTTTTATATTTATTTGTAATGCAAATACCAACTGAATATTTATTTAATTTATAAAACTTTAATTTGTTACGCTTGGTGAAGGACTTGGTGCAATAATAAAATAATCTGCACATAGACTGAAACCTGTTAGCATTAGCAATAGGTATTAATAGGTAGGTAGGTAATATCTGCATACTTTAACTAAAAGCGGTCTGAGTAGCAAAAATAAAGCTACTACAGAGGTACAACATACGGATATTAGCTTAAGCCAACGTGTAATTTTGCACATATAAGTACGCAGGTACCTAAGCACGTGTGCTGATTATTTAGATAAATAAACGGCAAAAGATGCCTGGCTATATGAGCCATCATGATAGGTAACATTAATTGGATTATCCACCGACTGCTCATTGCTGTTTAGATTTTGCGTATGGACTGTGATGTACTGTATGTATGATACTATTTACATAACACGAAAACTGCACAAAACATGCTGACCTATATGTTAGACCGCTGAATTGCGGTCTAGAAATGCTGATTTTCGTCCAGCAGCACAGTGCTGTTTACTTAACCCGACAAATATTGTACAAAACACCTTGAAAAAGATACCTGCTGTTTACGCTATTGTGATAAGTAACTTACAGTATTTACCCGATTAATTGGATTATTCGCCGACTGCACTTTGCTGTTTACATTTTGCGTATGGACTGTGATGTATTGAACGACACTATTTACATAACACGAAAACTGTACAAAACATGGTGACTTATATATTTAGTATTGATATGTTACCCTAGACCGCAAATTTGCGGTCTAGGGTAGCATTACTTACTACTTATGGTAGGTGCCAGACGAAGCTATGTAATCGTTAACGTTATAATTTTCAAATAGCCTTGTAGCTAAATAAAAAAAACGATTTAAACATTTTGTGACTAGCAAAGAAAAATGCTCCGATGGAACAAAAAAGATGAATATACTTGGAATTGTGGATTATTATGGATGTAAAAGGAGGGGACTAGGAAAAATCTACCTAAAGTCGGAAAATCTGCTAAAAATCACACTTTCTCTAAGCAACGCAAAAAATCGATGTATATTCTGCGGCCAACAGATTAAAATAAATATTCAACCATAACAATGATTGAAACAGCAGCACGTTAGCTATGCAGTAGCTATGGGAAATGATATTAAGTAAACTAACAGTCTTCCAAGCCAATTGAATGAAATAGCAAACATCGAAGACAATTGAAGACATGGTTGGTTTAAAACAGTAGGAAACGCGTAAGTTGACTTGAAACAGACTTAATGTAGATACACTAGCATGCCCGAAACGATTGTATGCACTAATCAATCGGCTCCTGCTTTGCTTGCTGTAATGCTCATAACAAAATAAAAGAACTTTAAATACAATACCTCTTAGTTTTCTATCAATCAGGTGCCAGCACTTTAAAAAAGTAACCTTGATAGATTACGTTTATACACTCTTATCTGAAACTTCGAACATTATTTAAAAAAGACACTTTTTTAGAGGCCGCAGAATATACATCGATTTTTTGCGTTGCTTAGAGAAAGTGTGATTTTTAGCAGATTTTCCGACTTTAGGTAGATTTTTCCTAGTCCCTTCCTTTTACATCCATAATAATCCACAATTCCAAGTATATTCATCTTTTTTGTTCCATCGGAGCATTTTTCTTTGCTAGTACACTACTTTTAATTAGCGTGATTTCAGTACATCAGTCAGTAAACACAATCAGTAATATGCCACAATAATGACAACAGTCCAGGAACGCGGAAAACAATATTGTTCTTAACATCAGCATTATCCTTTTTAAACAAGACAACCTTATTGACACCATCCATTTTCAAATTAAAACTCCATTAAGTTATTTCTTCTTAATGTGCAGTTCACTTATAATCAAGCACAAATATTTAACCAACGAATTCACATTGCAAATCCTCACTCAATCAATACACAAGCACAATGTGTTGTGACTTTTGAAATTGAAAACACCCAATTTTCAATTTTCAAATTGAAAATTGGATCAATTTTCAAATTGAAAATTGGGTCAATTTTAAAATTGAAAATAGGGTGTTTGAATTTGCGATAAAGAAAATAATCAAAAGATAGTCACTTGGTTTATTTAAGCCGAGTAATAAAATAACGACCGTCCACCAATTCCAAACTAAACGCGACTAATCTGATCACTATGAAAAAGTTTTGAAAAATGAGCTTGCTAAGCGAGAGTTGTAAACCAAGAGAAACTTAAAGTTAAAACCTACTATTAAATTATTAAGAGACTTATAAAAGATTTTAAACTTTAAGAAAATGGAAAAGGCGGGATGTTGGTAAATTAGAAGGCAAAGTTTTTCGGCAAAAATTCAAAAACTTCACGCAAATATCAAATGTAAGGAACACTAACGCTTCGATTTGGTAGTAAAATAAATTTGTAGTATAGACTACATATTAACAACAAATGAATAGTGCAAACTTTACACAACTACTAGGTGTAGAGAATACTAACAGTTTACGGCTTATTAATGTACATGATTACAATAAAGCTGCATATCTTTGTCGACTTCTGTGCACAGTAGTGTGATTGCTGGTTCATTTTAAACCACTTTTGCAGGCAATTTACATCAATTAAACGATAGCTCTCCATGTGCAAGATTTTGTGAAACATATTATAAACACGGCTAAGAAGGATTTAACTTTAATGCAACCCATTTAAGACAAAATTACATCTCTTCAATGATCTAAGGACACTTGAACATAACTTTTAAATCACTTTAGATTACTTTTGAGGGTAAACAAACTCACTTAATTGATGTCTCACATACGAATCCTTGAAAATTTCTTGACTTCAGTTACAAAGTCTCTGCAAGTCTATCGAATTAAGGTTAACACGTAATGTAAACTTTACACAAACACATAGCGTAAAGAATATTTTAGTCGGATTCGTAATTTTGATATTGCTCCCATATTACTTTCAACATTTATTTAAAAATGAGTCCATAATGTTTTAAAGACAATAAACATTAGGTTTAAACCACTTTGCAATACTGTTGAGTGTAAGCAAGCGCGCCCAACTGACGTATATATTTCATTCCCTGTAAATTTTTATATCTCAGGAAAAAATTTCGGATTTTGCAATGCTCTAGAACAAAGGCTAACATGCAGTGTAAAAAATTACTCGGATATTATGATCAACATTCATGAAAAAATTATGTCTCTACAATGGTCTGAGGACATATAAACAATGAGTGTAAACTACTTTACATCACTGTTGGATGTAAACAAACGCACCTACGTGACGTCTCACATATGATCCTTTGAAAACTTCTAGACTCCAGGAAAAAATTAGGTTTCTGGAATGCTCAAAAACGAAGATAAATACATATGTAGTGTAAACTTCATGTAAACACCTAGTGTAAAGAAGATTTAGTCAGATTCGTAATTTTGATATTGTTCCGATATTACGATTGATATTTATGAAAAAATTAAGTCTACATAATGTTCTATGGGCAAACTAACAATTGGTGTAAACTACTTTACAACACCGTAGAGTGTAAACATATGTGCCAGACTGGCATATCAAATTTGGTTCCTGGTCCATTTCTAGACTTGATAAACGTGTCCCTGACTCGTATCCGGAGAAGCAGGCAGAAAAAACAAGACAGAAACGCATTTTAGACTCCAAATTTTTGACTTTACACTCGCTAAATATTAATGTATAGACAATTTGCTTTGACATGCATCCGATATAAAGCACTTTATTTTTATTCTATTAGACTTATCCCGACTTCTGGACGGAGAAAGTGGCGAACAAAAAACGCAACAAAAACGTATTTTCCATCATTTAGAACACTGTAAACTTTAAAATTCCGTACCGAACTCCCCATGGAGTTTAAAGAAATTCGGTTTGGTACAATTTGTAGCTTTTAAATCGTAGTACATTCCTGTGTGCCAAAATTCTGTTGCAAAAATTATTTGGCATGATTTATCAATCAAACTTCGGAAAAAACGTGTTTTTCAGCCCATTTTTTACCTCTGATTTCGAACTTTACACCCCCATAAATAACTCAATATTGCGTTTTTTTAAATGCGGTTTGCTGCGATGTTTAGCCCCTGTAAGGCACTTTATTAATGCTGTCTTCGATTTGCACTGACTCATAAACGGAAAAATTTGGCAGAGAAATCTTAGTTAAAATCCGTTTTTTTACACCATCCACTAGAGTGTAAACTTTAAACCCCAGGATCTAACTCACCATAGAGCATAGAAGACTTTGCTTATATGCAGAATGTAGCCCTTGATCCGCTCTACATTTCTGTCAGAAAACATTTTAAAAACCTCAAAACCGGAGTTAGTATCGGACATAGGAAGGTTGAAAAATCGACCAAAAAGTGCTTTTTCACCCCCAGATTTTCGCACTCTTTACACTGCCGTTCGATAAATAATGCGAATTTCAAAAAATAAAAAACGGGTCATCTGTAGAATTCATCCCTCTATTATCCTATTCTGTTCAATTCTTCGAGTCATCAATACTCAGTTGTCCACATGCCGCAGTAAAAATGTCCCAAAATTTGTCCTATGTTATAACGTTACACAAAAACTTTACACCTTCTTTATACAGTCAATTTTGAGTTTCAAGAAAAACAAAAACACACGGGCAGCAAATTTGTTTATTATCTTTCTTTTAAAAAAAACCGCACCTTCCAGAAGTGTACCGTTATAGCTGTAGGGGGGTGCCCAGGTGTTGGGGGTACCCAAGTATATTATAGGTACGCGCTAACGCGCTACCTATGATTCTTGTGAAATGCGCGATGGTATGAAAAGCGATAGACAGAACAGAATCATGTTTTGGAAATGAAATGTGCAAACGTGGTACAATAATAGATAAATAGTAAAAACGCGTTTGAACACTCCAAAAACATTAAAAAAATTTACATGTGTGCCTCTCCGAACCAAAATCCTGGCTACGCCTCTGGTATTTTTGATATGTCAGAAAAATTGAAGGAAATCAGTGCACAACTGTCTCAGAAAATTAAGGATTCTATAAGTCGAAAGGCATAGGATATTATTAAATTAGTCCCTGCCCTTAAAAGCTAATTCGAGAAATTTAATTTCCAATTTTTCATTCAATGAATCCATTCTTAATGCAGTATTTCGATTAATAAAATAATTAATTAATTGAATTATTATTTAATAGTTCATTTAAATTTATCAATTTATTCATCCTAATTCATTAAATTTATTCACTTTTCTATAGTCTACCTCAATTTGCTGCTCTATGCTCATTAAAAATTCATGTATGTGGAAAAATAGCTAATTATTTAATGCATAGCATGCCATACGCGAACACATATTTTTTCCACTGACTGTACTATACTTTGTACACAAATTGTTAGCGATATCGCGGAGAAATAGAAACGGATCATATTCTCCCGATGTCAGTCGGCGATATCGCCAAAAAAAGTTAACGATGTCGCCGATGTCGCCGACACAAATCACCGATATCGCCGAAAAAATCGGCAATGTCGCCGATATCGCCAACAGGAAATCGGGGAAATCGGGCACTTGTGAACACACCTGGGCGTGGGGGGTTTGGGGGGTATGCACCCCCAGAAACCAAAATACCCCCTCCCCAGAAATCAAAATACCCCCCAGAATTCAATTTTTTTAAATTTTTTTTCGTTTTTTTCGCAATTTTTTTGATGCCAATGGATAGTGCTTGATGAGAAACGTCGAAAAATGGTGTTTTTATCGCCATACCACCATTTTTAAGGCCACTTTTTGACCTTCAAAAAATCTTGCACCCCCCCAGAATTTTCTTGCTGCCTACGTATGCTTGTGAACCGGGAAAAACAGTCGGCGATAAAGCGTGTTTAACCATACGTGGGCAGCAAGAAAATTCTGGGGAGATGCACGATTTTTCAAAGGTCAAAACATAGCCCTAAAAATGTTGGTATGGCGTGAAAAAACACCATTTTTCGACGTTTCTCATCAAGCACTATCAATTGGCAGCAAAAAAATGCAAAAAAACGAAAAAATTTTTAAAAATTGAATTCTGGGGGTATTTTGATTTCTGGGGAGTTATTTTGATTTCTGGGGGGGATTATTTTGGTTTTTCGGGGGGGGGGCGTGCGTACCCACCCCCAACCCTCCCACGCCCAGGTGTGGGCTTAACCCTCGCGTTATCGTTTTCTAAGCAAAGGTCCGTGCAAAAAGGACGGCGTCCCAGCCTGATTGAAAAAACGATTAGTTTGCGCGATTTTAATGATCTTTGGAAATATATTTCTCATTCTTTTTTGAAATGATCTTATAAGAACTTACGCTGTTAAAAGCTGCTGCATGTACACAACCATAAAAATCACGATTTACATTAATCACTTATGCGAAGATGTGTACGTTATTTTACAAATTTTCAAGCCTTATGTGCTACGTTAACAATTTTCATGCTGCCAAAAATATATTAAATAACCATAAAAAGCCGGAGAATTATAAAAAGCAGTTTTTGAAAAAATATGGAAGAGTTTTATTAAAAGATTCGGAAAATTATAAAACGAAAACGAAATCGGATGCACATACTAGATAATTTGGGCTTCCACTTGGGCGTGGGGAGGGGGTTTGGGGGTATGCACCCCCATAAGTTGAAATACCCTCCCCAGAAATTAAAATATTCCTCCAGAATTCAGATTTTGAAATTTTTTTGCTTTTTTAACGATTTTTTGATGCCATTGGATAGTGCTCAATGAGAAACGTCGAAAAATGGTGGTTTTTCGCCATAAGACCACTTTTAAGACCATTTTTTGACCTTTGAAAATTTTTTCACCCCCACAGAAATTTTTCACCCCTTCCCCCCAGAATTTTGGTGCTGCCCACCTATGCTTGCATCGCAATCATGGCCAGCTCCGGGTTATTTTGCTCCAAAAGCCTCTGAACCTTTACATTTAAAGGTTCAGAGGCACGAAAGTTCTGTTGCACCAACGTCTACACCTCTGAACCTCTAGAAAAGTTCAGAGGACCTCTAAAGCAAACCAAGGATTAATTTCTACATCCAAGAAAAACACGTGATAAGAATAATGACACAGCATATGATAAAAAACACAGTGCGTAATAAATGACACAACCACACACACACACACACACACACACACACAAGACAACATATATGGCTACAACAACAGCAATTGGAACACGCAGTCACAAAGTGACAACTTGCATGAAACAGGCTACAAAAGTGGTTTAAGATCTTGATGCAGTAAAGCGGCTTGACCGTGCAAAAGTCTTCCTATAAATCGGTGTTCTGTAGAATATCACAAATATAATGTTAGTTTAAAGCACTTTTGTTGGCACTTCAATTTAAGCTTTATGGAACGGACTATAGTTCATCAGTGTTTCAGAGATTCAGAGGCGCTAAGTGTATTCTAGCCGATTTGTTCCTTTAATAAACAAAAACAGCATCGATTAATAAACAATTTTTTTCATCCTTTAATAAACAATTTTGAGGCTAAAACAGCATCGATTATAGGTTTTCGCTAATCAAATAGAAAATTTTTATTTCTAGTCGCTTATCTGGAGCAGGAGTAATCGACTGAGTGGAGGGAGGGCGGTCGCAAGGGTATTATGACAGGGGTACCGCTATGTTATAACGTGGAGACAGCCCGCCACGCGGGGATATCCTTTTTAAGGGTGGGTACGCTTAATAGCTATACATAATAGACTCAAACATCATGCTTATACTACTTATACTACTTGATTACTTACAAACAATTATAGGCACACGTTGTTTTCACTGTACAATGCATAATTTTGAGGTTTTTGATTTTTTTTGAACGAACTAGAAGGATTCACAACATGAGACAGTACTCATTAGAAAGAATATTAAATTTTCTAGTCATTTACTGAAAAAAATTGAAATACGTCAGAAGCTCACTTAATTATATGAAGCTGAAAACCTCAAAAGTCACAGTATAGCCTTTCTGACGGTCTGATTGAAAAACTGCAATTCTTTACTAAATCAGCCAAATAAAATATCATTCGAATGAGCTTTTATCGGGCTTACCAAAATGTGCTTAAACATTGAAAAATATTAAACATCGCGCAAGTAAAATGCATACCTGAAGGGGCAGCCATATTGGAAAAAAATCATATTGAAATTGTTGGACAAACTATTCAAAAAAAACACGAAAAACAAAAAAGGGTGACATTTAGAGCACAAAAATATCTATTTTTTATTTTGCTAAATATGAAACAAAACCTCTACACTGTAGTCACCATACAAAGTTTGAACACTTTGTAGAACCTAGCATACTGTAAAAATAAGCTAGTAAAACGTTTTTTGGCAAAATAGTTTTATTTCAAAATTATCTACCTAGAACACATTATTTTATTGAACTTTATCAAGTAGTTCTTGCATTAATCTCAAAAATGGCCATTCCAAGCATTCATTATTCGATGGTGAAGAGGTATACATGCTCTGGCCTGCAGCTACACTGTAGTTGCGTGGTATCATATAAATTGTATTACTTTTTATGAAAGCCCAATGAACGACAATTATTTATTGTTCGAAATTTTCATTGGATCAAAAGTTATAAGCATTAATGCACCAAAATGTTGAGTTTATGTGGAAACGGCGTATTGACGAAGCAGCTTGTGACGCATATTAGCAATAAACATCGCGCATTGACGAAACTTGTTTTGCAAGTGGTGGCATCCATACCTGGGCGTAGGGGTTTGGGGTGAGCAGAGCACCCCCCAGAAACCAAAATACCTCCACCAGAATTCCATTTTTGAAATTTGTTGTTGTTTTTTTCGCAATTTTTTGATGCGTGGGCAGCACCAACATTCAGAGGGCTGCAAGATTTTTAAAGGTCAAAAGTGGCCTTAAAAATGGTAATACAGCGAAAAAAACACCATTTTTCAACGTTTCTCATTGAGCACTATCCATTGGCATCAAAAAAAATGCAAAAAAACAAGAAAATTTCGAAAATCGAATTCTGGGGGGATATTTTGGTTTCTGGGGGATGCATACCCCAAAACCCCCACGCCCAGGTATGCTTATCACTGTGTCTTTTGGAACTTTTTTCCAATACTGTTAAAAGAAAAATATTCGTTAGGGCTTTCGTTGGTATACCATAAATTATTTCAGGTTTATATTCAGTGTTTCACAAGGATGCAAATGAACAGGCAGCTGTTTGTTGGAAAAATGCAATTAGAAACACGAAAAGTTCTTGAATTCAGACATTTCTTACACAATCTCTAAGCAGGATCACTAAAATTAAATCATAAATCTTGATCGTATGCTAAACGATACATATACCTCATGTAGAGACGACTTTTAGAAAAGCACAAAGATGGAACGATCATTCAAAACATCATTGCAGGCATGGCGAAACAAAGCATCGGTGGAGTTTAAAGAAAACGATTTTTGAGGAATTGCAGGAATATGAAATAGATGTCTGTAAATGAACGATTATACAATTTCTTTGCCATTTAACGATTTTGAAGTTCTTCTTGTCAAAAATATATAAAAACTTCCGAAAAATTAAAATTTATCATTCAACATTAGCCCGTTTTTTATGCAGTGCATAAAAGCATTCCTGGATTTTAGCCCCAACGTTTTGTAGACAATAATCCGGATAATTTAGTCATACAGCTTGTAAAGCATCTCAAGAAATTTCGAGAGACACAAAGCGCTATTCTTTTATCAAGATTTCAATTCAACGTGTTTCTGAAGCTCTGCAAAAATAAACACTAGTGAAGCATATGCAAAGGAGCAAGAAGCCGATGTTAGATAAAAAAGGCTTAAGGCCCTGCTATACTTCGCCGCGCGGCGCCGCGCGGTGCCGCGTTGACAAAATGTACTGCTATACTTCCAAACGCGGCGCCGCGCGGCACCGCGTGGAAGTATAGCAGCACATCGCCCCGCGGCGCCGCGCGGCGCCGCGTGGCAGATGAATTGAAGTTTGAACACTGTTCAAACTTTTGCCACGCGGTGGGACGCGGCGGCCTATATTTATCATGTATTTATGAGGGAAAGCTAGATTTTAGCATTTTTTATTATGTACTGATGTTTATGCATACGTGAAAGCGTGAAAATTGAATATATAATCGATTTTTAAGATGTCTGTGTGCGAAAATGTGACTCTCTACGCCTTTCAAAACTTGTTTTCGTGATGCTGAAACCGAAAATGAGTACAGTTTTTAATGTGCACAATCGTTGACCTATACCCTTTTCACTTATATAGTAAGAAGTCATCAATACGAGAAAGAAGCAAAAAGAAATAAATAAAAAGAAATAATGAGGAGAAGAAAAAAATAATAAAATTAAAAAAATTAAATAAACAAGCGAATTTTGAAAAAAAGAAGAAAGAAAGACAGATATAGAGGAGCGTGAATCATGCTATTAGTAAGAAAGAAACAAAAAGGACACGTAAAATAGCACAAGTGCACCTAAAAATAATTATATTATGAGAGATTACATGTTTTATGAGGCGCAAAAGTATAAATGAAACAGAAAAAGTAGGCAGGATTATAAAAGGAAAATTTACATCAAAAAGGTAAGGAAAAAGAAGAAAAAAAACAAAAGAAGATGGAGAAGAAAAGAAAAAAACGTAGAAGAGGAAAGAGAGAAAAAAATCGAAAAATCATAAATAGACGAGGTCATCAGAGTTTTCTTGACACAGAATACAGTATACAGTTTACACATGTTTTACTTTTTTGCTGTTTTACTGCAGTTACAACATCAATAAATTTTTTCTGCCGCACGGCGCCGCGTGAGAGTATAGCAGCACAACCCATGTCACGCGGCGCCACGCGGCGCCACGCGGCACCGCGCGGCACCGCACGGCGAAGTATAGCAGGGCCTTTACTCAATGGTTTGTTCGTAGTAAAACTAAATTGCATAGGTACTGCACTCAACTAGCGTTGTTATCGTTAGTGAAAAAAGATATCGTTTTCGTTTTCGTTAACGATATTTTTTTCGGAAAAATAACGTTTTGTTAACGAAAACGACGATCCCAGAAATATCGTTAACGATATTCAGATCGTTTTTGATGATTTTTATCATTTTCCTGTTTCCATGTTTTTATCATCGTTCTTCAGCCTCTTTTGAAATTCTTGAGACTTTTACAGTGAGGCGATTAAAAAGCATCAACAATTCAACCAATCAGTGTAAAGCGATGAAGAGATGGCTTGTTGACAAACGACTAATATTTTGAAGAACGAATTTCCCGCAATAGCCTAGTGTTAAGACCATACGTGGGCAGGGCAGCAGCCAAATTCCGGGGGTTTGAAATAGCCGAAAATTCCAATACGCCAAAACATTAAATTCTAGGGGTTATTGATCTTTGCCACACAAATGCATATAGAGGGTCTACAGTAGGGCATTACCCCTCCCTTAAATTTTGAATAACCGGGTAATGTCAGACGATTTGGTGAAACAAGGCTGCTGCTGTGGAAAAGTTTGATTTTACAGTGGAAAAATACAGCATAGCTAACAAAAAGTTCGGTAAACCTGGTCAACTTTCTACAAAAAGCAAAATTTCTCCATAGTCTTACCTTTTTTTGTAAATCGTTTGTCACATAATAATGAATTACACACTTGATACATTCTTTAAACTATAGATTTTTTCGAAAAACTACATTTCAAAATTGAATTTATCTACCATCTGACCTCAAGAATGAGGTTTAAATATGCATAAGTAGATCCCAATATCAATATATTACTGCTTTGTTATAACCACACGTGGGCGTGGGGGGTATGCACTCCCAGAGGACCGAAACCCCAGAAACCAAAATACCCCCCAGAATTCATTTTTGAAATTTGTTTTCGCAATTTTTTGATGCCATTGAATAATGCTCGATGAGAAACGTTTAAAAATGGCATTTTTCGCCATACCATTATTTTTAATGACATTTTTCGACGTTTGACAAATCTTGCCGTCCCAGCATTTTGGTGCTGCCCATTGACCTGTTTACTATGTGTCTATTTTTGGATTTCACCCCAGAATCGTGGTTTCTCGCTATACCACCATTTTTTGACCTTTGAAAAATCTTACAACCCCACAATTTCGGTGCTGCCCACCTATGCCCGGAAGTCATAGTTTTGGTCAGGAAATAGGTTTAAAAAGAATTTCAAGAGCAGAACCCGCTTTTTAGTGCGGCATGGGTGCATATATATATATGTATATATATATATATATATATATATATATATATATATATATATATATATATATATATATATATATATATATATATATATATATATATATATATATATATATATATATATATATATATATATATATATATATATATATATATATATATATATATATATATATATATATATATATATATATATATATATATATATATATATATATATATATATATATATATATATATATATATATATATATATAGATATATATATACACTAGCAAAGACAAATGCTCCGATGGAACAAAAAAGATGAATATACTTGGAATTGTGGATTATTATGGATGTAAAAGGAGGGGACTAGGATAAATCTACCTAAAGTCGGAAAATCTGCTAAAAATCACACTTTCTCTAAGCAACGCAAAAAATCGATGTATATTTTGCGGCCAACAGATTAAAATAAATATTCAACCATAACAATGATTGAAATAGCAGCACGTTAGCTATGCAGTAGCTATGGGAAATGATATTAAGTGAACTAACAGTCTTCCAAGCCAATTGAATGAAATAGCAAACATCGAAGACAATTGAAGACATGGTTGCTTTAAAACAGAAGAAACGCGTAAGTTGACTTGAAACAGACTTAATGTAGATACACTAGCATGCCCGAAACGATTGTATGCACTAATCAATCGGCTCCTGCTTTGCTTGCTCTAATGCTCATAAAATAAAACAACTTTAAATACAATACCTCTTAGTTTTCTATCAATCAGGTGCCAGCAATTTAAAAAAGTAACCTTGATAGATTTCGTTTATACACTCTTATCTGAAACTTCGAACATTATTTAAAAAAGACACTTTTTTAGAGGCCGCAGAATATACATCGATTTTTTGCGTTGCTTAGAAAAAGTGTGATTTTTAGCAGATTTTCCGACTTTAGGTAGATTTATCCTAGTCCCCTCCTTTTACATCCATAATAATCCACAATTCCAAGTATATTCATCTTTTTTGTTCCATCGGAGCATTTTTCTTTGCTAGTACACTACTTTTAATTAGCGTGATTTCAGTACATCAGTCAGTAAACACAATCAGTAACATGCCACAATAATGACAGCAGTCCAAGAACGCGGAAAACAATATTGTTCTTAACATCAGCATTATCCTTTTTAAACAAGACAACCTTATTGACACCATCCATTTTCAAATTAAAATTGCATTAAGTCATTTCTTCTTAATGTGCAGTTCACTTATAATCAAGCACAAATATTTAACCAACGAATTCACATTGCAAATCCTCACTCAATCAATACACAAGCACAATGTGTTGTGACTTTTGAAATTGAAAACACCCAATTTTCAATTTTCAAATTGAAAATTGGATCAATTTTCAAATTGAAAATTGGGTGTTTGAATTTGCGATAAAGAAAATAATCAAAAGATAGTCACTTGGTTTATTTAAGCCGAGTAATAAAATAACGACCGTCCACCAATTCCAAACTAAACGCGACTAATCTGATCACTATGAAAAAGTTTTGAAAAATGAGCTTGCTAAGCGAGAGTTGTAAACCAAGAGAAACTTAAAGTTAAAACCTACCATTAAATTTTTAAGAGAATTATAGAAGATTTTAAACTTTAAGAAAATGGAAAAGGCGGGATTTTGGTAAATAAGAAGGCAAAGTTTTTCGGCGAAAATTCAAAAACTTCACGCAAATATCAAATGTAAGGAACACTAACGCTTTGATTTGGTAGTAAAATAAATTTGTAGTATAGACTACATATTAACAACAAATGAATAGTGCAAACTTTACACAACTACTAGGTGTAGAGAATACTAACAATTTACGGCTTATTAATGTACATGATTACAATAAAGCTGCATATCTTTGTCGACTTCTGTGCACAGTAGTGTGGTTGCTGGTTCATTTTAAACCACTTTTGCAGGCAATTTACATCAATTAAACGATAGCCCTCCATGTACAAGATTTTGTGAAACATATTATAAACACGGCTAAGAAGGATTTAACTTTAATGCAACCCATTTAAGATAAAATTACATCTCTTCAATGATCTAAGGACACTTGAACATAATTTTTAAATCACTTTAGATTACTTTTGAGGGTAAACAAACTCACTTAATTGATGTCTCACATATGAATCCTTGAAAATTTCTTGACTTCAGTTACAAAGTCTCTGCAAGTCTATCGAATTAAGGTTAACACGTAATGTAAGCTTTACACAAACACATAGCGTAAAGAATATTTTAGTCGGATTCGTAATTTTGATATTGCTCCGATATTTCTTTCAACATTTATGGAAAAATGAGTCTCCATAATGTTTTAAAGACAATAAACATTAGGTTTAAACCACTTTGCAATACTGCTGAGTGTAAGCAAGCGCGCCCAACTGACGTATATATTTCATTCCCTGTAAATTTTTATATCTCAGGAAAAAATTTCGGTTTTTGCAATACTCTAGAACAAAGGCTAACATGCAGTGTAAAAATTACTCGGATATTATGATCAACATTCATGAAAAAATTATGTCTCTACAATGGTCTGAGGACATATAAACAATGAGTGTAAAGTACTTTACATCACTGTTGGATGTCAACAAACGCACCTACGTGACGTCTCACATTTGATCTTTTGAAAACTTCTGGACTCCAGGAAAAAATTAGGTTTCTGGAATGCTCAAAAACGAAGATAAATACATATGTAGTGTACACTTCTTGTAAACACCTAGTGTAAAGAAGATTTTAGTCAGATTCGTAATTTTGATATTGTTCCGATATTACGATTAATATTTATGAAAAAATTAAGTCTACATAATGTTCTATGGGCAAACTAACAATTGGTGTAAACTACTTTACAACACCGTAGAGTGTAAACATATGCGCCAGACTGGCATATCAAATTTGGTTCCTGGTCCATTTCTAGACTTGATAAGCATGTCCCTGACTCGTAACCGGAGAAGCAGGCAGAAAAAACAAGACAGAAACGCATTTTAAACTCCAAATTTTTGACTTTACACTCGCTAAATATTGCTGTATAGACAATTTGCTTTGACATGCACCCGATATAAAGCACTTTATTTTTATTCTATTAGACCTATCCCGACTTCTGGACGGAGAAAGTGGCGAACAAAAAACGCAACAAAAACGTATTTTCCATCATTTAGAACACTGTAAACTTTAAAATTCCGTACCGAACTCCCCATTGAGTTTAAAGAAATTCACTTTGGTACAATTTGTAGCTTTTAAATCGCAGTACATTCCTGTGTGCCAAAATTCTGTTGCAAAAATTATTTGGTATGATTTATCAATCAAACTTCGGAAAAAACGTGTTTTTTCGCCCATTTTTTACCTCTGATTTCGAACTTTACACCCCCATTAATAACTCAATATTGCGTTTTTTTAAATGCGGTTTGCTGCGATGTTTAGCCCCTGTGAGGCACTTTATTAATGCTGTCTTCGATTTACACTGACTTATAAGCGGAAAAATTTGGCAGAGAAATCTTAGTTAAAATCCGTTTTTTTACACCATCCACTAGAGTTTAAACTTTAAACCCCAGGATCTAACTCACCATAGAGCATAGAAGACTTTGCTTATATGCAGAATGTAGCCCTTGATCCGCTCTACATTTCTGTCAGAAAACATTTTAAAAACCTCATAACCGGAGTTAGTATCGGACATAGGAAGGTTGAAAACTCGACCAAAAAGTGCTTTTTCACCCCCAGATTTTCGCACTCTTTACACTGCCGTTCGATAACTAATGCGAATTTCGAAAAACAAAAAAAGTGCCATCTGTAGAATTCGTCCCTCTATTATCCTATCCTGTTCAATCCTTCGAGTCATCAATACTCAGTTGTCCACATGCCGCAGTAAAAAGGTCCCAAAATTTGTCCTATGTTATAACGTTAAACAAAAACTTTACACCTTCTTTACATAGTCAATTTTGAGTTTCAAGAAAAACAAAAAAACACGGGCAGCGAATTTTTTTATTATCTTTCTTTTTAAAAAAACCGCACCTTCCAGAAGTGTCCCGTTATAGCTGTAGGGGGTGCACAGGTGTTGGGGGTACCCAAGTATATTATAGGTACGCGCTAACGCGCTACCTAAGATGCATACACACTCATTGAGTTCATGCGCTAATTTTCGTAGCTTTACCCGTCAGCTCGTTTCGCTGTTCGGATGTGCTATTTATAGCTTTTGCGCTTTAACCCGTCGAGACAACGTATCATCTCCGCATTAAATGGCGCAATTTTGGGGTTGAGCACTCGTTCGGCTAGCACAATACATTTTAAAGCAAATAAATTGACGAAAATTTTTAAAATGTTAAAAAAAACGTTGCGCCAGAAGCGAGGGTAAATTTTTGAATATATTTCCGACCGACTGTTTCTGGGAAAGCTGGGGTCTAGTGTTGTAAAAGATATCTTTATCTTCATCTTTTTAGCAAGATAAAGATAAAGATAAAGATATCTTTATCTTTATATTGACGATTTTTTTATCATTATATTTTGGAAAAATCACAGGCTATCTTCATCTTTTTGATAGGAATTTATCTTGCAAAAAAGATAAAGTATGTACATAAGTTAGCATGTAATCCAAAATGCAGGTTTGACGTGAAATACATCTAGAAGCATTCAAGTTTTACTGATAAAAGAAAAGAAAACGATTGTTTAAACCCTATGGCGTGTGGCTCAAACTAATGGCTGTATATCAACCTAAGTAAGCGGAAGTGATACCAATCTATAAGTACTACTACTAGCACCCACGTTGATCTTAGTCCAAGCCTGGGGAACATGGAGAAGTTTGAAAAAATCAATAACGGTTGCGTTGCGACTATACTTTGTACAGGCGCACAGAGCAGGGTTTTGATGCTTATGAAAAGAAAAAAGTGACTTGCTGTCTGCCAGTAGTAGTAGTACGTGGGTCTGTCAGATACCGCGGGCAAACCCCCAAAGCTACATTTATGTGTGCTTAATGCCTATCACCTCTTTGATCTCAGGTGTAAAAATTAGGGCATTCAGATGGCTGCTTTACATCACCCACTCTTGTTTATTGCACTTCACAAACATCATTCTCCTGGGTCCAGGCAACCATATTTACATATGTACACTTTATCTTTATCTTCATCTTTTTGGTTCTTTTATCTTGCAAATTATCTTTATCTTTCTTAATTTTTTATCTTTATCGTTATCTTCTAAATTTTAAAATTTCAACTTTATCTTTATCTTTTATCTTGCAAAAAATCCTTATCTTTCACAACACCAGGTGCCACTCCTTAGAAAAACTCTGTATCCGCCAGCCACTGATCATCGCTTTGATTGAAGGTATATTTCAGAGATACACTTTGCCAACTGCGAATGTCAAATCGAACCAGTTTGTAAGGACAAATCAACTTAGAAGATTCCGCTTCTGCCTTACATCGCTCAACTGTTGATTGTCTTGGCCATTTAACCCTCGCGTTCCCGTGTTTCTTGAAGTCAAAGGTTCCCGTGCTAGGACACCGTCCTAGCCAGGTTAAAATGTAATTACACTCAACATGCCAAAGATTAGTATCATTTTGTGCGATTGTTTAAGCTCTTTCCGAATATGTTTGTTATTTGTCGCTAAAGTAACTTTGTAAAAAGTTATGGCTAAAAAACTGCTACTCTACTTAAGCATAGGCATGAGGTAGACACGCATAAAATAAATACAAATAGTATATTTTAGTTGAAAAATATCATTTTAGGACTGTAGTAGCTGATTAAAAAGTAGAAGCCCACTAACCTTGTACTAATCATTGACCGAAACTTTTTTTTGTAATTTGAGTTTTTACGTGATAATCATGAAAATATGCTAATGTTTTAGGATGTATAATTTTATTTACTAGTTTGAACATTTCAAATGATGTAACTAGGGCTAAAATGAGGCTAGACAAAGTTTTGTAGTCATACAAAACATACAACGAAAAAAATCACAAAAAAGTGATCGGCTAGGACGCCGTCCTATGTAGTTTACGGGAACGCGATGGTTAATCCGACTTGATAAAACTTCCGCAATTGAAAAGACTCACCTCTACACGTTAGCATGGAGGGGGTTGGGGGAATGCACCCCCGAGAAACCAAAATACCCCCTAGAATTCAATTTTTGAAATTTTTTCGTTTTTTTCGCAATTTTTTGACGCCAATGGATAGTGCTCAATGAGAAACGTTGAAAAATAGTGTTTTTCGCCATACCACCATTTTACAGGCCATTTTTTGACCATCGAAAAATCTTGCGCCTCTAGAATTTCGTTGCTGCTCACCTATGCTCATCTCTGATATATACATTTAAATTACCAAAAGCTGATGTCTAAAAATAGAATGTATACCCACTAAATAGAAAGTATGTATGAATACAAATGTAGGTGTTTGCTTAAATGACGTGCCATTTAAACGACAGAATTCAAATAATTGAATCGTTTTAATAAAAAAGTGTAAATCGATCGATAACAAAAAATGCGAAGACGAAAAAACTAAAAAGAAACCGAAACCATCACGTGCGTTTTATAATACAGCAGAGTGCACGTCGAGTATGCGACGATTTAATGATGCAAAAAATCAGCGATGGTGTAAACTGATCCTTTTTTATTTACACAATAAAATTGTGTCGAGTCCGAAATAAGTTTAGGCCAAAACCCCAAAAAATTAGCATAAAGACACAAAACGAACAAATGGACTCAAATTCGCCCAAACATCGAGTTGACCCGAGCGCGAGGCTTTTGGAGGTCAACCGTCATAAAATTAGGCAAAACAAGAGCCATTGAGAATTACACGAATTCATCGAAGCCGGACGCCGAATTTTTTTTGGCAACTTTCTAACGCTCCAGGCGTTCGTTCAAAAATTCGATTATCGTTTCCGTGTTCCACTTTTCGACGTTAAACGTGTTTTCCGGACTCGATTCGCCGTCGGCGTCCAAAAATTTGATGGTCGGATACGCGCCCCCCTGATAAACCAATTCTAAGCCGGGCCATTTGCCAAAATCGTCCGAATCGACGAAGGCTATCGAAAAAAAACGAAATTCCGGGAATATGTTTATGGGGGAATCGAAAATTCTTGGGAAGACAAAAAGATCAACAAATGACCAAAATAATAAAGAAAATTTTAAAAAAATCAAAGGTAAAATGGCCAAAGCAAATGATATCCTAATCGTGAAAACACGAAAGAATCAATTCCGGTGATCTACCGTAATTGTGTAGAAGAGTACAAAATTTGAATTCCGAGGGTCTGAACAAACACTCCCTCTCCCACGCCCATGTGTGCCTGCTATGGCAAAAAACCTTATTTATCAACCTTACATATCGAGCTGTACTTATTGGTATCGAAAGGGATAAGAAAAATTTTCAGGAAATAATTTCGAGGGTCCAACCCACACATAGGTTTAATAAATAAATACAAATTATTATTATTATTATTATTAGAGCTGTGCCGGGGCCGCCTTTTTTGCCGGGGCCGGGGCCTGGCCGGGGCCAAGTAAAGCGTGCTTTACCGTGTTCATAGTACGACCCTATCCTACCCCTTATACCTATGTACATATATATTCTTGCTAGTAGATATGCGCGTCAAGCGTTAATATTTGTTGGGATTACAAGATATAACAGAACATGGGCATTGGGAGGCTTGGGACGTGGGCGTGGGAGGGGTTAGGGGTATGCATCCCCCAGAAATTGGAATACCCCCGGAATTCAATTTTTGAAATTTTTTTGCTTTTTTAGCGATTTTTTGATGCCAAGGGAGAGTGCTCGACGAGAAACGTCGGAAAATGGTGTTTTTCACCACCACCCCCCAGAAATTTTTTCACACTCCCGAACTTTCGGTGCTGCCCACCTATGGTCTAGACCCCAGAATTCACACTCTACCCCAAAAAAATCCGCTAGACGCCCCAGAAATTGATTTTCAGAATTTTTTGTGTTTCTGCGATTTTTTGATGCTAATGGATAGCTCTCATTGAGAAACGCAAGAAAACGGTGTTTTTTCGCCCTACCATATATTATCAGGCGCTTTTTGACTTCGAAAAGTTTTGGGACCCTATAATTTTTGAGCGGCCCATGTATGGATTTAACTCCTCTGACTTGGACGCGTTTTTCAATTAGCTTTACTTCGCACTTTTTTAGGCTTATTATTCTATTTGTTCTGATAGACGTAGCTGTCTGCTACCAAGCAAGCTGGAAAGCTCGGCTATATGAATTGCAATTCAAAATATGTCAATTTTGATTATTAACTAGAAATTTGCACCAACCTAACATAATAGAATAAAGATTTGAATTAGCAAGATGTGTGGTGTTGCTTGAAATTGAGCTTGAAGGTAAATCTGCTCAAAACATTATCAATTTTCTACATTATAATCAATTATAACACTGGCCCCGGCCCCGGTGCCGGAGCCAGCCTAGCCTCGGCACAGCTCTAATTATTATTATTATTATTATTATTATTATAATATTTATTTTATTATATTAATTGATAATAATAATAATAATAATTGCATATTAAGATAGACACTTCGATTCTGCTGTAAATTTTGATTAAAAATTATGTTTAAGCGAAGATGAATCAGCCTTTGCGTAGAATAAAAAGTCTTTTGTATTTACAGGTACAAAGAAAGGTAGTTAGTGTTGACTGAAATGGAAGGTAGGAAGCTAAATCGAAGCTAGGCTTCCAGAAGAGCACATAGGAAAGATAAATCAGCCGTAAGAGAATTCCTAATTGAACTATTACATTTTAAAGCTAAGCAGGATGTCGCTGATGATGAAAGAAAAGAGCAGTAATGGGGAAACACAAATAATATATTTTTGATAAACTCGGAGCGAAGCGCCGAAGATTTTTTCAAAACTTTCAACTCTCTTCAAAAATGCCGTAAAAATGCTTAAATTTCTATTTTTTCATCCAAAAAAACGTTTACACATGGCTCTAACGTACGAAATGTCCCATTATCGCTTGCGCAGCACTTAAAAAGTGTTGGGGTCTGATGGGTCAGATCGCGAAAAAAGGCGCTAAAAATTCAATTCTAGGGGTTCATTTCACGACATTCTGGAGAGGGTCTTTCGGACTTACAGGGGTCTAAATCACGTTTGTTATATTCGGCTAATATTTTTGTCGATGTACAAAGGCTTCCAGAATCGTCTTATATAGGCACAAAGATTTTTGGGAAGACAAAAACTGTAAGATCTGAAACTGAAACTACCAAATTGAGTAAATTTTTGTTCTATATTTCTTCATAATTTCAGAATTTGCATTTAGAAAGGAAAAATTGGCAAATCGTTCGTTGAGACAATTTCTAGTATTTTTTGTCGTCAGGAACCCAGACATTGGTTAAAATACACTAACAAAGGTCAGAAAATCCTCTTTTACCGCACTGAAAGCGCTACTGTACCATATTTTAGTACCCAAAAAATCTTCACGTACAAAAAGTACAAAAACTATCGGGAACCATCATTGCACATGTGCAAAGGGAGTTTGTACGAAAAACAATGGTCCAAACCAGACAAGGTCTTACGGAGAAGGGGGATTTTGACCCCCAGAATGGCAACTGACAATACATGATCTTGGGAGGGGGTTCGGGGGGTTTCATCCCCCGCAGAATCATTTTTCACCCCCCTCCCCCGCAAAAAATTTTTCACCCCCCACCAGAATTGGCGATTTTTCAAAAGTTTCCTAAACTTACCTGAAAATTGGTAGAAAAAGTGTCTTTTTAAGGGTTTTTGGCTATCTATTTGCTCAAAATCGCCAAATTTTCGGCGCTTCGCGCCATATATTCATGTTTTAAGCGATATACTGATCAATTCATTCGACTTTTTTCGAAATTTTTTTCATGATTTCATGCTCTAGAAGGATAGAGTATCGTCAGAAACGCCAAAAAACGATGTTTTTTGACGCGTACCGGCCATTTTTGGGCCCAAAAAAGGCACGTTAGGTTTTCACCCCCCAGAATTCCCATACTGTGCATGTATGCAACTGACCCCACGCGAAATTGCTCAGACCCCCAGAATTATCGATTTTTTGTAAAAGTTGATAAAAGTTGTGAAAAGTGTGCCCTTTTAAGCGCTTTTAGCCCATTTTTGGCTCAAAAATCTTAAATTTTCGGCGCTTCGCGCCATACAAACCTTTTTGACCAACAATTTTCAAATTTTTCCGCATTTTTTTACGTTTCATCTTCTAGAAAGAACGAGCATTGTCTAAAGCGTCAAAAAAGTGTTTTTGACGCGTACCCATCGCTTTTTACAATGAAAAAAGGCACTTTTTAATCGTGATACACCCCTAGAATCGAAATTTTCGTTATTTTTGGCGATTTTGCACCATTCGGACCCCAGAATTTGATTACTGCCCATCTATGTATGATTCACATCCCCCTAGATCCGCATGATGGTCGGCAGGGGGTGGGGGGGCTGGAATCTAAAAAATCAAAAACAGTTCATTCAACGTTCACGAATTTTTTACTGTTTTATTGATCAAAATGGTCAAAATAGCCTATAAAACGTTTTCTGTGGTGTTATCGCGTTTTAAAAGCATTTTTTAGTCCATTTTGACTGCATTATATCACTTTTAATACCCAACAATGCAAAAATTCATCAATTTTGGGCGCTTGTAAAAAGTACATAAAAGTACTTCTGACCTCAAAAATGATGCAGAACACGTTCCATCAGCTCAAAATCGCCGGACAGTACCTGTCCGGCTGACCCTTCAGAGGGGAGAAGGGGGTAATACCCATACATAATCTTGGGGTGGATTCACCCCCCCCCCCGTAAAAATTTTTTAAATCCACCCAGAATTCTTGATTTTAAAAAGTTTCCAAAAATTTTCTTAAAAGCGTTTTTAGCTATTTATTTGCTCAAAAGTGCCAAATTTTAGGCGCTTTGCGTTATTACACTCAGGTTTTGACTATTTTATTCAATTTGTTTCAACTTTTTAATTTTTTTGAAATTTTTCCAATCTTTTTATGCTCTAGAAAGATAGAGCATCGTCAGCATAGGTGGGCGGCACCAAAGCTCTGGTGGGGGAAGGGGGTGCAAGATTTTTTCAAAGCTAAAAAAATGGCCTTAAAAATAGTGGTATGGCGAAAAAACACTATATGTAAAAATTTCTCATCGAGCACTATCCATTGCCAACAAAAATTGCGAAAAAACAAAAAATATTTCAAAAATCGAATTCTGGGGGTATTCTGGTTTCTGGGGGTGCATACCCCCTCCCAAACCTCCCACGCCCAGGTATGATCGTCAAAAACGCTGAAAAACGGTGTTTTTGACGCGTATCTACCATTTGTGGACCCAAAAAAGGCACTTTATAATTTCACACCCCCAGAAATCCCACATGGTAATACCCCATCACCCCTATGTGTATGCATGTCTCTGACTCCTAAAACATTCCACGCTCTTCTCTATCGATAACCATTATTCTTGCTAATGCAAAATCCGTTAAACAAGTGTTGTAGAGAGCGAAAAAATCATTTCATTTTCATCATATGCACTACAGACTAGCACGTACGTAAAACACTTCACAACGGTAGGACAACAAACACGTATTTAAACGTAACTTTTGCCGAGCTTATAGAATGTTGTAAAGTAAGAAAATGGCTTGGTTTAACAAGCAACTATGTTAAATTAACATTACAACACACTAGTGATCGACCGGGGCCCCGGCCCCGGCAATCCCCGGCCATTTTCAGCATCCCCGGCCCCGGCCGGGGCAAGGTCAAAAAATGGCCGGGGCCGGGAAAAATTTAGTGTAATTCGTATTTTGTACAGGCTGTGATACTGGCACTTATTTATCAATGAGCAAGTGTTAATTTTGAGAACTGTACTGATTAGACCATATGTATACTTACTTAGTCCTTGTCATAAGTTTTCTACTGTGTATAAATGAGCTTTTAATGAATGAATGTTCAGGAAAATCTGCATATTTTCGATTCCTCCACTTAACTTATTTAAACTAAATGCTACTTTTAACTCATTCATTCATAGCTATGGCTAAAAGATTTAGAGTTGACAAATACGTTCTATTTCTAGTTATAAATTGTACGTTTTTAACAAACTATTTCTACAAAAAACACTTTTACATTCATTTGAATGGGAACCGTGTGCTTTAAAACGCGTTTCCTGTGTAATAGTTATTAGGACCGAGGTTAATTATAGGCGAATATAAACTACGCTGCAGAATTGCGTCCGATCCGATAAACTAAATATGTCTCAAATAGTTTCCTAGGGTCCAGAGTTGAGGGAGGGGTGAAATCCCAAATTGGAGGACCAGAAAATTAGTGGCAAAACAGGGTCTTTTGACTTTTAATTGTATATTTTAGCTAATTTCTGAGTTTCTAACGCCAAGAATTACTAAAATTGTCTCAAAACGGCGCGAAGCGCCTAAAAATTTGACATTTCTGCATTCTAAATTTAAATTTTGCCATTTAAAAGATGTATAGGACAGACAATTTTTCATATCGGAGGGAAATGCCGAAAAATTTTTGGAATTTTATACCTTTTTACAGTTTTTATCTTCCCAAAAATCTTTGTACATGTACAAAGATAGTCCTGGTCTTTGTACATCGGGAAAAATCTTTGGCGAATACAAAAAACACTCTTTTGTACATGCAAATTTTTGTATACTTTAATATGGTACAGTAACGATTTCAGTGTGGTAGTAGAACATAGTTTTTCGACCTTTAGTAGTGTATTTGGCTAATTTTTGGGTTCCTGAATATTTGACATTTTTCCATTTTTGCATTCTAAGCGCAGTGTTGCTTATTACAAGATTTAATTCGCATATTACAATTTTTGTAATATTTCTCATTTTTGTAGTAAAAGTTGTTTTAGCTTTCTCAGTCGAGTTTTATGTGTGAATTCCATCAGAAGCTCATAAAAATTTCGGCACTTCGCGCCGAACTATCAACTAAATTCAGGCCGAATTATCACATTTAGAAGCACGGTCTTTTTGTATTCGGGGAAGATTTTTGCTGATGTACATAGACGTTTCAGGACCGTCTTTGTACATGTACAAAGAGTTTTGAAGAACAAAAACTGTAAAAAGGTGTAGAATTCCTTATTGAAAATTCTACCATTTTAAAGATTTTCAAAGGGGGGGTAAGCGGCTGCAAAAATGGAGCCGCTTACCCCCCTTCCCCTGAAAATAGCCGAGGAATATACATGTGACAGAGGATTTGGGCCATCCCCCATCTCCGCTTTGAAGCCCCGAACTTCCTTGAAAGTCAGAAAATATTTAACCACCCTCCCCCATTTTTTGGCGAAAGCCTGTGCTTTTTTGGCTATTTTTATGTGTTTTTACCATTTTTGATCTAGTCGCTAACCCCCTCCTTCTAAAAATGGCGCGGGACCCCTACCCTAGATTTCCAGCCGTTACATGTAGGTATACTGAGGGAACCTGATAAAATTTTAAGCGATTACATGCATGTTTTATAGTGATAGTTTATCTATTTACTCTAGCTCACATAATAAAATAATGTATCACTTCGTGAAATTCTAATAGTTAGGTACACTTTTGCCATACTAAAAAATTAAGTTCAAAAAATTCAAAAGGTTTTCACCAAAAATCGTCTGACAGTGACTTGTGTCTTGGACCCTGAGGGGGTAATACCCCTCCCCCATGTGGGAATGTGTGATGTCTCATTTATTACATCCAATACCTATTGCATCCAATTGCTACAGCAGCAGTAGCCGTAGCTAAGATTCGAATGATACAGAGTGTGCTAATAGCAGCGACATAGACCTTATTGATGATTCAGACAATGAAACACTAGACTAAATTTGTTTCTTGTGACATAAATAGTAATAAAACTTGATATGAAAAGCCATTTACTACTGAATGGAGCAATCGCTCATTATTTCTTTCCTATGCCCCCCACCCCAAGTATGTGTCATGCAATAATATTTTCCTTGTCTGACCCCGGCCAGCCCCGGCCCCGGCCCCGGGCCGGGGCCGAGGATTGTTTCCAGCCCCGGTACCGCCCCGGCCCCGGCCAAAAAAGTCGCCCCGGTCGATCACTACAACACACATGCACACTATAGGGGGTATGGAGGGTATGTATCCCTCCTAGCCCAACTTTTAAAAGGCATACCCCCTAAGGCCATTTGCGGACCGAAATCTATTGTTGGATTTATGAACGAGCGCCAAACGATGCCTAACAGTATAATGTAAAGTATTTTTCGAGTAGTACTCTGTCGATTCCTTCATTCAGACGCTTTTTGTCTATTAATTTGTGCATATTTGATAGCCCAAGTCATTCCATCATTCTTATTATCATTTGTTTTCATGCAAACTTAATCACGAATATTCTAGAAGAGTAAAATGCAACGAAATAAAGCATTTCACGGATTGTGACGGGGGGTAATGAATGACAAAAATATCTACAAAATCAACATAAACTCAGGGGGCCCGGCCCAACCCCTCCGAAATGGGAGAAAATTTTATATTTTCACAAGGGTCACCGAAAGGAAAAAATAAAAATTCTAGAAGTTCACCAAAAAGACAGCCAAAATGCGTTTCTAGCACACTTTTGAGCTACTTAACTGAAGATTTTTCCGGCGCTTCGCGCCGGATTTTTTTATCTTATTTCGATCTTATTTCTATCTTGAAAATTTCCAAATTTATTTTTAAATTTTTTCTCAACCATAGCATAGATATCATCGGAAGACGCTCTAAAATGTCAGTATTTTCGCGTATCTCCGGTGCTCGAGATATAGGACTTCAAAAACCTCGACCCCCAAAATAAAATCCTGGTTACGCCCCTGTGAAGCGTCGTATTTAGAAGGGGGCGGGGAAGGGCCGCCGCCGCCCCCACCCCTTGAAATGGGAAAATTTTTTGTTTCTTTAGGGGGTCCCCCGAAGAGCAAAATTGAAAAATTGGCGAAGCGTGTCTGAAACACCGCCAAAACAGGTTTTTAGCGTACTTTTGAGCTAGTACCAGTGTTTTTTTGTACAAGGTCCGTTTGTACATGTACAAAGATGGTCCCTAAAAGTCTTTGTACATTTCGTACACACAAATTTTTGGGTACTATAATATGGTACAGTAGCGATTTTAGTGTGGCAAAAACAGAGTTGTTCGACCTTTGGTTACGTATTTTAACAATTTCCAGGTTTCTGAGGGCAAAAATCAGTAAAAATTGTCTCAAAACGGCGCGAAGCGCCAAAAAATTTGGCATTTTTCCTTTCAAAATGCAATTTTTGAAATTATAAAGATATATAGAACATACAATTGCTCATTTCGGCGCGGAGCGCCTTGCGAATTTCGAACCTTTTTTGCAGTTTTTGTCTTCCGAAAATCTTTGTACATGTACAAAGACGGTCCCCAAAAGTCTTTGTACATCGCGAAAAATCTTTGCCGAATACAAAAAAAACCGTGGCTAGTAAGGTCAAAATTTTCCAGCGTTTCGCGCCGGATTTATTGTTAATATATAGTTTCGTCTTCTAAACCGCTAAAAATCGCTCAAATTTGAGTTAGACATAGAGAACATGTTAATTTATTTCCAGCGCTGTGCGCCGGATTCATTGTTTAGCTATAGTTTTTGCCTTCTAGTTTACTCAAAACAGCTCAAATTTGAGTTATGACATGTGTAACATGAAATTTTACGGCGCCTTGCGCCGTACTTATTGTTTATCATGTTTTTTGTCTTCTAGCCCGCTCAAAATCGCTCAAATTTGAATTTGACACGCAGAATATGTCAATTTTTTCGGCGCTTGGCGCCGAGTAATTCATTACCTGCATGTTTCTCTCCGTAAAGCACAATGATTAAGTACAAAGGCAAGATATAAGAAATAATTCGTCGATTGAGTGATGAGAAATCAGCTTAAATGATAAATTTGCTGTATATCAATATAAAATAAAGTGAAATTTTTTAATTTTTCGGAAATTTTTCTCCACAAAGCTCGCCGAGATACGCTCAAAACTGACTTTATTTTCGCCCATCTCCTAATGGTTCTCAAGATATCTGGCCTCACAAATTTTCGCCCCCCCTGAAATATAATCCTGGTTACGGGCCTGTCCCTGTGTGTATGTATACGTAATGTAAAGTTGAATATCGATTACCTTGAACTTGGGGGAAGTGAGGCAATTTTCAGCGACACACAACCAAAGCAGCACGTCGAAAACGCTAAATAATACAATCGGCATTAATGTAGTAGTCAAAAGGCTACAGTAAGCCCGACTAAATAAAACATTGAATTTTCCTGATTGACAAAAAATGCAAATAAAACCGATGAAAAGACAATAACGCTGGACTGAATTCATTTAGAAAAAGCATGTGTTAAATCAAAGGAGCAAGAAAACCTTAAAGAATATCAATTTTTTATCATTTAAATTGCTCCTTGGTTCATTTAACCGGAATCTCGTTAAAAAATATGACAGGTTAATAACAAATTAAAAATAGTCAATTTACGGTCAAGAAATCGGGGCGCTATAAATACTCTAGTTTAAATTTTCCAGCTATACTTAACATTACATACGAAACGAATGCAGAAAAAATCGTTCGGTATCACTTCACACACAATCACACACACGTATCAAAGCGCGTCACTTTACAATTTTATTATAATCACTTTACAATTCACTTTACATTTTACATTTGCAAAAAATTTAAAATCGACTGCATTTAAACAAGATTTTAAGTGTAAACAAGTAATGCAAGAATCGCACGAGTGAAGCACTAAAATTGGAAGATATTTCACCATCTCATGATTACTGCACAATCCGCATCAACAAATGCGTCCTAGTCCGAAGTTATTTAATGTATGCATGCCTTAAAACATAATAAATTGATATTTGGAGGTAATTTAGTAAAATTATAAATCTTATTAAATATCAATTAATTAGTAAATAAATTTAATTCAATATTGCGATTCGTTGCCGTCTAAAAAATAAAAAAACAATAAATATAATAAATGAACAACAGATACACATTTGCGCGTACTTTAGTCGCGCTTGGCTCAGAAATTTCAGCGCAGCAGTTTAAACACTGAGCCACCAAGGGCTTTAAACTGAAATCGTCCAATTTTCGGCACGAGTCGCACGTTAGCTGACGCGTGAAACCGCTTGCCAAGCAAACGTCTTCAGATTGGGCAAAGTCGCCAGCTACATTCCACAGCTATAAAAACCGACGACTCAATGAAAGGACATGACCACAAATGGGCTTAGGGGGGTTGAGGGTCGTTTGTACCCCCAGAAGTTAAATCCCCAGAATTCAATTTTTAGTAACATTTTTGGCAATTTTACCCATCCTGACTTCCCGGAATTTTCTCGCTGCCTACGTATGGACACGACCCTAAGTGGGGGTTCTCAGACCTCTCCCTCCCATTTTTTCATCGTCGCATATTCTTACAACTTTTGCAAATTAGACATAAATTTAGTAAATTTTTTACAATTAAAAAAAACATTTTTCGAATTTTACAGAACCCTCACTATTCTTTGCTGAACTATTTCAAATTTAGCTTACTAAAAATAAAAAGGCCGCAATATTCTTCTTGTAAATAATAAAAATGTTTAAAAAAATTTCTATTGATGAATTTTTTCATTATTTTTTTGTCAGAAACCCAGAAATAGGCTAAACTACACTAACAAAAATCGGAAAACTCATTGTTTAAACAAAAGGCCTTACTGTTCTATAATATGTATATTAGGTATAAGCCACAATTTAAATACATGTACCAAATTGACAAAGGCTTAGGGACCGTCTTTGTACATGTAAGGGACCTTGTACAAAAAACACTTGCCTTAGGCACCAATAAGCAAGCAGCATAACTACAATAGTGCATAACACCAACTCAACAACAGAGGGTATATTAAGCCAACAAGGATTAATTATGTGTATTGGCAGGCACGTAGCTCTGGGGGAATGGGGGGTCCGGACTTCCCAGAATTCAGAAAAAAACCGGGAAAATGGGACTTTTTAAACGTTATTTTGTGCTATTTTTGGCCTTTATGGACCCCGACGCCCCCAAAATTGTTGGTCCCCCCAAAATAGGATGGCCAGCTACATGCCTGTGTATTGGTTCGGATCCGGACGTTTTAATTTTTACTACCCGGCGGAGAATTGACATTCGGATCCGGAAGTTGCGGAAACTAGGATCCGAATAAATTGAAATTGGGTATACGTTTCATCACTAGTTTTTAAGTGTTTCTTGTCGTTTTTGGCCGAAAATTGGAGGCCATTCACCTAACCGCCTCCTAAAATTGACCTGAACATGGACCCAATCAAAATTTCGAGCCGTATTTACATGAAAGGGTATATTAATCTACAAAGAAAGACTTGTGATTATTTTTTAGGGCAATTTTATCAGTAGGAGAATTATATTATAGAAAATTTGTTTATTGTCTTATCATTTTTGCTTATTTTTAATTTTTCGATCAGCGAGAAGACGTTTGACAATTTTTATTCGAAAATCAGGGTTTTGCTCTAACGGTTACATAATCCACGTACTTATAACCTTAATCGACTCGACTGCACAATTCACATTAGGTGTGACACTGACAACCCCAAGTAAGCGTGCGGGGGTTTAGACCCCAAAATCCGGTAGACCGCCTTCCCCTAAATTGGTAGATCCACAGGATTAAATTTTTGGAGATTCTTTGGGTTTTTTGCCAGGTTTACATCACTTGAACCCCACAAAATTTAGTCGCTGCCCGCATAAGGTGATAACATGCCTGATCTTAATTTACGATTTAAAGAACTGCACTCTTTCTTACCAACTGTATAAACAGATGAAGCTGCAGCACTGGCTCGATTAGCTGCATAATTCTATACTAACTTGGATAAATGATAAGCAATTGAGCAAACTTCTTCGCTAATCTTATGCAATTCACCGAAATAAGCACACCTACTCCTGTTTAAAAATGACCAAGAGTTTAAGAATGACCGAGACAATCAAATCATTCAGCGCAAACGATAAAAAATCAAATGCTAATAAGCCAGCCATACCTGCGCATATAAATACAAGAGCGTATGCAGCCAGGAAGGCCCGTATCCAAGATTTTATTTCAGTATGGCACGCCCAAATTTTTTTAAACATAAGGGGGACCAAAGGATAAATTTAAATTTTGCTACCCGGATACCTTAGATATGGCTAGAATCCAATGGAAAACATCTCCTTTAGAAGGTCTGAAGTGACGCGCTCACGCGCCCTCCAGCGGGGTCCGGGACAGAGCCCCGAAAAATTTTGTAAGAGCATTTCAACTTGAGCTGTAATGTTAAAATTTTTACTAAATCAGCCAAATCACGGTCCTAAATTCACCCTTATAATGATCGCCAAAAATTGCTCTCATTTTTGCTTCTTTAAGAAATCTCATCTTCTACATAAAACCTGTGCAGAACAGGAGACATAGATGCAAAATACGCTTTCTTTAAGTTGTATAAAGACTAAAAATGGAGTGTTTAAATCGCGCGCTTGAAACTAAATAGACTTGCGAAATTCGTTGCGATTTCTGATTAAAAAAAGCAAGGGAAGGGGAAAGGAAAAAATCATTCGTACATTCCATTCCGGAGAGGGCATGTGCCCCCTATCTCTTCTGGATACAGCCTGCAACCAGAATTCTGCCAAGGAGTAGTACCAAAATAAGCGAGTTGGATCTCAGAGAATATTTGAAACTATACGAAATTATTTTTAATGAGCACTATTTGCTTAAAAGTACCTACAGTTAAGATAAAAGTAACAGAGGACGGGTCGGTCGTGCCCCTGATTCGCCTAAAGTTAGGAAATTTTGATCCTCTATTTTGGCAAAAACCTGCGTTTTTGGACTCCTTTTGCCATTTTAGCCAAGAATATGTCGTTCACCTCCTCCCCTCATATTAAAATGGCCAGCATTCAGCAACCCTAAATTTCGATTCCTTACATGTCTGACCGTTAATGGCCATGAGCATACTGAACTAGAAGGTCGACAACACGCACTGGAACAAAATAGGTTCGTGAAATATCTCCCATTAAAATCAAATTTCAATGCTCATTTCTCATGCACTGATGACGATTATATGCTAATCCTGATAAAATATGAAAACTCATGCGAATGTTGGACCCCACCGTCAGTAAATTTGAAATAGGAAGCAGATAGATGTCGACCTAGCTAATGTACAGTAAACGACGGTATTGACTATCAAATAGGATGTATTCTTAATCGGGCAAGAGAAAAATTCGGACGAAAGTTAATTTACTGGGCGAAATCTGTGAATTGAAAATAATCAGATAGTAATTAAATGCCGGAAAACGGTAAAAGCGACTGAACAGTCATAAAATAGAAAAATTCCTATTTTTGAATTTTTTTGCTGCCCAAAACATGATAGTATCTAAAATAAATGAATGAATGTTTACTATGAAGCCAGTAAACGCAGATAAAATACACTAAAACACGATACTGCAATACAAAAAATCACTGTTGACACAACTGCGTAATAAATAAAAAATAAATAAAAATAATAAATTATGAATAATAAACAATCATAAATTAACAAAAAATAAAATAATAAATAATACAACTACTTAAATTTTTTTCTGTCCAGTTTCAGTTTTTATTATAGACCTATAACCTACTTTTGGCTAAACTTAAGAATATGGTACTTTTAGAAAAGGAGCAAAACGAATTTTGGCATACCAAAATTTTTTTGCCAAATTGCTAGAACACGATAAATTGAAGCGTGAAAAAAAATTTGGTGAAAATCTGAGCCATACTTGCAAAGTTGCAGGCAACTCCAGATTTGAGTGTTGAGTGGGACGATTAAGCGGCTCGATCCAAGGACTTACACATTTGTCAGAAATAAATAATAAAGGCTAAAATTACGGAAGGAAGCATAGCAATGAAGGAGAAAAAAGAAAAAGGGGCGAAAACCTGTTCGAAATTTTAAAAACTTATAAAAATTTTCATATTTTTTTGCATGTTTTTTTTCGGTTTTACTTGATAAAATATACGAAAATCTAAGTTTTTGCTCCTGTTATACTTAGGCTTAGGCTTAGTATATCTGAAAAGGTGTTTTAAGCTGCTTAGGTCGAGGTCGCTCCCGCTCAGGTGTATGTATAGATGCTTAGATCGATGTATAGATGCTTAGATCGATGTAGATCGATGTATAGATGCTCTGGTCGATGTATAGATGCTTAGGTCGATGTATGTATAGATGCTTAGGTCGATGTATAGAAGCTTAGGTCGATGTATAGATGCTTAGGTCGATGTATAGATGCTTAGGTCGATGTATAGATGCTCAGGTCGGCACTTGTTCACTTTAACCCCTATCGAATTTTTTCTATCTTTTTTAACATTTTGGTATATACAGCATTACAGCATTATGATATATCTATCATATGATATAATCCTTGATTTTCTTCAGGTTTTTTTATTTTTATTTTTTATTTTTTTAAATTTTTTCTTGATTTTTCTATTTTTATTTTTTCATTCTCTTCAAATTCATAATCAACTTTTGCAATAATTTACTTGATAAGATATAGGAAAATGTAAGTTTTTGCTCCCAATATACTTAGGCTTAGGCTTAGTATTAGAGCTGTGCCGGGGCCAGGCCCCGGCCCCGGCCCCGGCGCCGGGGCCTAGGTCCCGGCCCCGGGCCGAGGTTAGGCTGGCCCCGGCACCGGGCCGGGGCCAGTGTTATAATTGATTATAATGTAGAAAATTGATAATGTTTTGAGCAGATTTACCTTCAAGCTCAATTTCAAGCAACACCACACATCCTGCTAATTCAAATCTTTATTTTATTATGTCAGGTTGGTGCAAATTTCTAGTTAATAATCAAAATTGACATATTTTGAATTGCAATTCATATAGCCGAGCTTTCCAGCTTGCTTGGTAGCAGACAGCTACGTCTATCAGAACAAATAGGATAATAAGCCTAAAAAAGTGCGAAGTAAAGCTAATTGAAAAACGCGTCCAAGTCAGAGGAGTTAAATCCATACATGGGCCGCTCAAAAATTATAGGGTTCCAAAACTTTTCGAAGTCAAAAAGCGCCTGATAATATATGGTAGGGCGAAAAACACCGTTTTCTTGCGTTTCTCAATGAGAGCTATCCATTAGCATCAAAAAATCTCAGAAACACAAAAAATTCTGAAAATCAATTCCTGGGGCGTCTAGCGGATTTTTTTGGGGAAGGGGGGTAGAGTGTGAATTCTGGGGGTCTAGACCATAGGTGGGCAGCACCGAAATTTTGGGAGTGTGAAGAAATTTCTGGGGGTGGTGGTGAAAAACACCATTTCCGACGTTTCTCGTCGAGCACTATCCCTTGGCATCAAAAAATCGCTAAAAAAGCAAAAAAATTTCAAAAATTGAATTCTGGGAGGGGGGTATTCCAACTTCTGGAGGGATGCATACCCCTAACCCCTACGCCCACGTCCCAAGCCTCCCAATGCCCATGTTCTGTTATATCTTGTAATCCCAACAAATAGTAACGCTTGACGCGCATATCTACTAGCAAGAATATATATGTACATAGGTATAAGGGGTAGGGTAGGGTCGTACTATGAACACGGTAAAGCACGCTTTACTTGGCCCCGGCCAGGCCCCGGCCCCGGCAAAAAAGGCGGCCCCGGCACAGCTCTACTTAGTATATATGAAAAGGTGTTTCAAGCTGCTTAGGTCGAGGTCGCTCCCGCTTAGGTCAATGTATAGATGCTTAGGTCAATGTATAGATGCTTAGGTCGACGTATAGATACTTAGGTCGATGTATAGATGCTAAGTACCATTCCCTCATTACTTCGTTTTTATTTCTTACGAGAAGGTGGCTTAGCCGATTGGTAACATGTTGCGCTGTGGAGCGATAGATCGGAGGGTCAAAACCTGTCACCTGAAAGTTATTTTCTGTCTCGAGAAAACTCGTGTGAGAATCCTGGTGTTAAAAAAAGATGGAAAAAATTCACCCTGTATATACCCTAATGTTAAAAAAGATAGAAAAAATTCGATAGGGGTTAAAGTGAACAAGTACCCTCAGGTCGACGTAAATTGGGTATCTACATATGATTCTGCATTCAGCTGTTTGAATCTTTAAATACTTAGGTCGAGAAGATGCTTGCTTAGGTCGAGAAGAGGCTAATTAACGAAACCCATAGCTTTTGTAATACCTATTGATCACAGACGGATGAAATTTTTTCCGCGCTTTCTTTCAACATGTTCTAAGTAATGAGCGAAAAAATCCGCTCTTCTGAACTTTATTTTTTAGTATTTTGAAAGTACCATATTCTTAAGTTACTCCCCTACTTTTTAATAATTTTTTATTAGAATATTTTCTATTTCCTCTTCGTATACTAATTTAAAAAAGAAGAAGAAGAAGAAGAAAGTGTTTATTGTCAGAAAAATACACGAAAATTGATAAAACACAAATACATGATAAAATAGCGACTGAACAAAAGGACATACACAGATCACGAAAGTGATACAACTAGGTATGCCCCAACAATAAATTTGTAAAATCAATGTTTAGGAGCTCTTTTTGAACAAACCGATTTTGGGAGAAGAGACAATTTGATCAGGTAAGGAGTTCCAGATTTTTCGGTATCTTTGCGAAAAATCGTTGAGGTGAGCATTGGAACGGACAACTGGTAGTGTAACTTTACGACTGTCAACTGATCGGGTAGTGCCTTGACTAAAAATGAAGAATTCATTAGCATCAATACAAGATAAACCATTAATAATTTGATACATGAGACATAGACATATGTGAAGACGACGAAGTTCTAAAGAAGGCAGGTTAAGAAGCTTTAGGCGTTCAAGATAGGATAAGTTGCTATTAAAACCAAAAAAGACGTTTAGTAAATTTACGCTGAACATTTTCAAGACGATTTATATCATTTGCATAATATGGATTCCATACAGAAACAGCATACTCAAGCATAGGTCTTACATAAGTAGTATAAGCCCTAACTAAAATTTCTTTATCACAAGAAATAAAAGCCTTGTGTATTAGAAAACAACGAGAAACAGCTTCTTTAATTATGTGATTTAAATGTTCCTTACAATTGAGATTATGGGAAAAATAAACACCCAGATCACGAACGGAACAAATATCATTTGGAATATTTATATTATTCAAAGAATAAAGCTTTTTTGGATTATTTTTACCAAGATGTAAAACTGCACATTTTCCGAGCAAAATAGGAACAAGGACGAGCGCCAGATGAGCTTAAGCTTCAGCAACAGGAACATGGTGGAGCGCCAGATGAGCTTAGGCTTCAGCCTAAGAAAAATGTAAACAAAATCGACTTGCAAGATAAGTTTCAAAACTGCCCTTTGTCTAGAACTGTGGAATCGATAGCTTTAAAACACTAGTTTCTGCCCTAGAGTGCTGTCCTCTGAAAAAAGTGGATTTTGGAGTTAAAACTCCCACCATTTCTCTGTAAGCAAGAGGAGATGGCTGATGATTTGAAAGAACTACGCCCTGCAGCAGACATTATGAATACGACGAAGCTTCCGTTGCTCTGCTCTGCAAGCTCTACAGTAGATGAATGAAGAGTAGCCTAAGACTGATTTGGTAACAGTGAATGCTTCCTTATCTAGAATTATAATTTAATCTTTTCCATCTGCCTGTGTTTTCTGCTTTCATATCTCAGTATTCTGAACCAAGTGATAACAATATAGTGTTATATTGAATAATTATCATAAGAGACCTTATTTTCATGTGCAAAAAAAGTTAGATTATGTAGGTGCAAAAAATTCATCAATTATAGTCCGTTTCACATAGCTTTGTGCATACATTTTAAGAATTTTTGTCGACAATAGGCCGAGTGTTAGGATATTTATATATCAGATCGATGCTAGAACCGCAGTCTGTCAGCTTATTGACGAAGATAGTTTTAAAATTTATGACCGAATTCGAGCGAAACAGACTATATGTAGGTGCAGAATGATAGTCCGTTTCATTTATTCGAGAGCTTTTTAGTCAATTTCTTAAAGGCTACAGTAAGCGAAACAAGACAATTTACTGTAATTGGGCAAATCAGCTCAGTGAGGGCGAGTGGCTGGAATTCTTCCGTTTTAAATGCACTAATCCGTCCATATAAATTTAATTTAGGCATTTAATCAGCGCTGGGACATACTACAGTAAGTGCGCTAAATAAAAAGCTGTCAGCTGGAATCGAACCCGGGTTGCTTCGACGACAAGCGGACGTTCTACCACTGAGCTATGCGGAAGTTCGCGGCGTTTCTTAGCATCTTAGTGCATTGTGTTTAAAATGTCAACTCAGGATAACCTGAATGCGTGATTTTATCTGTAAGTTGATTGATCTGCTGGAAGACGAGAATTAATTATGCCGCGAAAAATGTTTTTGAAAAACCCTTCTTTGCTACGTAGCTACAGTGATATCTAGCGACCTACAGTAAATAAGAAAAAAGGGGTTACTGTAGCCTCCGAAAACATTTACTGAAAAAGCTCTCGGATAAATGAAACAGACTATAGGTGCAAATATTATTGGAAATTCACATGCTAAGAGCGCTCTTACTCAAGCAAAAACATGTTAAATGCGTATATTATTGGTCATCACTTGCAAAAAACACTTTTACTCGAACAAAAAGTTATTGAATGCGATAATATCGACATTTCGATATTGTCAAATGTCAGCTTTTGGCGGCGATCGAAAAAAATTAATTTATACAGTGAAAAAGATCGCTCAACGTTCACAGAAACGAGGGATGCAAATAGCGTCTTCAATCTTCTATCGGAATTCGTTTCACTGACAAAAGCTTCAACGTTGGATTTCTTTGTAAACTTCCGCGGAATTTTCTCAAGATCGATCCATCCAGAAATGCCGACGCATCGCAATATATGTATCTTCCACTGACGTTCTTTTGATAAACCTTCTTTTTCAAGTTTTTCAATAGCCTCTGGCAAGAATCCCAATGTTGCCAAATTGAACAGCTTGTCTTTCAATTTTTCATTTTCGATCAATGACTGCGATTGACCAACAGCAATCGCATCGCTAGGCTAAAGCTACCAAAAACGTGAGAATTTTTTCGTACTTCACACGAGAAAACGGCACAACGAATCCAGGAGCCCCCATCTTGTTACAACAACATCGGGAGGCAAGGCCAAACCTGCAACATGGAACTGTCAAATAGGCATAATAAATGAACAATGAACAAGATTTGGGGCCAGTATGTTTCCCAAAGTAAAATAGTTTATGTAAAAACCTCTTAGCTTTTATTGAGTAATTAGTTTCTTTTTTTATGCTAGCACGAGGAATTCACTGCATTTAGTAATTTTGTAAAGATGTTAAGCTAATCGAGCAAAGTCCGTACGCCCCCTCCAAATATACAAACTGTAAACACAGGCCTTAATTGACGCACTTTTAGCAAATTAAGTAACAGTTAAAACCAACTACTCAACAGGCACGTACCATAGGTGGGCAGCACCGAAATTCTGGGGGGGGTGAAAAAATATTCAAAGGGACGAAAAATGGTCTTAAAAGTGGTCGTATAGCGAAAAAACAACATTTTTCGACGTTTTTCATTGAGATTGAGCACTATCCAATGGCATCAAACAATCGCTGAAAAAGAAAAAAATTCAAAATTTGAATTCTGGGTAGGGTATTTTGATTTCTGGGGGGAGGGTATTTTAACTTCTGGGGAGGTGCATACCTCCCCAAACCTCCCACGCCCATGTGTGACACGTACACTGGCCGTCCTATTTTGGGGGGACAACACCAATTTTTGGGGGAACTAAGCCCAAAAAAGGCCAAAAATAGCACAAAATAATGTTCAAAAGGTCCTATTTTTCCGATTTTTTTTATGAATTCTGGGGGGTCCGAATCCCCTATTCCCCCAAAGATACGTGCCTGCTACTTAAAGCAAGATGCTGGATTTAGAGAAGCACCTAGGCTAACCCTCAGTACAATGTCTTTGTAAAGCTGAATTCTGGTTGGTGCCTTCAAAAAACATTCCGCACGAAATTCAAAAAATCGTTTGCGACCACAAATTAAGATCTGACGGCTTCACAGACCGATGCAAACTATGGGCCAGACACGTTACGTGGTTCAAATTGGAATATGGCCCTTGAAAATCCCAGAACCACGTAGGACGCTTGATCTGTAACTAACGAGCCAAACACGGTCGTATTCAAATCGTCCCCATAAAAATGTGCAAGCATCGTTGAAGGCTCGCATAATGGTAGTGATGTTTGTTTTTTACAAGTTGTTCATCTTGAAAAAAAATATTTAGATCAAACTTGCATACATTTTTAAAATGCTGATTAGCAACCAGTAAGCAAAAGCATGTCACAAACGAATAAGTTTTTATGTAAAAGTGCCTACATTCACTTGCAAAGAAAGTCGGTGCCTGTGGGAGGGGCGGATGAGGATGGAGTAATTTTACTGAAGTTAGCTCAGAAAAAAACCTTATTAATTCTGTTCAGAAAAGGTAGGTACCATAGGTCGATTTTTGCTGAAAAAAATTTACCATATCCACGTTTTAATTCAAAAAAATTTTTAAACGCCACCCTCCCTTAGTGTTTGACCTCCAGCGTGTGTGAAAACCGCTACTAATAAAAGTGGTAAACAATCCATGCCTTTAGCAACATCGGCTTCGATGGCTTTCCTTTTAATTGTCCAATGAGTATGTTCAGCATGTAATGCTGTACACAGGATTATCGCCCATCAACCGTTTAATCTCCTCAATCGTTCGATTGTAAATTGGCAAAACATAATTCTTACGCAGGGTACTTTCATCAGGAATTGTGCGGTTGGTATACATATTTTTTGAGAAAATTCCTCATAGGCACTGAATTACTTTTAAATAGAGGAACACCCGAATTTCGTGGCTAATTTTGTAGAATTTTCAGCTTTAGAAGACTGTTGCCTTTTAGTTGGATCTTGAAATCTGCCCAGAATACCGAAGCACTTTGAATGTGCTGCGTAACTCGTTGTTTTTGATGTTTTTCATCAATCTGAATAACGACAACACAGGCATCACATTTTAGGATAGCACCATCGGTAATAATTTTTTCTGCAGCGAACTCTTTGGCTAAAGCATTCAATTTACAGTTCCCAACTTTCTACGGAAAGCCAGGAGGCCCAAATGATTAAAAACGTTAAACAATAGGAGAACAACGTAATTTTTCAAATTAAAGAAAGTTAACAACGTATTTTTTCAAACTTGAATCTTCATCAACGTATTTTTTCAAAGGAAGATCAACGTAATTTTTCAAAAAAAATGAGCCTCCTGGTTTGAAAAAAAGTGTTAAACAACTTCCAGTATATTCGCTTTACTCAGCAGATAATTGTCGATAACGACGTAAAAATTCAAATATTTGTGTATCTTAACAGTAAAATTCTTGAAAAAGAAAAGCTAAAAATTTCAATATAGTGATCCTCTTGGTTTGAAATTTTGGGTCATTATACTCAATTGTTTGAATTTTTACGTTAAAGAAACGTATGAAAAAGAACATCGTTCTTTACAATGCATAACGTTCTTAATCATTTGAGCCCCGACAGTAACAACAATTCAAAGAACATTAACGTAATTTTTCAAAACTCGTTGATTAACGTAATTTTTCAAAACTCGATGATTAACATAATTTTTCAAAGGACTTTGAAGCGAAAACACTGTTGAAGACACCAATATAACCCGCTTTCCGATTGTATTATATACTGTAGCTGCTCAAAAAAGCGCAATCAATGAAAACATAAGCGCTACACTAATGCAGATTTTGCAGCGCTGTATAGGGCACTACGCAACACTAAACGGCATGCAGTGGGCTTAGAGAAATGCAGATTTAGGGTAAAGGTACCTTTGGTGAGACAGGGGTGACCCTGAATGGGGTTGGTGATCCAGTTATGCAACTAAAACTAAAATATCTTAGGAACCAGCGGACCGATTGACTTGAAAAGTTTGGGTATGGAACGGATATGTATTAGCCACACACCTATGGTACCTGTATATCTCTAGGATGATTGACTCTAGATGGGTGCTTCCTGAGAAGGGGTGGCCCTGAATAAACTAAAAATCAAAATGTTTTACGAAACCAGTGTTTGTACCAACTGAGCGAAAATTCCGGATTTAGAACGAATATTTTCCAGCCATACGGTAGGTAGAGACTCAATTAGGAGTCCCTTTGAGCTGAGCAGCTTCTTTTAATTCTGTTTCGCCGACCAGACCATGCCCCAGCACCAACCGACCGTGTCATCTGGCCGACTAGAATGATTGAAGAAGCCATTTGTGCAGTGAAAACCTGATACAGTAATAAGACTTTTATCGGAAATGGGTTGTTTGGAAGGGAATAGACTATAGTAGGAATCCTTTTAAGCTGACCAGATTTTCGAAATATTTTTAGACTAAAATCACCGCATCGCCGACCGCCCCAGCTGGCCGACTAGATCCAAATTTTTGTAACATAAGATTTATGAGCAGTAGGAATCCCTCTAAGCTGACCAGATCTTCGAAAATTTTTTGAATGACATTGTCGCATCGCCGACCGTCTCGCCTGGCCGACTAGATCCAATTTTATATAACGGAAAGCCTATAACTGATATAGTCCCCTTTTAGCCAGCCAGCTTTTTAAAATTTTGTTTGACCGACCGTACCACATCAACGACTGTCCCACCTGGCAGTCTAGACCTAATTTTATATAACAGAAAGCCTATAACTGGTATAGTCCCCTTTTAGCTAACCAGATTTTTGAAATTATGTTCGACCGACCATACTACATCAACGACTGTCCCACCTGGCCGACCAGACCTAATTTTATATAACATAAAGCCTATAACTGATATAGTCCCCTTTTAGCCAACCAGATTTTTGAAATTTTGTTTGACCGACCGTACTGCATCACCGACCGTCCCATCTGGCCGACTAGATTCAAATTTTTCTAATAAAAAATTAATGAGCAGTGGGAATCCCTCTAAGCCGACCAGATTTCTTAAATTTTGTTTGATGGAGTTTACCACATCACCGACCGTCCCATCTTGCCGACTAGAGTCAAAAATTTTTTTTAATTAGAAAATTCATGAGGAGTGGGAATCACTCTAAGCTGACCAGTCCCTTTAAGCCGATCTTGGGTGTCAGCCTAGCTCAATGCATACAACATACATATATCATGTGTGTAATTCATTCTGGAAACGCGGGCATCCCTCAATGTTGGGAATGTAGCCCTTCTTTGCAAGCTTCCCGGAGCCTGAGAATGGCCTCTTATGTTCCATATACACGAGGCAAGTTCTATATAGTTAATGTTATTATTTTGTTCATAGTAGATTGAAAGCATAGGTTTTTATTTGACAAATATGACTTAAAGCCTGAGTTGATCTCAATTGTTTCTGATCTTCATTTACAATTTGAGTCACTTTGGCTCTGTACATCGCAATTAGAGAAAAGTTGTTTGTTTCAATTGATAGGAATTTTGGGGGAATAAAAAAAGTGGAATAAGACGTGCTTTAAACAACGGTACATAAAATTGTATGCCAAATCTTAATGTCAAAATTAAGAAATATATCTAAAGACTTATGAGCACAAAATTTCATAATTATTTATAAAAAACATTGCCAATTACTTTAAAATCGAGCTTTGAAGAAAAGCATTTAAGAATCTGGTCGGCTTAAAGGGCTTTCTTATAAAAATTTGGGTCTAGTAGGACAGATGGTACGGTCAGTGATGTGGTGTTGTCGGTCCAAAAACAAATTTAGAAATATGATATTTGGCATGGCCGGTCAAACAAAATTTTAAAAATCTGGACGGCTTAAAGGGATGATCACTGCTCATAAATTTTCTGTTGCAAAAATTTGAATTTAGCCGGCCAGATGGGATGGTCAGTGATGTGGTATGGTCGGTCAAACAAAATTTTAAAAAATCTGGTCGGCTTAAAAGGATTCCCACTGCTCATGTGTTTTCTGTTGCAAAAATTTAAATTTAGTCAACCAGATGGGACGGTCAGTGATGTGGTATGGTCGGTTAAACAAAATTTCGAAAATCTAGTTGGCTAAAAGGGGATTATACCAGTTATAGGCTTTCTGTTATATAAAATTGGGTCTAGTTGGCCAGGCGGGACGGTCAGTGATGTGTTTATGTCATTCTAGAAAAATTTCGAAAATCTGATCAGCTTAGAGGGATTCCTGCTGCTCATAAATTTTGTATTACAAAAATTTGGATATAGTCGGCTAGATGGGACGGTCGGTGATGTAGTAGGCTTCATCCAACAAAATTTCGGATATCTGGTCGGCTTAAAGGGATTCCCACTACTCATGTGTTTTCTGTTGCAAAAATTTGAATTTAGTCGACCAGATGGGACGGTCAGTGATGTGGTATGGTCGGTTAAACAAAATTTCAAAAATCTGGTTGGCTAAAAGGGGACTATACCAGTTATAGGCTTCCTGTTATATAACATTGGGTCTAGTCGGCCAGGCGGGACGGTCGGCGATGCGGCGATATAATTCTCAAAGAATTTCGAAAATCTGGTCTGCTTAGAGGGATTCCTACTGCTCATAAATCTTCAGTTACTAAGAATTGGATCTAGTCGGTCAGGTGAGACGGTCGGCGATGTGGTGATTTTAGTCTAAAAATATTTCGAAAATCTGGTCGGCTTGAGAGGATTCCTACTATAGTCTATTCCTTTCCAAACGGCCCATTTTCGATAAAATTATTATTACTGTATCAGGTTTTCACTGCACAAATGGCTTCTTCAATGATTCTAGTCGGCCAGATGACACGGTTGGTCGGTGCCGGGGCATGGTCTGGTCGGCCAAACAGAATTAAAAGAAGCTGCCCCGCTCAAAGGGACTCCTAATTCAGTCTCTACCTACCGTTCCGGAATTTTCCCTCAATTGGTACAAACACTGGTTTCGTAAAACATTTTTGATTTTTAGTTTATCCAGGGTCACCCCTTCTCGGGAAGCACCCATCTGGAGTCAATCATCCTAGAGATATACATGTACCATACGCGTGTGGCTAGTACATATCCGTTCCATACCCAAATTTTCAACTCAATCGGTCCGCTGGTTCCTAAGATATTTAAGTTTTAGTTGCATAACTGGATCACCCCCACATTCAAGGTCACCCCTGTCTCACCAAAGGTACCGTTACCCTGAATCAGCATTTCCCTGAGCCCACTGCATGCCGTTTAGTGTTGCGTAGTGCCCTATACAGCGCTGCAAAATCTGTATAAGTGTAGCGCTTATGTTTTCATTGATTGCGCTTGTTTGAGCAGCTACAGTATATAATACAATCGGAAAGCAGGTTATATTGGTGTCTACAACAGTGTTTTCACTTCAAAGTCCTTTGAAAAATTACGTTTATCAACGAGTTTTGAAAAATTACGTTAATCAACGAGTTTTGAAAAATTACGTTAATCAACGAGTTTTGAAAAATTATGTTAATAAACGAGTTTTGAAAAATTACGTTAATCAACGAGTTTTGAAAAATTAGGTTAATCAACAAGTTTTGAAAAATTACGTCAATCAACGAGTTTTGAAAAATTACGTTAATGTTGTTTGAATTGTTGTTACTGTCGGGGCTCAAATGATTAAAAACGTTATGCATTGTAAAGAACGATGTTCTTTTTCATACGTTTGTTTAACGTAAAAATTCAAACAATTGAGTATAACGACCCAAAATTTCAAACCAAGAGGATCAATACATTGGAATTTTTAGCTTTTCTTTTTCAAGAATTTTACTGTTAAGATACACAAATATTTGAATTTTTACGTCGTTATCGACAATTATCTGCTGAGTAAAGCGAATATACTGGAAGTTGTTTAACACTTTTTTCAAACCAGGAGGCTCATTTTTGAAAAATTACGTTGATCTTCCTTTGAAAAAATACGTTGATGAAGATTCAAGTTTGAAAAAATACGTTGTTAACTTTCTTTAGTTTGAAAAATTACGTTGATCTTCCTTTGAAAAAATACGTTGATGAAGATTCAAGTTTGAAAAAATACGTTGTTAACTTTCTTTAGTTTGAAAAATTACGTTGTTCTCCTATTGTTTAACGTTTTTAATCATTTGAGCCTCCTGGCTTTCCGTAATAAGTATCGTAACCCTCAGCTTACTGTCGATGAAAATTCTTAGAATTTATGCACAAAATTATGTGAAACGGACTATACGTAGAATTATCAGGAACATATGTATCCGTTAAGTTTCAGTCTGTTTTAGGATGTTTACACTCATGTACATAAGTGCGGTTTTGTAGCTTTTCCCGTCAGCTCGTTTCGCTGTTCGGATGTCCAGTTTATAGTTTTTGCGCCTTTTTTGCGCTTTAACTAATCGGGATGACGTTTCATTTCCGGATTAGATAGCGCAATCGAGCAGCGGTTTGCGGAAGTACATAACCGAACACTGGCCTGAGGCGGGTCTTCAAACCTGCCCAGTTTTTGGACTTCTCAATTCCAATCATGCCGCCGACGAAAATGCCTTCACGTCATGTACATATACTAAAAATAGCAAATGCCAGACTTTTCATGGCGAGTAGTGTAGGTTATGACTATAGTCTGTTTCACACAAGTTCTGTCATAAATTTTAAAACTATCTCCGACAATAAGCTGACTGATTACAGATTGCGATTATAGCATTGATCTAATATATAATTATCGTAACCTTCGGCTTACTGCCTATGAAAATTCTTAGAATTTATGCACAAAGTTATTGAAACAGACTATAGATCGTCTGTCAAGCACGAAGGAAGATTTTTGTTTTTTAAGTGATTATAAGCATTAAGAAAGTTTTGACAGAATTTTATTTCAATTTCAATTTGTGTGTAAGCTAAGCCGGGTACTCGCTTACAACTTCTTGTTTTAAAACAATTGATTGTTACTGTAATATTTTAAAAGAAAGAAAGAAGGAAAGAAATTTTATTACTAATACACCAACTGATAAAATGCAAAATGACAAAATACATAATACACATTACGAATTAGTAACGGGACATGCGAGTCAATGGAATGACAAGTTTCACGCGCGCCCCACAAGATATCTAGATAAATCAAAGTTTGCTAATCTAGATTTAAATATGTTTAGGTTAGGGAAGAAACAATGAAGTCAGGTATGTTCCAAACTGCGATGTATTTGTAAAAGAAATCAAACTTTTCTAAATTAGAATGTACAACAGGTATAACTAATTTAAATCTATTAATGCTGCGGGTAATATTATGATTAAATACAAAAAAATCATCAGCTTCCAAACATGATTTGTGACAAATAATCTGATACGACATCATACACAGACAAATTTGCAAGCGTCTTAATTCAAGTCTGCACAATTTAAGTTGTATTAAACGATCCTCGTAAGGAAGAATATTATTATAACCGAAAATATATTTAGTAAATCTACGTTGAACAGCTTCCAGTCGATCTATATCACTAATATAAGAGGGGTTCAATACACTACAACAGTACTCTAATAAAGGTCTAACATAACAACTATAAGCTTTAACAAGGTTACATTTATCACGCGAGAAAAATGATTTGCGTATTGAAATACATCTAGAGAAAGCTTTTTTAATCAAAGATATAATGTTCCTTAAATTTTAAATTTCGGGAAATCAAAACTCCTAAATCACGGACAAACAAATCACTAGAAATAATTTCGCCATTTAGTCTATAAATAACTTTTTGATTATTATTACCCAAATATAGAACTTGACTTTTGGTTCGTGAAATAGGTAAATCCCATGTAATTGCCCAGTCAAAAATCTTATCTAAATCAGACTGTAATAATCTATAGTTACGACTAATATTGAAAATTTTGATATCATCAGCAAACATATAAACCGTGCTACCTATAAATATTATCACATATGTCATTGATAAAAATCGAAAAGAGCGTAGGTCCAAGGACACTTCCTTGGACGACACCGCTAGTAACAGGCACGTAACCTGAAAAAGACTGATTAATGCGAACACACTGAGAACGATTGAACAAATAGGCCTTTAACCATGTAAACAAATTGCCCTTTATTCCATATCCGTTTAACTTAATAAGAAGTTTTTCACTATTTACTTTATCAAATGCTTTTGAAAAATCTAAGTATATTATATCGACAGTTTCTTTTTTAGCTAAGGACTGAATCCATGAAAACTTACATTTTAACAACTGCGTTTCGCAAGATTTATTCTTTTGAAAACCAAATTGAAAAGGAGATATTAGTTTATTAACCTTAAGAAAGTTTAACAAGACTATTAATAATTCTCTCCATTATTTTTGCAATAGAACAACAAAGAGAGATGGGCCTGTAATTTTCAACTAATGCTGGCTCCCCCTTTTTCAAAATGAGAATAACATGTGCCATGCTCCAAAGCTCGGGAATATTTCCAGACAGAAAAGATACAGTGAAAATAGAAACTAACGGCTTTACCATTTGAAACGACAATTTTTTAATAAAAAGATTACAGATTCCATCTGGGCCAACTGCAGTAGAATTATTCAGATGGTTAATGGCTTCCAATACGCAATTCTCACTAAAAATGACGTCAGAAAGCGAAAAATCACAGCGATTCTGAAAAAGAAAATTCGCGTTAGTAATGTCGCTAGAAAACAGAAGCAAAATAATCATTAAACGTATTTGCCTTGCGTATTGAATCCGTTATAACATTATTATCAGAAAATGTTAGGGGAGGAATTTCACTGCGGCTTTTTAACCTATTATTTACAAAAGTATAGAAAGCTTTAGGATTATTATTCTTAAGCAATTCGTTTTCTTGAGAAGAGAAATAATTATGAATAGTCCTACGTAAAGCTTTACAATGATTTCGATATTTAGTTTTAGTTTGTATAGTTTTACACCTTTTATACTTATCCCATAGAGAACGTTTTTTAAGGAATAATTTATGTAAGCTTTTAGGGTATTTGAATTTTGATTTAGTTCTAAAAGTAGGAACAAACCTAAAAATAAGAGGATTTAATATACTTAAAAAACATTATACATGTCATTAATTGTTGAGCATGTAGAAAAAATGTCAGGCCAAGAGACAGAGGATAAAAAAGTAGCTATACTGTCATATCCGCTTTATTGAAATTTGAGTAAGGTTTATTTCCATCATGAGAAGTCCTATTTAGAATTTCAAAAGAAATGGAATTATGGTCGCTTGTTGAAAAAGGAGGAAGAACCTGGACATTAAAAACGTTATATGCAGCAAATACTACATCAATCAAAGTATTATCGTGGGTATTTTCTTCAACTAACTGTTGCAGACCACTAGCTGATAAATAATCAAAAAATAATTCGTTTAATGGATTAAATGTAAAAGTACCATGAAACCAATCAATTTTAGGCAAATTTAAATCACCTAATATAATAACGGGATGACAACTATTGGTAACCCATTCAATTAAATTACATATTCGAAGTGCAGTATCAAAATCATACTGAGGAGGTCTATAAACTAACAAACATCTAATAACATCTCCACCTTTTAAAATTTCAATTACTAAAGTATCAGACACAAACAGAGAAGCAGGAACTTTAATGTATCGAGCATAAAGATAGGGTTTAGTAAAAATTAGGACTCCACCTCCCCGCTTATTCTTACGATCTGATCGGAGAATAAGATAATTTTTTAACGGACATAATAGACTGTCGGAAATAGATTCATTTAGCCAGGTTTCACAAAAAAATAATATATCGAATTTCGCAGTATTTAAAAGAAAATGAAGTTCCCCTAACTTATTAACAATACTACGAGAATTGCATAGCAAACATTTGATATTTACAAAATAATGGGGCGAGTTTACCTAAATATTAGACGCACGTTGACTATGTTGAGCATGAAATTGGGGATTAGATGGTTTTGGGGCAGTAGAACGGGGATCATAGACTCGTGCTGTTTTCTTCTTCACACAGTCATCCCTGAAGTCGATATATAGATTAGTCTCACCTGCGGCCAGTCGTTGGTGCAACTCGTTGTTAAGTTCACGCTGACGTTTTTGTTGAAGAAACGACAAATCCGGTCGTGCACATAATTTTGAGTAGGTGTTTGCTGGATTTGCAGGGCGCACAACTTTGTTGATAAGGCCAATAAAACGACGCTGAGCATGTGAAGAAGAAAGACAAACTTTCAGAAACTGAGGTTTGTCGGAATATTTGGGACCATCTCTAAATACCTGCATAAGTAGTCAAATGACCAGTAAATATGCACTACTACAGCCTTTTTTCAGACAAGCGACCTCCTGAAACCAAAATACCCCCAGAATTCAATTTTTGAATTTTTTTTTACAATTTTTGATGCCAGTGGATAGTGCTCGATGAGAAACATTAATAAATGGTGTTTTTCGCCATACCACCTTTTTTGGCACTTATGCAGCTTACTGCCTATCGAATTTTTTCCATCTTTTTTAACATTAGGGTATATATAACATTAGGGTATGTACAATATTAGGTATATATAACATTAGTGTCTAGTCTTTTATGCTTATAGATACTGTTACTTTATTCTTTTGCTTCTAATATACTTAGGCTTAGGCTTAGTATATCTGGAAAGGTGTTTTAAGCTGCTTATGTCGAGGTCCCTCCCGCTCAGGTCAATGTATAGATGCTTAGGTCGATGTATATTTGCTTAGGTCGATGTACCTATAGATGCTTAGGTCGATGTATAGATGCATAGGTCGATGTATAGATACTTATATCGACGTTTGCGCTCAAATAAGATTCATTCTATAAATTTAAACCAATAAGAATTATGAAAAATGATGAGAATTATGAAAAATGACGCTTTTTCGGCCGCGCTTGGGCCTAAATCAACGAAAATAATTATTCTACGGCGCTAAATGCCGAAAATTTTGAGATTTTCCGATAAAAAGATGCCAATTTCCATGCATTTCCTTACTTTTCCAAAATTATTTTTGGGCTAAGGAGGGGAGGCCGCCCCCGCCTCTCCCTGCGTACGCCCATGCTGATAGGTATGCTTTTGCGGATCTTCTCTTGTCGTTTAAACTTTCAAATGCTCTTATCTGATTTCTCTTATCTTTTAGGCTTTTTAAAATTTCTCTAATGTTAGATGTCCGCGGCTTTATATTATCGGATCTCTATTTACGTGCAACGCCCAATGAGGCAACAGAAAATAAATGATTGGCCTATGCGTCCTTCTTTATCTGGTTCACAATTTTATAAGGACGAAAGATGTTCATAGTTTTGGGTGGCTTAGCCCAGTGGTAAATTCTTGCGCTTTAGAACAACAGGTCTGAGGATCGAAACCCAGTGAGATCAAGTAATGTCTCTTTCGAAAATGCCTGCATTTACGATAATATGTCTGCATATGCCCTAATTTGAAAGAAGATAGAAAAAATTCGAAGGGTAACTAAACTGCATAAGTGCCGAAAAATTTCCTTGGCTTTAACGTTTTAAGCAAGTACTTGGCTAATTTTCAGGAAGGTTTTATTTCACAAATTTTAAGAATAAAACGTTTGCGCGATGCGCCAAAATTTTTTATTTTTATAACGTTTTTTAGTATTACTTTCTAGTATTATTTAGTGCCTACGCCTAAACCGCTCAAGCCGCGAATTTTTTTTGGTGGGGAGTTCTTGTCATGCTATATGCAGCCTTTAAAAATACAACTTGTCAGAAACGTGAGAATGTTCGGCTCTTCTACACAGTGAATAGTAATGTCTGTCGTAAAACGACGACCCTAATTATCCTAAGGTTTAGTCTTAGTTTACTTACATGAATAGCTTTTTATGCATTATTAGATGTTAAATAGTAAAGACCATCACATTATAAGGTAAAGGGCCATACAAGGGCACAGGTCCGTATCCAGGGGATTGGGGGTACGTGCCCCCCGAAATGAATTCTTAGAATGGTTTTTTTACTCCCCCTCCCCCTTGCTTTTTTTAGCCCAAAATCGTAAAAAATTTCGGCGCTTCGCACCGGATTTTCTAATATAAGGAGAGTCTATTAAGTCATAAGCGCTCGCTTTAAACTTCATTTCTAGTCTTTATACAACCTAAAACGTTTTTCGCATCTATATGTCTTCTATTCTTCACAGGGTTTTTTTGCAGAAAATGAGATTTAATCAAGAAGCAAAAATGTCAGCAATTTTTGGCGATGATTATTAATTTGCTGATGAACTTTAAGCAATTTTAGGATGAATTCAGAATTGTGATTCGGCTTATTTTATAAAAATTTTAAGGCTACGACGACTTAAAATTGAAGTGCTCTTTTTACAAAATTTTCCGGGGTTCTGCCCCGGACTCCGCCGGGGGTGCTTGAGTTCGCCACCCCGGACCCCCATCTTTGAAAGAGATGGTTCCCATTGAATTCTCACCGTACCTAAATTATTTGGATAACAAAATTTGCAGTGACGGATCTAGGATTTTCCTAAAGAAGGGGGCGGTATTCCAACTTTTCCTAAAACTGTCAAAAACAGGTCCAAAAATTTGACTTTTGTGCGCAAATCAGCGTTTTGTCGGCATTTTACATTGTCTACTTTTATTTAAAATCTCTACTGACGCAACATTTTTAGAAAAATTATTAACTTTTTGACAATTTTATGCGAAAAAAATCATTAAATTTCTTTGACTTTAGCGGAAATCTAGCGCGAAGCGCTGAAAACTGTGAAATTTAAGCGGATGGACGCTTACAAGCTTGATTTACTGCTTGATTTTTCTGTATTTATAGCATTTAACGCGGAACTTTGAAAATTTTCAATTAGAAATAGAAGAAAACTATACAAAAATAGTTGTTTCTGCTGTTAAAACTGTTTTGAAACCTATTATATACATGAGCAAAAATGGCTTCCAGGTCGCCGGGAAAATTTGAGAAATTATGGCCACTGACGGCCGAAAATCATCGCAAATTACATATCCATTCTTTACCTCGCCAAATAGTTTCGGCCAATGGAGATGTGCAGTCAATCCCTCACCCATTGAAATCAGCCCCTGAAAATTTGCAAATTTAAAGTCATCCTTTCGTCCCCTTATGTCTTAAAAAATTGCGATCGTGCCCCTCGCAACAAAATCCTGAATATGGGCCTGCATGGGCAGCAGCCAAATTCTGGAGGAGGTTTAAACCTACCAGAAATGTTTGAAAATAGTCAACCTGTTCTTGCCACTATAAATTTTGTGCAGTTCGAAGGAAAGCCAAAATAATTATCAAGGCTGAAAGAAATCGGCGCGCATTACCAACATTTTTGATGCTTTTCTCAAAAGATTGTCGCAGCACATTGTCATTTGAAGCAACCACATAGTTCAATTTCTGAAACTCTTTAAATTTCTCTATGGAAGGAATTGCCCCTCCCCTACTGGCTACATTACTGCCTACATGTTTCGAAATTTTTCTTTGTATTTTTCGAAATTTTTTGATGCGAGTACTCTATGAGAAACGTTGAAAAATAGTGTTTTTCGCCACATCACCGATTTTAAGATCATTTTTTGACCTTTGAAAAAGCTTGCACCACCCCTGTTTTTCGCCATATCACCGATTTTAGGATCATTTTTTGACCTTTGAAAAAGCTTGCACCCCCAGCATTCCGGTGCTGCCCACCTATATATATGTCTTTCACTATATTACACACCTTACATTGGCAGCAACCAAATTCTGGGGAGTCTGGGTGGTGTAACACTTTCAAAAATCCCTTAAAAACGTGCCGAAAATTCAATTCTGGGGTTTTATTGATTTCTGGGGGTCTATCGGATTATTGGGTGTCACCCCACGCCCATGGGCACTATTATTATTGTTGCTGATGACGTCATCGAAATTAAGAACCAACAGTCGCTGTGTAAAAAGGTATTACCTATGAATGCGGTCAGCAGGACTAATAGTATCTTTAAAAAATATTTCTTCCTGTTCTATACTCACTGCCAGGTGGGCAGCACAAAAATTGTATGGGGGGGTGTGTGTGGAGAATTTTCAAATGTCAAGAAATGGTCTTAAAAATTGTGGTACGGTATGGCGAAAAAATGCTATTTTTAAACGTTTCCCATGGCACCACACCTGGGCGTGGGGGTTTGGGGGGTATGCACCCCCCAGAAACCAAAATACCCCCCCCCATAAATCAAAATACCCCCCCAGAATTCAATTTTTGAAATTTTTTTTCGTTTTTTTCGCAATTTTTTGATGCCAATGGATAGTGCTTGATGAGAAACGTCGAAAAATGGTGTTTTTATCGCCATACCACCATTTTTAAGGCCATTTTTTGACCTTCAAAAAAATCTTGCACCCCCCCCAGAATTTTCTTGCTGCCCACGTATGCATGGCACTATCCACTGGCATCAAAAAATCGCGAAAAAATTCCAAAACTTGGGGGTATTCGGTCTTCTGGGGGTGCACACCCCCACGCCCACGTGTGCTCACTGCTCTTCATACATGGGCTTGGGGCTCTGGACTCCTACGAATTTGAAAGACCCATCAAGGTCGACAGTCCCCAGAACTGATTATTTGATGCTATTCTCGGTAATTTAGCATCATCGAACCGTCAGAATTTGATTGTTTTGCTGCCCATGCATGCTGGTGCTTACTTTTTGGTGAATCCCGCACTGTGCGCAGAATTTCGACTACTTCTTACCACACCTGGAAGTGGGGGGGGAGGTTTTAGGAGTACGCACCCCTCTCCCCCGAGAAACCAAAATACCCCCCAGAGTCCAATTTTTGAATTTTTTTGTTTTTTTTCTCGCAATTTTTGATGCTAATGGATAGTGCTCGATGAGAAACGTTGAAAAATGGTGTTTTTTCGCCATATCACCATTTTTAAGGCCATTTTTTGACCTTTGAAAAATCTTGCACCCCCAGAATTTTGGTGCTGCCCACGTATGTTTCTTACTCCTTCACCATCCGAGGTTATTCGTCCTTCGTCCCTCACCCCGCCAAAGCCAGATAATGTTAACTGCTTCACTTTCGGCAAAGTTTCATTTTTGGTCAAAAATTAACGCATCCCTACTGCAAAACTTTTGAGCTGCTTACATTGTAAGTGTTTTAAGAGCATAGAAAAAGAATTCCCATGCCGGGAATCGAACCCGGGCCGCGTGGGTGAGAGCCACGAATCCTAGCCACTAGACCACATGGGACAGATGCTAGATTCATTCGTTTTTGTATAATCCAAATTCTAGCTGAGCTGATTTGATGTAGCAAAACTGGAGTTCTATTGACGAATACTGTACGAAAAATTCGTAAGCTCAAAAATTGCATTCTCAGGTATAAAACGGGCATGAAAAGCAATGCTAGAAAATTTTTCATCGAATCTGTCCAATATTTCTCTTGCTGAGATTATACTACATTTTTAACACTCTTGCGAAAACTGATAATATAGAACCTGAGGGAATTTCCCGCTAAAACTTCTGTTTTTCATGCCTTGGATGAATATCTAATCAAACGATGGATTCTTTTGAATAGGTATATAATTTGCTTGGGAGTTTTTGAAGAATATGGTGTGAACCGATTTTGCGCCATTCCGGCAGAACTGCCATACAATTGCGCAAAAACGATACTTTGTGTCACTAAAAGACGCGGAAAAAAATAATAAACCAAATCCATACAAAACTCACAGAGTTACGGTACTTCAAACATCATACTTCGACATTCACCATTTTGACCCACTTTAAGGAATTTTAGCAGTTTATCAAAGGTTTCCAATTTTTACTAATTAATATTTTCCTGCCATTTTCAAGGTCGCAGATTACAAAAAATTAAGTTATACTGTGTGGAAACCAAGATTAAAGAAAAAAATTTTTGTAATTTTTTGCCCAAATTTTCAAGAAATTTTTTTAATTTCACTTTTTTTAGCATTGTTTACATCCAGTTAAAGATTTCTACTTAAATACGATTCAAACAGCATTTTTGGATTATTCTAAAGTTCCAACCATTTGAAGATTCAAACAGTGGGATGCAGAATAACATGTACCCAACTTAGGTCGACCTAAGCATCTATACATCGACCTAAGCATCTATACGTTGACCTAAGCATCTATACCTCGACCTAAGCGGGAGCGACCTCGATCTAAGCAGCCGAAAACACCTTCTCAGATAAACTAAGCCTAAGCCTAAACGTCATTTAAGCAGAAACTTGAATTTTCACATTATCTAGACAGAAAGAACATGCAAAAAATTGTTTTTTCAAATTTAAAAATTTTCAAACAAAATTTTTTTTTCCGTAAAATAAAAGTTATTTTTTCGTAATCAGCGACCTTGAAAATGTCAGATACATATGTTTTCAGCCAAAATTCGGAACATTTTTGGTAAACTGTAAAATACCTGACCTCACTTTAATGTAGCTATATCCTGAGTAACTCTATCTTCACCAATATTGGTCCGTTTTTCATAAATTTTTTTCCCGCACTTTCTTTATGCATGTCCTCATTTCAATCAATATCGTTCCTTTCCACGTACATCTGCAAGTTTTCCGTTCACACCATATAGTAAAGTTTAGCCTTTGCTTGTCCGAATAACTAAAAAGAACGTTCAAAACGCATAAGCTTCGATTTTTTGGGAGGCTCTTGTATATCTAGTACTCCCGCTTCAAGGAATACGATGTGCGTTAAGTGCCTGATGTTTTGTGTGCATATTTTTACTTTTTATCGGCCAGAAATCTTCAGGTATATCTGAATTTATGCTAATTTTTATATAAGATTAATTAGATAAAGAACACACAAAGCTGCTCTTTACAATCAAGTCGAAATTAACCATAATAATCCTAATTTGTAAATGCATTTGTAGTTCTAGTACCTACGTGAATGTTCATAGAAATGACTGATATTATCAAATGGCGGGAGATTATTTGTATTAGGTATAGTGTACTTATAACCACATGTAGGCGTGGGGCGTGGGAGATTTAGACCCCACCCCGAGAATCCGATAGGCCCCTCAAAAATCGATAGACCCCCAAAATTGAATTTTCGGCATGTCTTCTGGAATTTTTGCCGGTTTTATACCACCCAGACTCACAGAACAACCATAGGTGCACAGTATGGCCGATCTGGGAGGTGTGTCGAAAATTGAACTTTTTTGGGCCACTTAAAAAACCAGCATAAGCGCTAAAATACCTTCATAAGTACGTTATTACACTGTTTCTGGTCAATTTGATGCACTTTTAAACAAAATTTTCATTTTGCGTCCGTTTTTGGCCTTCATTTTGCCTCATTTTCCCCCGCAAAATTTTTCATTTTCCCATTCGGGGTGGGGTCAGGGCAAGATCATAGGTGCATAGCATGGCCGATCTGGGGGTCAGCCGGTTTGGAATGGGGTCTAAGATTGAGTTTTTCGGGTCAAAATGACCTCAAAAAGTGTCATAAGCGGCAAGCGCTAAAATACCGATAAAACTGCGTTATTACACAGTTTCCGGTCAATTTGAAGCGCTTCCGACGAAAAATTTCATTTTTCATCCGTTTTTGGCCCTCATTTTGCCTCATTTTCTTCACAAATCCTCCATTTCTTGGGGGGCAGGGTTCAGGACCATAGATGGGTAGAACCAAAATTCTGGGGGTGTAAAATTATTCAAAGGTCAAAAAGTAGTCTTAAAATGGTGATATAGCGAAAAAACACAACTTTTCAACTTTTCTCTCCATTGGCATCGAGAAAATGCGAAAAAACAAAAAAAAATCTCGAAAATTGAATTTCAGGTGTTGATTTGGCTTCTGGGGGTATTCGGCCTTCTGTGGAGTGCATACCCCCAAACCCCCTGTGCGCCCAAATGTGGGCAGGACCCCCGATCCCCACGTGCATGTCTGGTCAAGACCCCTCACACCCCCACGTGCATATCTGGTTACGACTAGCCATAATCTGAACTGAATTTCATGAAGTTCTAGTTTTTCTGAAGTCGTCTTTCTCGCTTGCCTTTTTGCATCGTAGGAAATTTTAGTTAGATCAATTAATCTCGGCGAATTTCCAATGCATCGTTAATTCCCGTAAATAACAGGGAAATCAAATGCGAACTTCAAACATTGTTGCAGACATTTCTCCTCTAATTACGCAAAGTTTCGCTTTGAAAAGGATTTTTGTATTTCCCTGGAAAAATTATTGTGACAATTGTTTGCTGCTTATCCAAACATTGACAGATATTTCGTTGAAATTCAATGCAGAGTCAAAGTCTGGGAAGTTGCATAATTAGCTTTTAATTATAGTCTAGTTTGTATTTTGTACTATGAATTATATAAATATTACATTATATAATACATTGGATTATTCTGCATTATTCTATACTATATTCTGTCGCCTAGTCAGGATTAAATGTGAAGAAAACCAATATTGATGTACCGAATGCCCTTTATTTCTTCGTTAAAATTGGCTTAGGCTGTAAGTTTAGATTAATCGTACAATTCTATATGTCTTGGTTGGTGCAGAACTGTAGAGCTAATGTTACCTCGATCGTTGCTGTCCCCTATCTCCGCATTTAGGTCGGAACATTTTTTTTGAAAGCTAGGATAATGAATGGAAGATGATGAAAATTTGAATCCTTCTATCGAAAAATCTCCATGTTTTTGGCACTTCGTGCTTTAGGTTTCTTATTTTAACTTTTATTGTCTCTCTTTCTGCTGGCAAAGGTTAATTTCCCATGACCTAGATGCGATTCCGAAACTTGCGCTTCTAAATTGACGCAAAAATTAATATAAAAAATACTGCGAAATCGCTTTAAGGCTATAATTTTGATGATTACTAAAAATCGGAAATTTTTTTCGTAAAAAATAATTTTTTTTTAGTTTTGTTGGAAACGTCAAAAACTGCACCTTAATTTGCGTATGCTCGAGTATATCCTGGAATACGGGGTCGGCAATTTTCGGACCCCCTTCATAAAAACAAAAAATATTTGTACGCTCCTACGGGCTTTATGGAATCGCCTACCCGTCGTCCAAGGCCGTACTTATGGGGGACGGGGGGGCCGCCGCCATCTTGGCCAAAAAAAATTGAAAGGTAACATAATGCGCGAAATGGTGGAGGGTCAAGTGCGACCAAAAAATGACACTTTTTATAGCCCTTTAAGTCAAAAAATTTTTTTGTGAAGGTTCGAATTTTATGATTTTAATGGATAGAATAGAGCATGTCGAAATACGTCGAAAATGCAGTTTTTACGAGCTGTCCCAACGAATTTTCCAAGATATAGACCAATTCATGTTGGGTCCGCTACACCTCCTCCCCCTCGCCCCATGGTCAAATCCTGGACACGGGCCTGCCGTCGATTGTTTCCCAATTATTCAAAAGTTGAAATTTCAGAATTCCACGACTTTCAGGCAAAAATTGCGTTTTTGTATCCTTTTATTAGTTTTTCCTCGTTTTAAACCAAAAATATTTATTATCACCCCGGGGAGTGACCTACCCAAGCATAATTTTTTTTATAATCGCATGCAAATCCTTGAGCGTCCTGCACCTTTATTCTTCGCTGCTGATTACCCCGCTACAAAATCTAATTTAGTTTGATCGTTGCTACCTTTAATTCTTCTCCCGTGTATAAGGACGCTTACTTTATACATCTTTTCTTCCGATATTCTGGCTTTCGGTAATTAATTATTCTACCGACTCCTCGAATTACGCTCCTTCGTTTTACTTTTTCCAAATTTGACGACACGCTCTCGCCGCGCATCACAACGTAGCGATATGTAATTTAAAAACAAACTGAACGAAATTTTTGAAAAAAAGAAAAAAATTTACGTTACTCACGCGAAAACGATTTATTAGCTCGGCGTTATATATAAATAATGTTTAACGAAGCCGCTTTTTCTAATCAAACGCGCGCCCGCTCAACTAACGCCATAGTAGTAGCTACTTCGACGCAAAATCATTCATTGATCGCTAGAAATAGGTATAAAATATCTTGGAACGTTTTTTCATCACATGCTATGCTGCTGAGCGGTTCTAGAATCGCCTAGCTTGGTCACTTTTTTCCCAGTCGTATCATAAATTACGAAAACTAGTACCTGACCGTCGGTTGCTCTTAAAAATCGACTCGCACACACGATTGCCTGAATGCTTTACGGTCGATTAAAAATCGTAATAAGTCGTTACTGAACGACCGGTTCGAGTCGGATGCATGTGCGCTTTATAAGCCTATTAAGCTAACTTGCCAAATTTCTAAACTGGTTTCACCGATTCATGCGCCGCGTTGTTCGGCTTTGCTCGAAATTGAGCCATTCTTGAAACCTTGCAACTGAATTACGCATGGTTTATTCATTTTATTAATATATCTCATATTTATTCTTTAAATTTTATCACTATATCACTCGTATTATTATACTTCGATTGGTTGAAGCCGATATGTTTGTTATAAAATTTTGCAAGAGCAGCGTTGATAGGATTAATAACATAGCGGTAAGTTGCCGTAGAAATTTGTAAATATGTATTAGATACCGATTTAAAATTGCATTACCTAATTGATATTTTTCTGTTTTTTATTTTTATATTCAGCAGTAAGAGCATTTTTATTAAACTATTTTTTATTAATTCTTATGTTTATTTTTTATTATTCTTTAAATTTACGTGATTTTTTATGGCCGTTAATAAAGAATAAGGCTTGATGAGAAGTTTCAAAAATGTTTTTTCGTTCATACTATCAGACATGCTTAGCATCAGTGTTTTTTTAGCGCCACCCCCATGAGCTAACGATGTTCTGAAGCCATTAGCGCCATTCCTCATAAGCGCAATGATAAACCGTATGTTTTATATTATATATGTACACAAAGCGACTTTAGATGGCTAAATATCTCTTACCTGTTATATTTTATACTTCCGTCATAAAATAGACTATGCATTAACTTGTGATCAAGAAAATGTGATTGAAAATAAATTTTTGAACCTCCTTTACCTTGTTTTTACTTTATTCTCCTCTTGCTTCTTTCAACTTTAATTTTTTACTCATTTTGTGTTTAAAATATGCAAATTTTTTGATTAGCGCGCTGCGCTAATCGTCCAAATTTTTAATTAGCGCGCGGCCAGTTTCATTAGCGGGGCGCTAAAAAAACAGTGCTTAGCATGGGAATCCTAAGGGGGTTGAAATTCTAAAATAACTTTTTTGGCTCAAGGTATCATACATGATATTGGGAAGTTTGGAGAAGGGGTTCCCCCATCCAGAAAAATTTTCATCTCCCCTTCAAAGAATTTCTTCAACCCCCCAGAATTGGCAATTTGTCGGAAAGATGCTTTTTCAGCGTTTTTAGCTATCTATTTGCTCAAAAGCGCCAGATCTTCGGCGCTTCGCGCCATTATACTCATGTTTTGACTATATTTTGTTCAATTTGTTCCGAATTTTTTGATTTTTTCGAATTCTTTTATGTTTTTATGTTGTAAAAAGATGGAGCATCGTTAGAAACGCTGAAAAACGATGTTTTTGACGCGTACCTACCATTTTTTGGACTCAAAAAAGGCACCATGTAATTTCATCCTCCCCGATCACCATAGGTGCACAAGGTCAGGGTCGGCAGGGGGATGCAATCCCGAAAATCCAAAACAATATATTTAATGTTCACGGTTTTTTTGCTGCTTTAACGATCAAAATGGTAAAAATAGCCAATAAAATCTTTTTTCATGGTAATATCGCATTCAAAAAGCATTTTTTATTCATTTTGACTGCATTAAATCACTTTTAACACGAAAAAATGCTAAAATTCATGAATTTTGGTCGATTTTTGAGTGAAAAATACTTAAAATTTTTGACATTTTCACTGCTTTTGATCTCAGGAATGGTGAAAAAACGACGTACCATCAGCAAAAAATAAGAGAAATGTCGAGAAAAATGAAAAAAATCGATTAATTTGAACAAAATGTACTCAAAATAAGAGTATATATCGCGATGCACGGAAAATTCGCTACTTTTATGCAGATAGATAGCTAAAAACGCTGAAAAAAGCACTTTTTCTACGATTTTGTTGAAAATTTTAGGAAACTCGAATAATCGCTAATTCTGTGGGGGCTGAAAAAATTTGTCGGCGGTTAAAATTTTTTTGGGATTGGGGGTGAACCCCCACCCCCAAGCCCCCAAGTCCATGTGAACATACCATCGATCTTTGGCTCTTTTTTGACTTTTAATTAATTAAACCAGAAAATATTGACCTTGCCCGTGCTTGCTGGCTGGACCCTGATTTAATCCTAGAATAGTCTGTGTAGTTTGATCATTCTTTGAAGGTAACGTAACATCAGGTTTTTTTCATTGAAAAAACGCGCGTTTTTACTGCTGCTTTTAACGTTTCCTAACGAAGTTTATAACAACTTCTGGTAATTTACATTTGGATCATTTTTTGACCAGTTTTACGGATCTATGAATGGGCTTGCCAAAGGTAAAATTGTTGATTCAGTGCAGAATCGCAGAAAATTTTAATACCTATCATGTACTGTCTGAAAAGTCGTGAAAATTCCTACGATTTTTTCGCTAAAAGTTCTTGGAAATTAGAAAATTATACGCAAATGGCCTTTAGCAGTCATTTGATAATTTTTCAAAAATTTTAGACATCAATTTACCAAGGCAGCTTCTTCCAGTATCATGCCTGACTTCAAAAATGGGATTTAGCAGAATCTAATTCCCGGCTAGCTTATCTTTTGCTTAAACTTATTTAGAAAATTGAATCTTTTAATAAACTTGATCTGATTTTATAAAATTGATGCATGTTGCACTGCACTTTGCAATTGATATGAATGATATGAGTGCTTCGATTCCATGTTTTCATCGTCGATTTTACATTGTGTGGAGCGGATTGTCGTCTATTATTCGTGAGTGCAGAACGCGTATATAACAGTTAATTTTTCTTACAAAATGCTTTGTTTTTTTCCTGAAAAACCTAAAAAAGTCTAGTCATTTAGATTTATATCCTATCGTTTTTTGTCTAACTTATTGCAAATACAAAACAATGAAAAATCATCGCTTTTCATAATTTAATTCATTGATTTAATTCTCAGCTAGTCATCTTATTGCTTAGAGCATGGGGGTGAGGGGAGTATTACCCATGGGTGGGCAGCACCAAAATTCTGGATATGGGCGAAAGATTTTTGAAGGTCAAAAATTGGCCGTAAAAAGGTGGAATGGCGAAAAAATATCATTTTTCAACGTTTCTCATCGACCACTATCCATTGGCATAAAAAAATCGCGAAAAAAACCAAAGAAAATTTCAAAAATGGAATTCCGTGGGCATACATACACATAGGGGGGCTGAGTGGGGTGATATTACTCCCTGAAGGGTCAGCCGGACAGGTACTGTCTGGCAATTTTGAGCTGATGGAACGTTTTTTGCATCATTTTTGAGGTCAAAAGCAGTAAAATTGTCAAAAAATTTTCCGGCGCTTAGTACTTTTAAGTACTTTTTACTCAAAAAGCGCCCAAAATTGATGACTTTTTACATTTTTTTTGGTATTAAATGTGTTATAATACAGTCAAAATGAACTAAAAATGCTTTTAAAATGCGATATTACCACGAAAAACGTTTTATAGGCTATTTTGACCATTTTGATCGTTAAAACAGCTAAAAATCTTGAAATTATATACACTGTTTTGTATTTTTGGGATTTAACCCCTCCTGCCGACCCTGACCTTGTGCACCTATGCCGGGGGTATTCGGTCGTGCATGCCCCTAAACTCGCCTCCCCCTTACGCCCACGTGTGGTATTACCCCACTGAGCTTTGAAAAACTGATAGCTAGCCATTTTGGCCGAAAAAACATTGCTATATAGCCTTTTTGGGCTCAGAAAATTAGCTAAATAGCCTTTTTTGGACTTAAAAACTAGCTAAATGGCCTGTTTTGGACTCTGAAACATACCGTGTGAGCTCAAAAATGCTGCTTAGTTGTCTTTTCTGAGTTTTAAAAGGATATATAGCTATGTTTTCGAATTCAAAAAGGGCTAAATAGATATTTTCAGTCCAAAAAAGGCTATATATAGCTAGTTTTCTGACCCAGAAAGGGCTACATAGCTAATTTTCTGAGCCTAAAAGGACTATGGAGCCGTTTTTACGAAGTGCTTCGCTATGCAGGAATTTTTGGTTTCCACCACTCCCTGCACCCCTGAAAGTTTGACCTTCCCCTATGCCGCTTGTCATCATTCATGTTTACAAGCTCAAATTTTTGGATGCAGTAGTAGGTCGCTTTCAGATGGCTGGTGTAAAGTTTGTGTAAATTACGACGCTGATGTAAAGTCACTCTATTACGACATATATTGAACAGGAATATCGAATCGACCTGACGTAATATGCTAAGATCCTGCATTTCCAATCTCCGCTTCACAGTATTGAATGAATCGTTGGTGCACTGCATGGCCATCTGGGGGTTAACTGATCTGGGGGTTAGTAAATTATGGGCCAAAATGATGTGAAAAACTGGTATAATTGAACAATATGATTTAATAATAATGCAATAATGATGAAATTTTATATGCAATATAAAAAATTTTTTAAAAAAAGAAAATTTTCAATTTCTATTCATTTTTGTCCGTGATTTTGTCATATTTGTCACAGAATATTCGCATTTTTTTCTGGCCGGAGAATTCTAGATATCACAAACCCCTTTAGTGCAAGCCTGTTAGTGGCTAGTCAATGGCTGACCTCTTCCGTGCCTTTTTGTATCGTTTTACGCGCCATTGTTTACATACATTATTTTTATGATCCTTCTTTGAATCAGGCATTTTAATCTTGTCCTTTTGCGGCTATCGGATTTCCGATCAAAATTGACGAGTTCATGATTTCTGATAAAAGATTAAGTTTTCTTCAATTTTTTGTCCAGAAGTTAAATTT